>CM026426.1:27091593-27275040 GCA_014871385.1 Ceratodon purpureus
GAGAGAGAGATGAGAGAGATGAGAGAGAGAGAGAGAGAGAGAGAGAGAGAGAGAGAGAGAGAGAGAGAGAGGAGAGAGAGGAGAGAGAGAGAGAGAGAGGAGAGAGACGAGAGGAGAGAGAGAGAGGAGAGAGAGAGAGAGAGAGTAGACAGATCTTTTTACAGAACTTAATTCATCACCCTTGAACAAGGCCCATTCTCCTTTGTACAACTACTGTATCCACATAACAGATACTTATCTCCATATATAATCACCGAATTGACACTGAATTACTTCTACCGTAAGTAGGAAGTTTAATATAAAAATATATCATTATATCACCAGTCTTTTAGAACAGCGCAGCATCCTGTTTCAGCGTAACCCTAGGGTTACTTGAAGCCCCCGTTACCATTTACATGGCCAGACTATATACATCACTTCCTATATCAGGCACTTGCATGTGCAGCTGATTTCATACCGAAGCTGTGATACCTGATCAATCAGCTTCCATATTAAATATAACATTCCTACAATATCACATGATTTCCAACATTCGAAGGAGGGTGGGAATCACATTCCGTCAATAAAGCCTACAGCCTCTTTCGATTTACTTGTATCATCCAACCACCTTTATCGGTGATATTTTGTTAGAACAGGTTTGTAGTTTAGACACAGAGTTTCCTGTGCCTCCAAACCCTAGGAGCATAATGTGTCGCCTATTACAACTGTTTTGATGCATCATGGCTGTACATCCAGCTATGCTTTTTGAAATTTGCATGTTCGCAACTGGGTTTAGGTTTATACTATTTTATTGAAAAGGGACTGCACAAATCCATGCAGAATACTAATTCAAAAAATAAAAACAAGAACACCCCCTAGAAGTCTTTATACTTCTTCATCGGTGGGTATCCTGGTGACTCAAGATACTGTACCAGGGCAATCCCTAGATCAGCACGTCCACCCATAAAAATTCGTACCACCCAGTATAGTGTCAAATCTTTGCATAACAAAGTACTTCAACCCAACACAATATACATAGCAAATCACAGTTGCAACGTCGAAACCATTTCACATTAACTTCGTCACCATACAAGCAGCAGATACATGTCAATCGCCAGAGTACTCCGCGACTCTGTACACAATTCAGATGTCATGCTACACTATAATGCTGGAACCCAAGAACGCTCAATAAGGAACAAGGAAATGTTAGAACGGAGATGCGAACAAATCTTCGAGTGCATCATCGAATGCTCAGGTGGTAGTCCTCACCTGTGCCCATACAACATCGACAAACAATTAGTTAGTAAATGTGTGCACAACAGGTGTCTACAGACTACCACAGTTGTTATCCATGTCGCAGCAAAAGATACATCCACGAGTAAGATTTACAAGGATCACTTCCGGACCTAAAATCCAAAAAACCAATAAACCTTGTCAAACCGCAAATAAACCCTCAACTCTCCGTAACCCACTCCCGATGAGAGCACCTGAACTGGGCTACTTCGTTCCATTGCTCACGACGGGCCGCTTGTGCACACACACCAGCCGAGGCGTGCCTTCGGTAACAGTACTATACAATTCCACGGAACCCCTGGTCTACAAGTATGTACTGTGAGACTAGTTCTGAATTATGCAACGGTGATGAACTCATACAGGATCATAATCCTATATACCCTCATGTACGCATGGTGCCCATATAGCCACCCACCAGGCTCAAGAAGCCAGCTGCATTTTCGACGAATCATGATTATACTTTCCTTGTACTCTAGTGCAAAGAAACGTCCAGAACACTATACGTCTCAGCTACCGTATCCGTCAGAATATATGTAGAATATTCCCTGCCCTAGAGCTAGAGAGAGAGAGAGAGAGAGAGAGAGAGAGAGAGAGAACCCTCCAGCCACCCCTGGTAGGCGTCCATCTGTTTTTTCTCAAAAACGAGAGAGAAAGTGAGACCTGGTGTCGTCACTCTCTCAAGAGAGGTGCGAACCAGGCTCAATCTTTCCAATTGTAACACTATCTATGTACAACCATTAACATACTCTCAACATGCGGGGTAGTGTTGAGTCACCTCGGACCCAAACATTCCTAGAGCCTTCGTTCCAAACATGAGTGATAACTCAATGTGTCAAATGCACTAAGTGAAAGCGACATGTCTGGTTCGATTACCTGCTTAATTCCCTGACTAGGTGCATGATATCCACCTTACATGCAGGAAACTGTCCATTTTGTAACCAGCCAGCTATGCTCCTGCGTAGCCTTGGCCTGTGAAATCCATTACTCTCCATGATGTCGATCAAGATCTTGATCTCTTCCAGTGCTAATTGCGTCACGTTGGAAGTGTAGATGATAGGAAGAACTTGCGAAATCACAATGTTGTAGGACTGTCTGATCGGTCGATTCGACAGGAATTTAATAAACTGTGTGTACTGAAACGGCAGAGCTCTTCGCTTGTCGAATTTAGTCATGATAAATTTCCCTGGTTCCGTTAGGTCCAATGTCAATTGCATGTTCATGAAATGAACTGCAATTCCTCGCGAGGCATCGACAGGATCATAAGCCTCTGTCTCGGGCTTAATGTCTATGACATGTAACGGGTAAATCCACCAAGGATTGTCCTCCGTTTGTGGCTGAAGTGGTGATAAGAAATCCATGGGGGAAGGTACATTTACCCAGCAGATATCATCTATATATCGAAATGCAAACTGAAAACGTGCCATGAGATCTGCACGTCCGAGTCTGGCCAGTCTCTGTATAAACCTGACTTCATATGAAAGGAGATACATGTTGCACCATAATGGTGAGCAACTGAATCCCATTGGAATCCCTTTGACTTGTCTCCATACTCGGTCACCCAGTGTAACAAAACAATTGCTCATTAACCATTTGTGTAATTCAAGGAACCGTTGTTCTGGGATTGAGACCCATTGTCCAGTTCTTGGCTGCCTTGTATCCCACTTAGCAGTCACAGGCAAACCGTCCGAGTTAATCTTTACCCAGAGAAGAGTAGTGGCCCGAGGGTGAGCTGAGGCTGCTTCTCTGAAAGCTATTCGGGACAGGAATTGTACCGCACTGAAAAGATTATCCTTGCCGTCAAGGGGGATAGCCTTGTAACAGCGTTCCACATCAGCTACGAACAGATTGTGAATATTTTCAGGTAGATTAAGTGCTACTAAAAGCACAGAATCGACCATCCAACATAACGATGTGTCACACCTCATGAAAGCTTTATAGGTCTTAACTGTACGTAAAGCCCATTTCTTGTAGGAGTCCAACACTGCTACAGACGACACTGTAAGTAAGGTAGCTATATTCGTGTACACCGTTTGGTGTGCATTTGTCAGCCACCTATACTTGTGTTTATGCACCTTAAACGTAGCCATTAAGAATGGTAACGCATTAAAAATTGGTGGAGCTTCCGGGAGTAACTGTATGATCTCGGCTTTGACATGGTCAAAGACCGCTGTGGGTAGTTCCCACACATCATTCTCACGACAGGGAAAAAAATCCTGCCCCATCAATCTGTTAAAGGCCTGCATACGGATATGCTGGATGCAAATGAAGCAGGCGTTATTAGCTGCTTTGTCCAAGCCAGAGATGTATATGTGATCTAAAAACCACCGAATCTCATTCTGTACAGCCTTCACAGCGAACAGAAAAGGGCCAGAATTTCTGAACCCAAATTTATTGCTCTTGGCTGCTGTGTGGAGTTTACTGAGGCAAACTTTCCGAATATACTCGATTGCTTCATTTAACACCAGTCCGAATGCTTGTAGATTAAGCATATCATACAATCTAGCGAAGGCATCAATCGTTACTTCTACTGCCTCCTGAAACTCAGTAGGGCGGAGTGGGATGTGGTTAAGACCAAGGGACAGCGCCGCTCTTAGAGCTGGATGCTGCACGATTTGTAAGTCCATTGTTCGAACATGGATACCTGGTTGACTGGATAAAGAAAATTCACTTTGAGTCAAGGGATCCAGAAAATTTGCAAGCCTTTGCGAGGACATGCAAATACAGTTTGTATTAGAGTCCAGTACGTTTACAAAAGAAAACTGTTTGAAAACTCTAGCAGGTTTATAAAGCTGGGTTGCTAAATTTCGATCATAACTCCATGAGAAAGCAATATCATCAAGAGAGACGTGCTCAGCAAGATTGAAATGCAACAAGGTTTCATGGAACACTTGCCTAAGATTGATCCACTCCAATGCTCTACTACAGTAGAAAATTCCTAGGTACCTCAGGTGTTTTTTATCATTCGTCCTCTGTAATCTTCGGCGACCGTATATATCCTCGGTGATGCTCCTGTTATCACATACTGCCACCCACAAAAAAGACGTTAATCCTCCAGCATACTCCAGTCGAGTACACGTCCCTTCATCGACGTCTTGTCGAAGCGGGAAGAGCTACATGCGGAAGAAATGTCTTTCTGCCCTGACGCTGGAGAACGCGAGGAAGGGGTCGCACTGCTCAGGTTCGGTGTGGTGGTCAGGTCCAGCGACTCCTCAGGTGATAGTGAAGTGATCTTCACTGAAGTTTTCTCAGCACCAGTGGATCTCCGCGGTGTCAGGAACACAAACGCATCGTTTGGTCCGTGACTCTGTCGGTTTCCCTGATGAGCTCTTCTGTTGAACCCACTGCGGCCTCCTCGGTAGGTACCACGATGCATTCCTCTGCCACGGGAGGACACATATGAAGACGTTGAACTGTCAGGAGCGACATTCAAGTTCATTTTAGTCTAGGAGCGTTTTCCTGCGTGTCCAGGACTCGGTACATTGGGATTGCTTAGAGAAAAACTAGCCGGTTTGATTAGCTTTTCAATGACTCGAGCTCCTTGCGATGCTTTTAAGTCAGGGAGTAGCTTCGCTTCAGGATCTTCCGCATATTCCAGTGCAGCATCACACATCAGTTGACGTGTGTGCATAAAGGAAATCTGATGCCGTACTGCTACAATAGCCGCTTCGCTGACCCACACAAGGAACGCCTGAAACTTTGCAGACATCGTTGGAAACTCTTCAGGGAAAAAGGTTGACAAATTGTTGATCATGTACCAGGTGGCATGATCAAACCACATTATGTCCCCTTTACACCCTGATACCGCAAACTGAAAGCACATGCACCGCAAATATGGCCGTTGACAGTTCCAAAACGTAGAGCTGTGTTTGTCACTACGTCCTGTTCCGGTCTGAAGCCACTGTTTAGTGTGTACTTTAATATCAGGAGTAGGACACTTGTGATGATCAAACATTGAGAGGGAGAAGTTACCCGGGATATCCTGAGGTTCCTTGAGCATCCCAATGTTCTCGACTGCATTCGTCTTCAGTTTCTCAACTTCTTTAGCCGAGAGATTGGCCCATGCTTGCCACATCGGTATGGAGATGGGGGCAAGAAGATTAATGTTCGAAAGGGCCCAGCAACGGTGACCCTTCAAAGCTACTTGATCCTCCACCGATCTTGGTGGAAGAAACGGGACTACTGGTCCTTTGCCGGAGGCGACCAGTAGCGCATTCGCCTTCTCCTCCTGAGACAGCTGAATGCTCGTAGCTAAATCTTCCAGAGCGGCCTTATGTGCCGGAGCAATTTTAAGACCGCTCATTAAGGCATGTGAAGATGCAGATGTACTGAACAGTGCAGCAGAGGAGCCTGATGTACCTTCCTGCGGGTTTGCCTTCCGAATGGCTACGTTCACTTTCTTGGCATTGACTGCCGCCATCTCAAGTGCTTCAGCTTCCGCATCGAGGATCTCGATTAGCTGTGTGTGTGCGATCTTGAGTTGTTCCAACGCTTTATCCTTATCTTTGATTGCTAAAGACAAGATGAGAGTCCACTGTGATAAATCCAATGTAGTCAGGAATAAAGGGCCGGAGTTACCGTCTTCATCGACGTCCTGTAGCGCAGCTAGGTCTTTCTGCTGTATGTACTCATGGATCGGAGCCGAGTCCAATGCGCAGATCGTTGCTTGCACCGCCGGGGTGGGTGCAGGTAGCGGTTCCTCGTATCCCATAGCGATCAGCTCCGGATCCCACTCAAGCAGAACCTTCTTGGGAATCTGAAAGCGTAGAACCAGCAATCGCACAACTGAGAATGAGAAAGAAGCTCACCACTTCTACGTGGATTGAAGGCAGAGAGTAGACAGATCTTTTTACAGAACTTAATTCATCACCCTTGAACAAGGCCCATTCTCCTTTGTACAACTACTGTATCCACATAACAGATACTTATCTCCATATATAATCACCGAATTGACACTGAATTACTTCTACCGTAAGTAGGAAGTTTAATATAAAAATATATCATTATATCACCAGTCTTTTAGAACAGCGCAGCATCCTGTTTCAGCGTAACCCTGGGGTTACTTGAAGCCCCCGTTACCATTTACATGGCCAGACTATATACATCACTTCCTATATCAGGCACTTGCATGTGCAGCTGATTTCATACCGAAGCTGTGATACCTGATCAATCAGCTTCCATATTAAATATAACATTCCTACAATATCACATGATTTCCAACATTCGAAGGAGGGTGGGAATCACATTCCGTCAATAAAGCCCACAGCCTCTTTCGATTTACTTGTATCATCCAACCACCTTTATCGGTGATATTTTGTTAGAACAGGTTTGTAGTTTAGACACAGAGTTTCCTGTGCCTCCAAACCCTAGGAGCATAATGTGTCGCCTATTACAACTGTTTTGATGCATCATGGCTGTACATCCAGCTATGCTTTTTGAAATTTGCATGTTCGCAACTGGGTTTAGGTTTATACTATTTTATTGAAAAGGGACTGCACAAATCCATGCAGAATACTAATTCAAAAAATAAAAACAAGAACACCCCCTAGAAGTCTTTATACTTCTTCATCGGTGGGTATCCTGGTGACTCAAGATACTGTACCAGGGCAATCCCTAGATCAGCACGTCCACCCATAAAAATTCGTACCACCCAGTATAGTGTCAAATCTTTGCATAACAAAGTACTTCAACCCAACACAATATACATAGCAAATCACAGTTGCAACGTCGAAACCATTTCACATTAACTTCGTCACCATACAAGCAGCAGATACATGTCAATCGCCAGAGTACTCCGCGACTCTGTACACAATTCAGATGTCATGCTACACTATAATGCTGGAACCCAAGAACGCTCAATAAGGAACAAGGAAATGTTAGAACGGAGATGCGAACAAATCTTCGAGTGCATCATCGAATGCTCAGGTGGTAGTCCTCACCTGTGCCCATACAACATCGACAAACAATTAGTTAGTAAATGTGTGCACAACAGGTGTCTACAGACTACCACAGTTGTTATCCATGTCGCAGCAAAAGATACATCCACGAGTAAGATTTACAAGGATCACTTCCGGACCTAAAATCCAAAAAACCAATAAACCTTGTCAAACCGCAAATAAACCCTCAACTCTCCGTAACCCACTCCCGATGAGAGCACCTGAACTGGGCTACTTCGTTCCATTGCTCACGACGGGCCGCCTGTGCACACACACCAGCCGAGGCGTGCCTTCGGTAACAGTACTATACAATTCCACGGAACCCCTGGTCTACAAGTATGTACTGTGAGACTAGTTCTGAATTATGCAACGGTGATGAACTCATACAGGATCATAATCCTATATACCCTCATGTACGCATGGTGCCCATATAGCCACCCACCAGGCTCAAGAAGCCAGCTGCATTTTCGACGAATCATGATTATACTTTCCTTGTACTCTAGTGCAAAGAAACGTCCAGAACACTATACGTCTCAGCTACCGTATCCGTCAGAATATATGTAGAATATTCCCTGCCCTAGAGCTAGAGAGAGAGAGAGAGAGAGAGAGAGAGAGAGAGAGAGAGAGAGAGAGAGAGCGAGAGGGAGAGGGAGAGGGAGAGGGCTGCCACAACCCCCTCTCCACAACCCCATCCAAAACCCTAGCCGCTGCTGCCGGGCAGAGAAGTCTTTGCCTTGGGAAAATGTTGGATTTTTGGCTGTAGTTAGTTTTGGTTGAAGACATGAAAGACAAGGATAATATAAGAAGTATTAATCCTTGAATACATCATTTATACATACTTGTACCTATACCCTTTTGTACATATATGTAGAGTATTTCTATTTGTATAAGTAGAGTATTTTTTACGTACATACAGAGTACTTTTATACTTTTATAGAGTACTTGACATGTATAAATATAGTAGAACATACTATACAAATATATAATTTATAAGTACAAGTATAATACTCTTATATATACATGTACAAAGTATATATATGATCTATCGTATTCAAAACCGTATAAGTCTTATACATACCTTCAAAATCCTGAATCTCCTTCTAAAATAATAACCAAACTTCAAATAACCACCAAATTAGAATAAACGCTTCAAATCAAGAGTGCTTTAGCATTTTGGAAAGCTATTAAAGTTCTTCACAAAGGAATAGAAAGATTAAAGCTCAACAAGGTACTGTCAGAAGTCCATAGCTCGTCAAAGATCGTACTCCCGAATTCAGCATAAGCTGCACCTTCCTTTACTTCACATAACACTGTGACTTCATACAAGCTTTTCCAAAGTTGAGTGATAGCTTTCTAGAAAGCTGATAACATCATCTAAATTCTCTCCAAAATTCAACTTCAGAATCTATACCAAACGGTTTCTATGCTCAGTTGAAATTTGTGCCTACTTCCACTCTTAAATCTATTTGGCTGCTCAACACCCTCTCACCTCCAAAGCCATAGCTTTGTCTCAAACAATCAAAATAAAAACTTATAAAGTTCTATGAAAAACTAATACAATAACACTTCACTTGCTTGTATTTCAGAAACAAAAACGCTATAAGCAAGTTTCTACAAACTTTTGAAGTCTCGGTCTTCTAAATTTCTTTCCAGCACACACAGTCCCACTCAAATACACATACAAATTATATACTGAGCCCAAATAGAGCGTGCCATATCATTATGAAACCACAATGACAAGATGTATAAGCTCTCATAGAAAAACTCATAGTACTCACTGAGCTCTCGCTCTCCAAAAACTGCACACCAAAAACTAAACTGTGCTGGAGGAGAGAGGGGAACCGGAGCCTTTGCCTCCTCCCAAAGTCAACACCATCCCATACCTACGCCTCATGGGCCTCAACTAGTTATTGGCTAACTCCCTCAAGCTTACTTCAGCCTTATCTATCCTTTAGCTTAGCCACAAGGCATCAAAAGTCTACCAAATGGTAAACTATTTCTATCTTCAAAGTACCAAACTTCTAGCATGCAAGGTGAAGTTTGGAAGCATTAAAAACTCAAAAAATAAAATTAAATATACGTCTAAATGAGCTTGAAAAGAATTTGAAGAGGAATTTCACTCCATTTGCAAGAACTTGAGGATGCGTTGAAGGATAAGAGCAACAAAGTCAGCACGAACAGCCTTGGTCAACGGATTAACTGGACCTTCAAGCCATCGTTGATGACCGCGACTTCCTTTGACAGGCCTAAGACAACAAGAGTATTGATTGTCAATTAGGCCTTCAAAGATCCTTCCAAACGTCACATCTCAAGTACAAGGTTCAACACACCCAACCTGCAACAGAATCACCAAGGCACGAGCATCTTGTTGAAGATTGCCGTGCCACCTCTGCTCCTCACAAGGTTGCTTTGGCTGCCAAGATAGACGAGCTTCTTCTTGTGGACGCACATGCAACAGTGCAGGACTAAATGACAGTAAATTACGAAGCGGCAGTTGAGATAAAGAAAAATCCAGCTCAAGCTCTGGTTGAAGCTCTTCATCCTGAGACTTAGAAAAAACTCTCCAATTTGACATGATCAAAGAAAGTCAAAACAACTACATAAAACTGATGAAGCTCTAAATGAACCTTCTTCTTATAACACAAATAATTTGTAAAAGGCGTCAACTTGAAGCTTTCCCAAAGATTTGATCTGTTTCCTCCAATCAAATCCACTTGATTAAAATATAAAATATAAATATAAAACTACCAATTGGCGTCACCTATCCCTAATCTACTCCCTCAAATCCTTGATTAACATTAATACCCTTTTAGTCTGCATCTGCCTTCAGATGCTCGGTTTCCAGGATTAACCAAAAAAAATTAAAGGTATCGGAAAATCAAAAAAAAAGTTCTACTGGTCATACCAACAACGTGGCCTATCCCTACTGATTAGCAACTAACTGGTGCCGCCCCGCCTGCTACGGATGTAGGTCCACCTTGTGTTGCCTTTGGTCTTGGTGGTATAGTAGGATAGATACTTCATTAGAGAAAATTTGGGTGAAGTTGTATCCAGTCCTTTTGGCTTGGAAATGCAATTAAACTTTTCCAAAAATCAAAGAAATTTGCCATTTTGAGTACTTGCAGCAAGTTGCCATCAAATCCATCGGCCAATTGGAATGTGGAGCCATGGCAAAGTTGTCACTGTGTGGGAAAGTAGTGGGCCTTGCTGGCAGCATTTGGGTTGTCCCGCATGTATTGCGTTGGTAACTGTAATGAGCACCTAGGATAAAATAAAATATCAAGCCAAATATATTATATATTTAATCTTGATACATCGTTTTTGGAAAAATGTACATCAAACTAAACTGGGATTAGTTTAAGTTGGCACCGTGTGGCCATGCGGAGACATGAGTGTATAATATACGGTACACATGGTGCCAACATGTGTGTGGGTGTTGCCACCAACACAATGGGCCGAGAGATATGGACAAGCCGAGGTACTCTTGTGGACATGTAAAAAATTCCCGCCATTGGGGACAAAACCAATGAAGACGTTTCCCGGCAAATTCTAGCCATGTCCAGGCTTTGTTCTACAAATAGAATACTTTCCCGCCCTATACAGGGTTCTTTCAAGGTGGCCACTAGATTGTCACAGTTTTGTTGTTAGAGATGGCGCTTCAGGATGTTGCTAATAAGGGAAGGGGTAGTGGATATATGGCATCTGTAGCTCTTGATAGCAAGTTTGCACCTATTGTCAAGAAAGGGATTCGACTTGATCAACAAGTCTCTAGATTAGAATTTCTAGTCTTGAGAGCATCTGGTGCCACCAACATGGACCTGTGGTTGGAAAGATATTTGTACCCAACAGATCCACTCACTAGGAAGCCACAGCAGTTTGGGACGTTGAAGAGTTGTTTGGAATTCCTTTGTCATGGGAAATCTGGCCTATTAGGATATACAAAAATTCCTCGTTAGCACCAACAATGCAATAGTGGGGTTGGAACAAAAGCTAGAAAAGGCAAGGACTAATTGTATCCGTGAAAAGGTTGGCTTGCAAAATTCCGTTGCAATTTGAAGTCCGATCTTGATGCTGCAAATAGCAGATGGGCAATGCGTGCTGCTGACCTTCTTGCCGGTAGTACAGAGGAGATTAATATGTCGAAGAGCAAATCTGAATCTTTGAGGTTTCAATGTGTAGCACTCGAAGATCAGTTGGAGCGTAACGAGTACAATTATAGGAACAACTTACTACAGCTCCGGCAGCAGGGACAAGAAGCGGGTGGTCAACATGCAGAAGAAATATCGTTGGCAATGTTGCAAGCAACCCTTGGTTTGCGACAAGAACGTGAAGCGCACCAACAGCAACTTGCGGCCGGGCAACATAAACTTACGGAAGCGAGGAGGGCTTTGTCGAAGTTGAGGAAGAAAATTGAACGAATGATTAGTACTCCACTAGAAGCACATTTGAGAGCATCCAAGGGTTTATCTGAATTAGCCAAGATTGGTGGAGCTGCAAGAGCTCGTATAGCCAAAATTAGAAGCTTGTTGCATCTTGGTGTAGTTCAATCCATACATGATGGAAACAAGACATCAGAAGGTAGGAAGCGGTTGTGTGGCAACATGGACATACAAGAGGGGAAAGGCCATGCTCTTGTTCAAGTAAAGTCACAAGGAGAGACAGTGGCATTGGTGTCAAATCCGCAAAATAGTTTTGCTGCAACTAGGATGACCAACTACTACCTTGAGAGAATTGGGAAGGAGCTGGGAACAGAAGCGATTTTGGCAGCATGTGATATGATTGGAGTCTTTTAAAAAGGATACGGTGAGATCTATAAGACAGTTAAAGGGAGAGTGCAGCTTGTTGACAAACGCATAAAGGCAACATTTTTGCAAAATCTGCACAAGGTATGTGGTAACACTTGTTAGGAACACTGATTTTGAAGCAGAGTACTAATTAACCTTGATACTAGTCTTACTGTTGTGAACATTGTTGGGAACTAGAATTGGCGAGAAAAAATCAACTGGTTTGCAATTTTTTTGTTCTAATCAAATGACATGCATGCATGTGATTATTACGTAACTTTAAAAATTGAACTTTTGGCAATGAATCAAACAGTTTAGTTTGTTGCAAACATAATTAAATTCAAAGTTGAAAGATCTTGTTGGTGGCTATTACTCCATAGATAATACATTGGAGCTTCTAAGACAAGTTCCAACAACCAAAGGAAAGAAGAAGAAATCAAAGATTGAAAGAGTTGTCTTGACATCAAAAAATTCTTTGTTTGTTGACATCAAAGTTGTACAATGGAGTATGGTGAAGCTGTACAGTTTTACCACCAAAGGTAAGTACTTCGTTCAACAGCAACCATAGACAAGTATGGACAGTTAGCTATGTGTTCAATTCTACACTTTGTCATGATTGCATCGTACGAGGGTTGTTCAAATAGACGTCCGACCCGGACGTCCCCCGTCCCGCACGTGGCGTCCCCAACGCTTGAGAATTACGTCGCGGTAATAATTTTGTAACCTCGGGGGGCTAAAAACATCTCCCAACCGTCCGATTGGCCGATCCCGCCACCACGCCGCATCTCAGCAGTCCGATCGCGGGGACGGCCGCGGGGTCGCTCGGGACGGCCGCACGTTGATCCGAAGGCCACGATGCAGCCGTTTTGGCCCATCGCCGGCCGTCGGATGTGGGCGGCCCGCCTCGGCCGTCGATCCCGCGGCCGTCGCCGTGGCCGACCGCGGGGACGGCCACGGAGACGGCCGCGGGACCCGACGGCCCGCCGCTGCCAGGGTCGGTTTGGGAGGGCCGTCCGATCGGGCGGCCGTCCCCGCGGTCGGCCACGAGGACGGCCATGGGATCCGACGGCCCGCGGCCGGCTTGGTCCGCGGCGGAGGGCCATTCGATCGGACGGCCGTCCGCGTGGCCGACCGCGTGGAGACGCGGCCGACCGCGGAGACGGCCGCGTCGGGCGACGGCCACGCGGCGCCATCGCCCGACGCGGCCGTCCAATCGGACGGCCGGCGCCTTCGGGCGGAGTCGCGCCCGATCGGATGGCCGCGGGGGCCGCCGATCCGACGGCCGCGTGGACATCCGTAAGGACAGCCGCGGGGACAGCCGTGGGGACGGCCGCGAGGTCGGCTTCTCCTATATGAGGGGAATCCGCCTCTTCATTTTTTACGTTTTTTCCCACATTTCGCGTGAGGCCGCTTGCTACTGGTGGGGGATTTGCTCCTTCTCCGTTGGGTGTTCACACCGGGAGGAAAGGGGTCTTTTTATCTGGTGGAGGAGGGAGGGGGGGGGACTTTTCGAATTTTTAAACGGTTTTTTTCAAAACCTTTTGGATTTCAATTGCTCTGATTAATCTTTGAGGGAATTGAGGGTTTATTTGGAGTTGCGTATTCGATTGCTTGAAGCCTTGAAGGCTTTCTTCAATGCTGAAGAACAAGAAGCAGATTAATGTGGGGGAATGGGCAGACAAATACGATGACAAACCAACCTTATGTTGCAAGGATTTTGTTACAGCATTCATCGTGGATTTTTACGAGCGGAACACCCTTGTTTCATTGAACAGTTGTTACGTTCGGTATGAGGAAGATGGGCGCAAGAAATTCAAGTCAGAGATGGAGCAGAAGATTATGGATCATTTGATCCATCCGCAATGGAAATCCGAGAGACAGAAGCCCGGTTACCTTCATTTCATGGAACAGCGTGCACATGATGCGTTATGGAATGCTCGTGACCTTGTGTCTAAGTACCAAGGGAGCATAGGGGAGGAGTCGAGACCTTCAAGGATGTTATTTCAAAGGCAGATTGCTTCAAGAGACTAATGGCGCCCCTGAGCTCGAGAAAGCATCGACGTTGCTCTGATAAATGGTGGGATTCTCCAATTGGGAGGGAGACGGCGGCCGACTTACGTAAACGGCATTTGACTATCTTGTCAAGCTACGCAATTATCCATTACTTTGACAAGGAAGTTCAGAGAGGTGGTTATGCTACCATACGTAGGGTTCGTATCGAGGGAAACCCGGAAATTCCACCATTCTGGAAGTTTGCTGAGAAACGGCCGCTCAATTGGTCTATGAGGCCGGATTTGGCACGTGTGGACCACAACAACAAATCTCTTGCGATAAGGATTCCTCATCCTGGTGTCATCCGCTTCATGGCCATTTATCAGAGGGAACATGTGGGATTCATGTACTGGTGGAACGGTGGGACCCTTCGAGCCATGCTATAGAGGGACAATGAGGCCCCGGATGACCTCCACATCCACTACATCTTCAATAGGAATCCAGAGGACAGTGTAATTCTAGGAAAGCGTCTTCGACTATTCCGAAGTAAGCGTACAGAACTTGCTTGGGCATTGTGTAACATCATAGATGTTGTGCACAAATACGATTACCTCCACAATGACTTGTCACCGGACAACATCCTACTTCACTTTCCGGAAGATGAGTCCAAGATCTACATCGGGGTTTGTGATTGGGGCTTGATGACGAAGATAGAGGAGAACAGAAGGCCGCCTTGGGTTTTTGAGAGTGTCCATCAGATGGAGGAGACTATGAGGAGGCGATACTGGGTGGATCCTCGCGTGGTATACGTACACAAGGAAAGCCAAGATATTAGAATCGTTCCAGATTTGACGGCTGCACCGGAGGATTTCGCAACCGCGAAGATTGCGGCAAAGATCAAGGGCGGCAACATGTGCACGGCATACCACGAAGCGGAGCCAGTAGAAACATGCCATTTCGAGAGGATCGGAGACCTCGGTACAGTTTTCGAAGGTTATCTTGATAGAGTTTGCCAAAACAACAAAGGAACGGTGGGTGGACTTGGACATCTTGTTAACCATTTCAGAGATACACACAACTGGCCCACTCCCAAGGAGCACTACCGCGTGGGCTACTGATAATGAGAGGCATATCTACCTTTCTGAATTTCCATAATTTCATAATGTTTTTTTCCTTACCTGACGGCAGGCGTAGCTCTCAGTAGTGAATAGTTATATTTAGATTCTAAACTATGATGAGATGTTGGAATCTCAATTGTTGTACATCGGTCAATATTTTGTTTATAAAGTTTATTTGCATTTGGTTCAAATTTGGTCTCGTATACTGAGATTGGTCTATTTCTGCCTCTCGTACTCTCTGGAAAAAGGATTTGCTCCACACATCGAGCTAAAACTTGATAGTCTCAATTCTAATTATGAAAATGATGTGATATGTGAATTGTAACCAATATGCTTTGTACGTTTTAGTCTTAGAAATATTGGCAAACCTATACTAAACTTCTTTTTGTGAAGACGAAACCGTAATGGCCGCATAACATGATTGCTCATAATCCCCGGTACAAACAAATAGCTTATATATAAATATGCATCCCTCGAAAAGGATCATTCACGATCAGGGTTGTTCATGGGACATAAGGACCGGACCGTCCGTCCGGTCCGCTCGTCCGTCTGTTAAGGGTCATGTCCGATCCATAAGAGAATATTCGAGCATATTTGAGCATATTCGAGCATATTTGAGAAAAAATTAGAAATATTCATAGAATATGTCCGATTTTCACCCCGGACCGACCGGTCCGTCTGTCCGTCCGTCCGTCCGTCCGTGTCCGAAAATTTTGCCCATGTCCGTCCGTTATGACAACCCTGTTCACGATATTCTTATTAATTTAGAAAATATATATTTGAAAATTATTGTGCAAATGTGTCTTGAGATTTAGAAAATTCAACTGGTCGTAACCCATGTCAATGGTAAGTTGTCATTTAAAAAATAGTGATATTGATAACAATGTGCAGTTAGAAAACCGTCAAGAGAAGATTAAAAAGACATAATCATTTAAAATGTCAAGACAACTACAATATAGAAGACAACACAACTACACTCTATTCCACTAATTCTATCTATTCCATTTGCAATATGTGGCACCTTGCCAATTTTCTTAAGTCCGTACATCTTAAACCTCCACCTACGAAACTACAAACTGCGTACACACTATGCTTGCATCTGTAACTTTAGGCTGTAAATTTGTAATATGCGATGTCCACATTAAAGACTTGGTACGCTCCGATACTGTAGAAAGTACTACCATGCACCCCATTCTAATAGTCTCCCCTCCACCCTAATCCATTGTAGTCATATGGATGATAACAGTTCCCATCATTGGGGAGTTCGCTTGGACCTCCTCGATCGTACGTTTCCTGTGGCCCGTGCCCTGTAGAATTTGTCAAGGCGCTCCAAAGTCTCTCTCTCTCCTCCATCAATCTTTGATTATCCCGTCTAAGGTGAAACGCATGATTCTCCATTTGTAGTACATAATTTTGCCTTGTCCGCTCCAACTCTAATTCTTCCTCAAAATAGCTATCTCTTACAACTCGACCGGGAGGGTATCCAAAAGGAGGAGGTGGTACTCTGTCATCGCGATGAAGTACGTTGCGGTTGTACCCGCTATTGTGATCAGTACCGTCGGTGTGATAACCTAGAGGTGGAGGAAATATTCCAGGCGGAGTCCGCGAAGATGATCTGTAATCATCTTCTGCAAATAGGGCAGATGGGGTACCATGACCACCATATCCGCGGTATGGAGGGGGAGTTGCGTAATCATCACGTCCCAGTCTCTGCGTATCTTCTTCGCGATCAGGGGAATAACCGTGAGGTACCTCTCTCGGAGGTGTTCGATGGCGCGGACTAGCACTCCTTGGAGGACTCGGTATTTCAGACCAGCCGTCTGTATAGTATCTTGATCCCGTTGCATAATCCGGCCAAGGTCGTCCCCCATACGGTCCATACACATCATCCGTGAAGTCAAAGGATAATTGCGCTCCTTCGGGTTCCCCGTAGCCATGGTCTTGATAGTGGGGTCCCACGTCTTGACGTTCTCGCGAACGGTGTCCCCCGTGGGCACAACATTGTCCATACTCTTGATGGTTGGTACGCGATAACTCTTTGCCACGATGCCCTCTGCGATTCCTGGGATTTTTGTTTGAGCGAAGTCCTCGATAGTTGTCATCATTATCATCGCTTAAACGACGTCTCTCCTGTTCTTCGACATTATATTTGATGGCTAGAGTTTGTATTCCAGCATCTTGTGCTTGTGGACTACGACGGTTTGAAATATGTAGTGGAGGACAATCGCTATGTCCAACCCAGACTGTGTGAAGATCCATGTTTTCTCTGTTCATTCTATCTGTCCTCGGGCCCAAGATTGTGCGCCAGTCGACCCTCTTGTGTAAGACTATCTCCGCCCACACCATTGCCATATTCAAATACAACATAATATGAGGTCGAAAGTTCTGGATTTGTGCTGCTTGAAATATCTCGTTATATCTAATAGTGAAATGATTACTTTCACAATTGTCGACCCTGATCTCACCCCGTGTTGCTTGTTTCTCCGCAGCCTCGGTACGTAGACGTACTCGGATCAACTTCATGAGGTGCTTCATCTTCACATATTCCTTGCAAGTAACCATCCTCCATGGTGATGGTTCCTCCTCCCATCCAGACTCTGCTACGCAATCAGGATTATTCGTAGCGTATGGATCCAAGGTGTGTTTCTTTTTTGGAGTCGAGGATCCTCCCTGGTCGTTACGAGGCATGGCAAAAGTCGGGTAAGCGAGTGCCTGTAAATACCGTATATTGTACCAACCTTGTAACAACGGCTGTAACTTCTCTCCACAGTATAAAAGTTGATTTAATCACGTATATATCTAATGCATAAGGACCAAAACAAAACCCCAAATTCCTACCTAGAAACCGTAGGTATGAAGCACGAGTTTGTTGGTTTCATAATAACCAACAAACGGTGCTGATTTCCCTGAACACAATCCCATGATAACCCGTGGGGAAGTAGAAAAAGCTTGGAGGAACGCAACTAAGCTGAAGTAAATCCAGCACATATAGCACGAGCACCCAAGTGGAAAAGAAGGATGCAGGGCCAGCCTCTTACGCTGGCTTGAACCCCTAGACGGCCGCATAGGTCAAACGGCGGCCCCCCTACGGCCGTTGAATCTCGGCCAATCGAGAATCCAACGGCCAAAAGTGGTCCGTCGCGGGACCGGTCGCGGTTGTTGAGGAGCACGGTTGTGACCGGTCGTGCAGCCGCGACCTCTCCCCGCGGGTGCGTCGGTGAACCGCCGCCCCGCGGTCGGGACGGTCGACCACGCGGACGGACCCCCTGACCGCGTGGTCGGCCGCGGCCGACCCCCGGGACGGCCGTGGCCCACCCCGCAGTCGGGGGTGGGCCTTCACCGCGGACGGCCTCAGCCGACCCCGCGGTTGGGGACCGTCGCCCGCAGCCGTAGGATCTTCTTGGCGGAGAAGATCCGACGGAGGTGGGCGTGGCCCGCCGTCCGCGCGGACGGGCGTGGGTGGGGGGAGGCTCCAAGGAACTCTCCTCCCCTTGTGTTTTCTCTCCTCTCCTCCCCCCTTCTCCTCTTCTACTCTCCCTCCTCCTCCTTGTCCCAAACAATCCTACTTGAGATTGTTTGGACACGATATCTGCCCCAAAATGGAAAATTCAGACATATCTCGGATATTGTGGGGAATGTCCTGAAGATCGTGTGATCAGGGAGGTGGGGTCGATGTTTAAAATTGGAATCCAATGAACTATGTGATATTTTGGTTCTTTGGGGGTTGATAACCCCTTAGGATTTACAAATAATGTGAACACGTTTATGAAGAAGAATATATATTCTATTGAATGTAAAGAACCGTAAAATTGTGGGTATACTAAAACAGTTTGTACCGATTTTTCTTATATAGAAACCAAGTTACTCATGTTTTAGCATATGGTAATAAATTAACATTTTATAATAACTAATCGGAAGAGTAAATGTCAACAACAAGATGATAAAAGGAACCTCGTGGTCAAAATGCATTAAATGTAATACACAGCATAAATTCATGTACACAATTGTTATTTCTTGCGGTACAAACTACGTTTACATAGTTAAGAGATATGCATTTATATTTTACCGGTTTCATAAATCTCTTAGAAAAATATTTCGAGCTTTTTCTCAATTAGTGGTACACATTTAAAATTTTTATATAGATTCTTGTACTCTAATTTTTATGGAATGTTTTCTCGCACTTTTATTTCTTTTATTTTACATACTCCCATACTTTAGTATTTTGATAAAATCAAAAAAAAACATAAATAGTAGTTTAGATTATGAGATAAAATGGAGATAATAAAAAAGTTAAAAAAAAAAAAAAAAAAAAACATTGAATTGTCTTGGAATAATGGAAATTTGGGAAGGAATAAAACTCAAATTGTTGTTTTTATAACCAATTCTAGTTTCTCACGCCCAGTTTAGAGTTATATGAAATATAAAAAACTCTTCTCGCACTTTAATGTCTTTTATTTTACAAACTCCCATACCCTAGTATTTTGATAATATTAAAAAAACAGAAATAGTAGTTTAGATTATGAGATGAAAGAGGGATAATAATAAGAAACAAAAAAAAAACAAAAAAACATTCAATTGTCATC
Source organism: Ceratodon purpureus (assembly GCA_014871385.1). NCBI lineage: Eukaryota > Viridiplantae > Streptophyta > Bryopsida > Pseudoditrichales > Ditrichaceae > Ceratodon > Ceratodon purpureus. The sequence continues at coordinate 27,111,276 of CM026426.1, forward strand.
GAATAATGGAAATTTAGGAACGAATAAAATTCAAATCATTGTTTTTATAACCAATTCTAGTTTCTCACGCCCAGAATTGAGTTACATGAAATAAAATAAATTAATTAAAAAAGACATTTACAGTATATACTATTGGAATATATGTTTTTACATATTCACTCAAACCTAAATAGAAATATAAAATTGGATTCCAACTTGTATAGTATATACGTACAAAAGTAATCACATACTAGTACACTATGAGAAAATTAAACAAATACGAGAAGTCATGGAGACATATAGTGTACCAAGGAAAAATCGAAGAGGTACGGCGTGAAATACTTGGAACTACAGATATGGAAATAAAATTATTACACGAGAACGCTTAGTGATGGAACATAATTTTAGAAATAAATCTATTATTAGGATACTAAGAATACTAATGAAAAATGTTTGGTGGGGTGGTATTGTTTCAAAATAGTTAGTACATAAATTAATCAACAAGACAGAGAATAAGAAGGTTGAGGATGGATATGAATATTAGAACTATAACGACGTTGGGAGTAATATTAAAAAATTATATTTCGCTACAATGGGGGGGACTGTAAAGTAGAAGTATATTCATAAGTAAACAAATGAGTGAACCATCGAAATATTATAAGAAAAAAGTAGAGGTAGAGAGGGAAGTTAGCAAAATTATAATTATTAAAATAAATAGATGACGGCCATGACGTAGTGATACATGGGAAGTTTAAAATATATATATGAAAGTGGGATACAATAGTAAATAAAAACTAAAGGAGTAGGCTAATAGAGTTGTGCGATGGGAGGTATAAAGATTAACAAATGAAGGAGTGCAACGAATTGTAAAGGAATGTTGAAATACCAAAATAAAGAGTGGTTGCCTGAGGGTTAGAATTTTATACGTAATTGAAGGACTATATTGAAAGAGTGGCAGATGTAGAGATTTACAATGAAACAATGACTGGATTTAAATATTATGATAATAAAATGTTTGAAAGGCCATGAACGTAACGAGGGGGATGAATATCACCTTCAAAAAAATTAAAATCAAGATAAAAGAGTAGTGGAATGGGTAACAGAAGGAAAGAGAAACAAGAAAAAACAAGCTCGAATGATGGAGGAGCATGTGAAAGAACCAAATATAAATACAAATTCAAGATCTAAGGAATTTCAGTACATGGAGAACGGGTATGGTGGAAGAGTGTTGGAATTAGTAAAATATAATTTAACATGGGTCATGGAGGAAATTAATTGAAATAGGAACGTTCGAAGCGAAAAAAAAGAAAGAAATTCAACATTAACATTTCAGGAACTTCAACGGTTACAGTGGTAGAGTAGACGAATTACACATATAAAAAAAGGGCATATCATAGAGGGGAAAAAACATAGAGGAATATAAAGAATAAGTAAATGAAAAACAGGTTCATGAGTGGAAATAGTATAGAGGGAGGAACATTAAAAATACATAAAGAGAAGGTAACCCGAATTCAGTTGAGAAGATGAAGCAGTATAGTGAAAGAGAAGTAGAAGTACTTCTGTTTTTTTTTAAAAAACGAATCAAAGCGGAGAATATGAAGATGGAGGACTATTAAGATTAAAAATTCTAAAACGGGTTTAAGTGGGTTGGATTTTAGCGGAGAAGTTCTGGAGTGGGATGGTAGACTGTATGAAATATAGGAAAAACAATTACCAAACAATTGATTCAAATAGATGACACATACATTAAGCCGGTTGGAGTGTACGGAATAGTGACTCATTGAAGAAATTCGACGGTTTGCCTACCATGAAGTCTTTAAACTCATGTTAACATTAACTGCTATTCTGATTTTAATTGGTGAAAGAAATTAACAATTTTAGTTTAATATGTGGACGGAAGTTGTAGCATAATTTGTTTTTTAAAAAAAAAAATTTAAAAAAGAAGGGGGAGAATTTCCCGCGGCCGCGACGGCCTCGTTCCCGCGGCCGTCGACGCGGTGGAAGCGAGGTTGTCGCCGTGAGCCGTCTCCGCCAGGGGCCGTTTGCGGAGACGGCCCCGATCGGACGGCCGTGGGCCGTCGCCGACAGGGCCGTCTCCGCGGCCGCCCCTGCGCGGACGACGACGGCCGCGGAGACGGCCAAGATCGGACGGCCGCCAGCCGCCCCTTGGGGGGCCGTCTCTGCGGCCGTCTCCTCGGCGACGGCCGCCATCGGACGGCGGTCACCGAGGAGACGGCCCGATCGGACGGCCACGGAGGCACGGACCTCTGCGGCCGTCCCCATGTCCCCCGACCCGACAGCCTTTAACGGCCGTCGTCACGTTCGGGACGACGGCCATTGGCAGCGGCCGTAGGGTCGGGGGCCGAGGGTCGTAGGCTCGGGGGGACGGCCGTAGGGTTGGGGGCAGTCGCCATATATGGCAACAGGCGTCTCCCTCTTCCTCACTTCACTCTCCTCAATAGTCCCCCTGTGCTTGCTACAGTTTCCCAATTTACTTGGGAGCTAGTTGGGCCTAGAGGGTGAGGAGATGGGGGTCCATTTTTATTGTAGGAGGGGAGTTTTTGAATTTTCTGTATTCGTTATTTTGTAAATCGTCATTTATCAACTCCTTGTTTTCTTTAAAACAAAACCATAACGTTTTTGTTTAAAACGAGGTTACTATGGCGGATCCGCAACATGATGAGATTCAAGGAATCGGGAAGAGGAAGAAGCCAAAGGGAGCATGCCACAACTTTTCATGGGATATCCTAGACAACAAAAGCATCTTAGCGGAAGAAGGCTAGGAATCTGAGGGGGACATGTACGGGATGCAGAAGGAGTGCAAGACGTATGTGAAGATGTGTCACATTGATAAGTTTTGGCCCCGAGAACAACACGATTTGAACACACGTAGTTTTAGCTGCAAGCCCTGGTCATGCATGGATGACCATTTCTTGCATCGCGCATATGAGGTCTCAACTACTCTGTTTGGGCAATGTAAGCCTACCAAAGGCCATTTCAATTATACCATTTTGAGTATGGTATATGCCGAACTAATATTGAAGCAATCGATTAGTTGGTGTACATACCCCACTACAAAAGACAGGCCGCTGCAAATTGGATGGATGGTAAGAGACATTCCGGATTTATATTTGATCGGTCCTTTGCAAGCGAAGAAGGTCGTAGCCGAGTTTCGAAAGGGGCATTGGCCACCTCTGAAGAGTTTGCTGAAGAATGAAGTAAAGAAATTAGAGAATGAAACTCCACACCGTCCAGAGGAATGGAAGCCCGTTGCCATTGCCAAGGTGATCGCAACGATATTCTCTACTGCCACGGAGACCAATGTCCTTGTTATTCCTAGAGCAGACTTGGGAATCACGGTGAAATCTTCCAATGATACAAAGGGCAAGACAGCCGTGGATGAGGTGGAAGTTGAGGTGGACAATGACTGTTTGACACATCTTAAGGCTGTGGCAATTGGATGCTCCAACCCTTGTTCAATGGACGATGGCCCGAGTTCCTTGGCAATAGTGCAAGTGCCTACCGAAGAAGATAGCTCGAAGGATGCAGTTCATTCCATTTCAGACATTATGGAGATGGTGAAGTCGATGCCGAACAACGAATCATTGAAGGAGTTACTAGATTTTAGCATCAAATGGACGGAGGTGTCCTCTGATGAACGGCGTGGGGGCTTAGACAATACCACTGAGGGAGGCGATGCAGGAAAAACCACGGAGGAAGTGCAACAAATTCATAATGTGTTGAAGATTGCACACACCCTGAAAGAAGGGGCTTCCGTATTAGGCGCTATGGCACCAAATTTCATAAACATGGCTCATGCATTTGGAAGTATCACTCCGGGCATGATACACGGTGCCCTCGGCTTTGAGACTTTGGTATCTTCCATTAAGCCTCTTCTGGAAGACCGTGTGCAATTAGGCAAAAAGAACGTGGCCCTGAGTAAGGATTTAATGGAGGCAACGCAGACAATCGAAAAATTGACAGAAAGGTTGGATAATGTGAAGAAGAGTTGGAGTGCACAATTGGAAGAATGCGAGAAGTACCACCCGAAAGATAAGGAGAAAAGCAAAATAGAAGAAGTGAGGCCTAGGGTGAAGAAGGAAGCAGTGAAGGTTGAAGAAAAGGATCGTGTCATTGAAGTACTGAGCGATGATGAGGATTCTGATGACCTCGGCCTTTCTAAATTCTCAAATAAAAGTGGAGATGGGGCCACACAAGGGATGGCGTCTCAAAAGTCTAAAAGGACATCTGGTCCAGTTCCATTGGACATTGGCTAAAGCCAAGCAACATCAAGACATGAGGATAGAGGAAAGGGGCCAATGGATGATTCAGAAGAAGTAGACATTCTTTTACGGGATTTGGAGGTTGCTAGAAGGGAAAGAGACGAGGCCCGTATAGAACTGGAGAAGCTGAAGACCACTATACAGATGGTAGAGGATACACCATGTTCCACAAGGGCATTATCGTGGCTTGGTTGGGTCCACAAACTGCGAGATAAGGAGACAATAGTCTCTAAAGCACAACAGGATATGAAGAAATGTGCAATTACTTCCACGGATGTCGAAGAAGCTATCCAATCATCTTTACAGAAGTATAACGAGGCACCAGCCAAGGGTGGCGAGGATGCAATTAAAATCACGATATGGCGCGATGTAGGAGAAATGATGGAGCGCACATTACATAGTTCAAAAAATAAAGAAGGGGTCATTGACTGGGCGCTAGAGGTCGAGGAGGGGTGGATGTCTTACGATGTACTATCATCTCATTTGGATGAATCAAAACGAGTGGTTATCCATACTTGCAAACCGTCGGAGGAATATTCGAAGGAGACGTGTCCCATTTGTCAACAATATTTTGGGCCGGAAGGGGCCTTCGAGATGGGACATTGTACTCACAAGTTCCACATAACCTGCATCGCGAAGGCTGCTTTAATCAACAAACAATGTGTTATGTGCCGCTCCTCAATTAGTTCACGCTTTTACGAGATGCTGGGACTACAACATGTAATGCCGCCTGGGCATGAGTTTGATCGGTGGAATTTACCACTAGACCAACTACCTAAGAAAGAGGTGAATTATTTTGATTGGGGCAAATCACTTGCTTGGAACCCGGAGACAATGACTCACCAACTATCTACGGCGTGCAATGCCGAATTCGACGATCTTTCATGGATGACACACGACTATGAGGTGGAGATGAGGGCACGTGAAATTCCGGATGCTAAGGAGCGAGAGTTTTTTTGTAGGAACTTCAGTGGACATTGGAGTGTACATGGAAATCGCTTCTTCCGGTTTCCAAAACCGGAAGTTGTGGTAGATGCCGACGGTATAAGAAGAGAAGTAGAACGGGACTATGGGCAACTTGATGAGTACAAGATGTACGACAGAACCTCGCTCGGGAGGGCACTTGTATTGAGCAAACTAGAAGACGCCATTGACCATCGTCGCACTTTTACAGAGGAATCCTTCAAATATTCGAACCTAGACTACTGGGTGATCATTAAGAAGTCTGATGTTGCTCTTCAGAAAATAGTTTCCGACTGGAGAAGGGCACTTCGTGATGAGGGTAATTCCTCTCGTTGGTCACGCGCTAGTATTGAGAAGATTGTGCAAGAAACAGTAGTCAAGATTGAGAAGGCAAAGGAGTTGTGGGACGGGAAGAATTCCAAGAAGCGCAATCGGGACGGCCCTTATGAAGATGACCTTGAATGGGGGGAAGATAATCGTTGTTTAGTGGTAGCAGTGCAAGAAGAATATCGATCGGGGGGTACGATTACACATTCAAGCCAGCGTCGCGTTACTCGGAGGTCAAATGCAAACAATGAACGTTGAGTAGGATATTTACGTTGGACATGGTACCCGCATTACTTTGGTTAATGTGATAATACATTGGGTGATAGTCGTATTTGGAGCAGTTTATATATTGGTTGCGTAGCCGGATGTATGGACTTTACTCTACCTCTCAATGTACTTGCAAAAATTAATTCTGGTTTTTATACAATTTTATTTATGTTTACTCGGAGTTGCATTTGTGTTGAAAGAATTGTTAGTACTTAGATGCATCGAACTTCATATGTAGATTTTGTACATTCATTACAAGAAAAATAATGCATGAAGTACCATCAAAGTAAAAATAAGGACACAACATGGAGGACAATATTGAAGAGGCAAGCACCACCTCTTAAATGAGATATACTATGATCATGGTTTCTAGAAATGGACATTCATAAAAGAGTGGCATTCTAGGGTGGTGCACTGGAAATGCTGCCTTCTAACTATCGTGCGCAATCATGAACGCTGTCGTCCTTCACTCCGGAAGAGTCGTCATGGTCATCGCCATTTCTCTCGCGTACCTTCTTCACTCTATCCTGAGTTTTCTTCTTTGAGTCAAATGAGTTCCTTAATTTCTTTGGGCCATTCGCAACATCCAAAGGAGTTTTTGGCTTCCCAGAATTGAAAGCCAACACCTTCTGAGCCTTATCTTCTGCCTTCCGCTTAGACTTGGTTCTAGCATGGGACTTTTCAAGAAACATGTCCGGTTTTCCCAAAGCCAACTTTGGGCCAAAGAGCTGCCCAATTGGAACTCCTTTATCAGTAGAGAGAGTGTCCGAGTCCGCTTGTCGGGTTCGGGCCAATCTCTTCTTACATTTCTTCGCTACTTCGGTAGCCTTAGCATCTTCCTTCATTTTCTTAGACAAGGCAACCAACCTCGAGGACGATTCGAAGCCACCAACTTGGACCCTAGTCTTTGCGGTTCCAAACAATGTCCAAGGTGCACCGAGTACGGGTACGGGCACTTCCTCCTTTGTAGAGGATGGAACCATTTCCTCCTTTATGCGGTTGAAGTTTGGATAAAAACCTTAAAAGTATCAAGGGTGGGGTCTTCCTCTATCTTTGGTACGACCAAACCCCGTGTAGTATGAGATGATCCTCCCCGCAGAATCTTATCACTGTTTAGTAAACCGTCTCCATTCAGAAGAGAAGCAAAAGGAATCGCATCCTCCTCGTTGGTACCTTCTTGTTCGACCTCATCATACTCGAAAACACGCTCCATCGGCGCAGGAGAACAACAAGATTTCCCTTTTGGTGAAACCTCGAGGTCGTTAACTGGGTTGTCAATAGGGGGGTCAATTGATAGAACGTCGAAGGGTACATCAACATCAGACTCACTAGAGTAGTCAACGTCGTTGGTCTCCACGGCCTTCGGATCCTCCTTCCCCTCCAACTCCCCATAGAACGTCCCTAAGCCACTCAACTTGGACTGGGAATCATCTTGGAATTTGTATACACAAACACGAGGTCAATAGCCCTTTTTGGAAGTAAACGGTTCCGCTTCTTGTCGTGGAAAAAGGAGTAGCTACTCCAATTCCGCTTGCATGAAGATGAAGACAACGGCTGGGCTAAAATCCCCTTTGCAATTGGGGAAATGAATTTATAGGCAGATCCGTATATATCCCACCAACCAAAAGGCAGCAATTGTGACTTAGATGAGTCACAGACATCATGAAACGGAGGGTAACCTTCACGAAATGCGTAGAACTCTTTAATGACCACTTCCTTCAATGAAGGAGGAGCCATTGACAACAAGTCCTCCTTTGCTGATGCCATCGCATCAATACCATTCTGAAGGTCTTCATTGTCAATCAGATAAGGGTTTAGAAGCGCAGCAGCACACTGTAAGGGTGATGTGACCATGCCTTTACGCTCATAGAATGAGACCTCGCAGAAATCAGCATTGTCTGAGTCTAATTTGAAGGGCTCATGGCGTAAAGAGCGAACATGCTTCTCAAGGTTGCAGAGGACAACGTACGCTTTACCCAATGCCAATTCCTTTGCATCAAACTCTCGTAGGGCGTATACAACGGGACTCGTTATCCACTTGAAGTTTGCACATTGCTCCCAAAAAAGTCATCCAAGACAACCCTCTTGACATCACGTGAGATCTTCGCTTTGTCACGGGCAAATAAGGTCTTCTTTGTTTTGTAGTTTCTCCAGTCAGGATCCACAACGCTCTGCTCTAATGCTCCTCCAACCTTCAATAGACGCGAAATCATAATGTAGTGCGGTGCAAACCTAGTCTGACCAGGCATCAGCAAGCTAAGTTTTGCCTCGTGCTTTCGAAATACCGAGAGTGACATTTGCCTTATCTTTATGAACTTAACCAAGTTCATAGCCCGATCTAGGAGCTCCTTCACCCACTTCATCTTACTCTTGTCCTCCAGCAAAAGGTCCATCGCATGGGCAGCACATCCTTGGACAAATATGGATGGATAAAGTGCTTGGACCAACTTTCCGGCATTAAGCATCACCGGAGCATTATCATAGCATACTTGAATGATGTTCTGTTCTCCAACTTGTTGGATAAACTTCTCAATGACGGTCGCTACGTAGACGGCATCCTTCTCTTTCCCACTCGTGTCAACGGCTCCCAAGAATAGCTCACCAGCGGGAGATACCAGCATTGCATTTATTAGAGGGCGACTGTTTACAGCAGTCCATCCATTGAGGGCCAAAGTTCCCCCGTACTTCTTAACACTGGAAAAAATCCTATCATTCAAGGAAGTCTCCAAATTAGTCCTTGCTTGGGCTAGTAAATTTGTTCGGAGATGGTGGAAAGATGGAGGTGTATATGATCTCTTCATATTGGACGTCTTCAACACCGCGTCCTTGAAAGAGGCACTCCAAGCCACGTTAAACGGGATAATATTCTCGTAAAAACACGTGGCCCAGGCTTAGTCGCATTCCCGCCTCTGAGTCTCTTCAAAGCCCTCTTGAAGGGTAGATTGCCTCTTTGCCTTCAATGGAGGAAAATGTCCACTACCTTCCCCCGGAAGAGTGGAAATGGAAGGTACACCCTCACCCTGTAAGACAGGTCCATTCTTCGGAGTTGAAACCCTAGATCCAGCGCATGAGTCCACATCCATGGGAGTGTTCACTCTCGGGGATATATTGCCACGAGTCACAGGGGAAGTACTTTGCTCCGACATGAATATTCTGGAGTCGTTGGGGAATTTGCCACGGCAATTCTTGAACAAGGACTGTATAGCGGGTGACAAATTAATGCAACGACCTACACCACTAGTCCGTACCCCTACAAATTTGTCATAGCCCAAATGACTGAGCATCCATCAATCCTCTTTGCAAAAGTGTTCTTGCATAGCATACACTGAACCATATCAGTCTTCTTCTTCTCCGCATCGATCACATGAACTTTGGTATACCATGGCGAGTAACTTCTAAACGCCGTTGCTGCACTTGATAGATCACCCGGAAAAACTTCAAAAAATCGAGGTAACAAGTCCTCAAGAGAACTAGAGCCTCCGAAGAAGCTCCAATTCAACACACTTTTGAACGCTGCCGTTCACCATGCAACAGATACACACGTATACTAGTGCAACTAGTAGCACATGGAGTACAATTCAGAAGTGTAATGCCAACTTCCTAGAGGGGTCTTTTATACCCATCCCAAGAAATGGCAGGGGGTAAGCCCCAAAAATCAAGGGAGGACAGCCGTCGCGGCCGTAAGTCAAGCGGAGGGCCGTTGGATCATCGCTTGTCACGGCCGTCGCCGCCTATGCCCCCCCCCCCCCCCCCCCACGCGGCCGCAGCAAGCCTCCCTTTCGCTGCGATGGCAAGGTTTGTCGCCGGGGACGGCCCCCCCCCCTCCGCGGCGACGGCCGCTCCCTCCCCCCGCAACCCCTCCCCCGCATTCAAGATCTGGTTTCACCCCATGGTGAAACCTATTCATGTGATTTTTTTTCCCTAAATCACAAGACGTCGTGGGGCGCCGAGCGTCCCGGATGTCCGTGACAACCCTGCATCGTACTCAGATGTGGTAGCTGTTGGGATGTGCAGAACTTGGAAACACGCCATTGATCTCTGTGTTGAAGATGGACGAAACTCAGATATGCATGGAAGGAATTAAGAAAGGGTTAGTCTGACAATTATGATTCGTGCCTTAGACACGAGCATTGAAAAAAGCGACGATAGGTATTTTTCGGTTTAGTTAGAAATTGAAATATGGCCTCTTGCTTGCTTTGAGGTTGCTAAAGAATCACATGAAGTCCTCAAATGGGTGTTCCAACTAACTGCGTTCCCTCCTTTGATTAAAGCTCAAGAAGGGGGCCAGCTACTTTCTGTTGATAGTGTTATAAGCTTCAAAATCGAAAAGCATTTATCTGCAAATATGAAGACAATCAAATGCTTGTATGGATTGAAGCATGGTGTCAACGCCAAACATTCTTGCATCTACTGTAACCAAAAGAGAACAAAACTTGTGGTGAGAATAGCGGCAGGTGCCACCTCTGAGGCTAGCAGAAGAAGACATTCGTGACATGGAGGTGTATTCGCAAGTAATATCACATCCAACCCGTCTTCTACTTTAGAAGAATTGCAATGGAAACCTATACTGCCTATTCCACTTGAAAGAGTCCATATTTGTACATTGCATGCTTTGACAAAAATGATTGAGAAAATTCTTCACATGCACTTCATGTTCATTTGGAACATGGAGAATGAAGTCCGTCAACATGCTGCTATAGAGAATATGGAAAAGACAGTGTCTGTAGCTGGGCTTCATGGTGGGAACGTTCGCATAATGAAGGATGCAATACTCAGCGGTGCTTCCAACAGTGTTTCTATCAAGCCTTTCTCAGTGGCGTGACTGCAGCTAGGATGTTCCAACTCTCCACTTGGTCACGGCAAGATCGAGTGTGGAAGGATGTTTTGCGCTCAGAAAACAACACCCTAGATCAGGTTAGGCAATATCTAGATAGGGTGGAAATGTAGGAAGCGTTGGAACAAGTGTTTCCATATCTGGTGGGCCTCACCTTGAATCAGGAGCAAATCAGCACTTTTAGGCCTAAAATTGAGAGATGGGGGCGCCTTTACTTGAAGTGTTTCGGGGAAGACCACGTCACTCATTATATGGTAGGATTCTAGATTTGAACCACCATTACAATTTGATCTTAATTGTTGCCAATAGTTCTAGTCATTACTACCGTGTTGTTTAGGATGTACTAATAATTCATGAAACTGACTTTTTTTTGTAGCATAACCTTGTGAGGCACGGTCCTTGGTATGTGGAAACATACGGGAGCCTTGCTGTTTGGAACAGTCAAGGTATGGAAAAATCGCATTATGCAGCTAAGGCTGCTAATGACCACTACACTCAACACAACGGCACTAAAGACAGGACAAGTGCTATTGTTCAGCAATATCAACATTGGTACCGGAATATACAGCACCTGTCTCTAAAGAAGGAACGACTGCGACGAATCGACAACACTAGGTCAGTCGAAAATGACGAGTTCATAGCAGCAGCATTGCAGAAAAAGAGGATGGCCTATAATGCATCAGATGCGGTGGAGGGAGCAAGAAGGTGGAGGGAAGATAGAACACGGGTTGGCAGAGCGTGGGTTAGGGTGGACGTGACAGGAGATTTCGTTGATAACAATGTTGTTGGCAACGTGGAGTCCTCCGAAGATCAACAAAGCCACATAGAAAATAGCGGTGATGATACTTAGTCTAAAGTTTACCTCAAGGTTGGAAACTTCTTACCATTGAAGTGACCGGCTGCAGTAGACCAGATTCCATTGGTCAGTGCTTGTGATTCTAGTGTATTTATGTTGCTGCTTGTTCAACTACGTTGCCAAGGTTATGCAATGAAAGTATTATGCACTGGATATGGAGATTTGTGAGTTGGTAGTATGACTACCTTAAAAGAAGTCATATCGACAAACAGATGTTGAGTGAAAGGCTCAACTGTGCTCCGTAGGTAAAGTGAAATTGGTTAATCATTGATGTGTAAAGTGGATGCTTGAATATCAATGAACAGTGTCAGTAATTCTATTAAGAGGTCATGTATCTCACTGTTCTACAAGCGGGTACAAGTGTGGGATTGGTGTTGATGCACCAAGAAGGCCAACCAGAGTCAAAGAGCTACTTCTTAAAAAAAAAAAAAAAGTTAGAGAGGGGAGTTGTCCAACGCATCTATCCTTGCAGCATTGGGAGAACCTTGAGAAGACTACTCTGAGCTTGAAGACACGGGAACTAGAGACTCCACGCAAAGACCCTGTGCTCAGTCAGTTTCCATGGGGACATCCGTGACTATTCCACTTGGAATAGATAGTGTGCGGGGGAGGCCTACAGTGATAGGTTTGGCCACGGTAACATCAACTTCCATCGCCTTCGACTGCCCTCCACTTTGCCTCTCTACCTCCTCATCCATTGAGTTGCCATGTTCCTCCTCCCCCTTGGCTACCTGTTCATTTGCTGTTGGAAACAGACCAGACCCATTCCGGACATTAGCAACAACTTGTGGTAAGTGAGTTTCCAACAACAATAACGGATATTATTGTTACAAGTCTTGCAAACAAAGAGCTCTACAACTAATTGAGACTATAAGTTATCAAGTTTCATTGTCAACATTTAATAATTATTGGAAACTAGCGATAAGTTGGAAATGGCAGGTCAAGCAAGTGGAGAAGACCTTTGAAACTAATGGCTGGAAATAAGTACAATACAGTAGGTGGAAACTAAAAAGTGTGACGAGGAATGTATTGTTAAGAAATAAGTACGCCACTGCTTTTGCAACCGCTTCTATCTTGTTAAAAGAAATTTGCTTGTTCATGTTAGAAGGTTTTAGTTGTAGTGTCTTAAAACAAGGAAAATCTTTGGGCAGTTTTAGAGGGGGGCAGAAAACAAGGAAAATCCAAAATGTATTCTATAGGACAAGATAAAGGAGTGGAGATTTTATGTTGAGCCTTACCAAGCTCGGGTGAGGGCTCTGAGTTCAATGTCAAAATAACAAGGGCTGGTTCACCCTCACCAAGCACATGTGAGGGCTCTTAATCCAATATTGCAGTCTTGTGAGGCGATTCACCCTCACCAAGGACAGGGGTGGGCTCTAAATCCAATGCTGCCATCTTTAGAGGCAGTTCACACTCAAATGAACCAGACCCTGGTCTCTTTCTTGAGAGAGGCATGCACTACTAGGATTTTGGGGTCTATGCAACGTCCCTGGTGTAGCATTATACACTATAAGTTGATGGTCGTCGGGCCTGTTAGAACGTAGCTCCACTCATGTCCCTGACGTTGCTCCCACTAAAGTTATGCCAGGGGTGTAACGCTAGCTACGTTTTGGCTCGTTTGTGAACAGGCGTTCTCATAAGAAATGGACACAGTGGCCATAATCCGATTGATCGCCACGTGTCAAGGGTAATTGTAATTACACGGTGGAATACGCAGTCGTAACTAATTCTGTGTGATATTAACAATTTTTTAAATTTTTTTTTTTACAATACTCATTATCACTTTTCATCTTCCTCTGTGAAAACAAACCCAGTAATTTAGTTTTACGTTTTTAAACTACTGAATAGGGACTTTGAAATTACTAATTTATTTTTATCGACTGCTTTTTCAGGCCCCGTATATAAATTGTGTGATTCTTGTTTTTTAATTTTTACGACGTGTCATTCTTCTACTCCACGATTTTTTGACCTTCGCATTTGCCACGTGTTGTATTGCTATATGTTACTATATTCCGTCTGGTCGTTTCATGTTGTCAGCACAATATCAACCGAAACCAGTTGATCATACATCTATTTTTAAACAAATAAGCAGAGCCAATCACAGGAATAGAACTGTCTTTTCATTTTCCAATTTCAGCCTAACATGTGGCATTGTTTGTTAAATCAAATGGCCTCAAAAACCGGTTAAAACGATGTCTTATTATTCAGTTCTGGAGTGTACATTTATACTTCCAAATCGTCCTTATTGAGCCTATAGTTCCGCTATCTTCGGATCCCTCTTCGAATGCCTGAAATGAGAGATTATTCCACAAAAAATGGTTGCTATAGTAGATAAGGCTACCAAACCAGTGACTACATCCTACACAAAAAATCTCGAAACAACATGGCTCCGGCAGGTACTGCACGGAATAGATACTACTAGGTGGCGTCTTTATCGTCATCCGAGTCAGTCCCTGAGTTTATCCCTTCAAAGTGCTCCACTGCTTCCACATCGTCGGTGCCTTCTTCTCCTCTTGAATCCGATTCTCCGCCGGAACTACTCCCCCTGTCGGAGCTGCTCATAGAACTTCCACTGTCGTTGTCGCTGTCGCTGCTTGACCCCTCTACTTCCTCGAAGCTAGAGTCAGAACTGGACAATGCAGCGCTGTCCTCATCCTCCGAGCTCGACTCCAGCTTTATTTTCTTATCCTTCCCCTTCTCCTTCCCTTTGCCCTTCACACCTTTAGTTATGTCCTGCGCTACTTCCATTGCTTCATTCATTTTTGGAGAGGTACTCCCTGTTCGCACTTTCTGCACGGCTGCTTGAATGCCATTCTGTTTTGCATACACGACCTCCTCCTTAGTTGGATTTCTGTCGAATTCATCCAACTGCCATACATGCCGACAGAGCGAATGAGCTTGACTGAAAGATAGAAGACAAAGAAACATGTATTCAAATCAACTCTTACCAGCCACAAATGGGATGAGACACATATGTGACATTTGAAATCAACAAAGCCTTAACGAACATGATAGGGGACACTGCTCCTTCTTCTAAGCGGAATTCAGAGTAGAGGAGAAAGATGACTTACAAATACATTTACAAGGCCCTGCACTCCCCTCCTCCTGTGTGAAGCCCTTCCTCCTGGTGCGCTCATTGGCAGCCACCTTGCATTTGTCAGACTTTGACCGGTACTTCGGGTTAGAAAGTGAATCAAAAATTGCATTCCAAGAGTCTAGGGTTACCTCACCAGCCACATGGACACTATTTTTATGATGAGCCCTAGCAAAACTTTTCCTCAACCTCACCCGCCTCTCCCTGATATTGGATCCTATCGTATGCATAACATAGGTATCGTCCCAATCACCAGGATATAATTTTTTTAATCTAAGTTTAATTATGACTTTGATTAGAGGGTCCTGCTACGACCAGTCAAGATGCCATGGGAAGGTATAAGCAGCTCTCTCAAATGCAAAATTCTTCATGTGCTTCCAAAACTGACCAATAGGTTGGGCCGCGCTGTTTATTTCGCAAGGAGGCACATCCCTGATTACATTACATGTCCCTAACGAAGAAGGATCCGAAAACAATATGCTACCAAAAGGTGAAGAACAAGCAACCGGATTTGAATAATCACTGGAAGCACCCCTACCCTTTCCATTTTTACCACCCACCTCTTTAATTTTCATCGCAATAGAGATCTCTGACTTCCTCCTCTGTCCTTTAGAACTCTCTTGTGGGCTGACAGTTGATTTCATTGTGAGTTTATTCTTCTGCTCCTGTAGCTCGTTCATGAGGGTGTCAATGTGGGCCAAAACCGCCAAGTCCGTAATCTCTGCTACCTCAACCGATTCCTTCCCCTTCTCTTTCGTGTTCTTTGACTTCTTCTTAGATTCCTTTGCTAGTTTCTGCTTCCCCTTGCAACTGGATCTTTTGCAACCGCCATCGCCTGGTTTACATGAGCACTTCGACTTGCTGTGACGCTGCTTAGATCCATTCCCTCGCTCTAGAACCAGGTCCTTGCATAGCCCCTGCCCCCAAAAGTCAGAAGATGCGAATACAGTGAACACTATTCCCATCTACCAAAAAGAACCAATCATATCAAAATGACTGCGTTGGTTAGGTAATGCTTATGTCTTTGTTTGCTTCTAGGAACGCTGCTCGATCTGGCACTGGAAGAGTTTTTATCAACGAACGCAACGTAGATTTGCAGACTAGGCTGCGCATCGTTTCCCTAGGAGGAGGGTTCAGTTGGGCCGCAATGCTTGGTGATATTTGTTTGGGTGCAGCATCTACATCGACGACGATTCTCTTAGTAGAAGGTTTTCTAGATGGTTTAGATGCAGAGGGTAAAGAACTCTTTAGAAGGGATTTAGGAAAAGGCTGAGGTTGGATATAGCAGGGGAAGACGGTGGCGGGGGAGAGGTAGGCTTTGGAGAAGGTGGCGGGGGAGAGGGAGGCTCTGGAGAAGGTGGCAGAGTTCTGCTGACCGACGCAGTCTCCTGTCCACCAACCACAGGATCATTGTCTGCGTCCGCCATTTGTTGACATCCAAGTTCGGGATCTAGGGTCCGTGCCACTGAGTTCTGTCGAGGTAGGCAATCTTCTCTGTCTTCAGTAGGATGTTGCGACACCGTAGAGATTGGGGTCGTCGTCTGGAGGTCAGACTCTGCAACGTCCCTCTCCTCACGTAAATCCGAATCGAACAACTTCGGAAACGCACGAAATTCACCCTGTGAGGTTAGTAAAGGGATAGAGGTACGGTGTCTTTTAGAAGAAATCATAGGAGGGTTTGGAGAGGTTTGAGCTACAGTGATTGAGGTTGTGGCAGGAATTGAAGGAACTACACTTGAGATTACGTTAGGATTAGCAGCTTCTGCACCTCTAAGACTAGACGAACCTAGGGTGAAGGAAGAAAAAGTGCTTCTCTGCGGATCCACGGTTCCGGAGGGTGCCGAGGTGATTGGAGGCTTTGAGCATGTCGATGTTAGAACCTTCCCGCCTGGTGGTACAGCATTTGCACTTGGATGTGACTGTGTGTCAAAGTCCGCGGTAGCGAAGGGATAACTCTGTGTTGTTGCTAATCCCGAGGGGCTTGAGTGGCACCTTCTGTCGAAGCAGGGTTCGCGCCATCAGCCGGTGTCGAAGACGGACCTGCCGCTGGATCGACCTGAAATTCAGACCTAGCTGTGGGGCATGGCGGTGTGTTAAAATGAGACACAATTTCATTCCTGGTCTAAAGGTTTGATGTGAGTAGAGTATCTACATTTTCCCTACCACTTTCTCCAGTGTGGATTGGTCCCCCCTCGTGTAAATTACGTGCATCCAAAACACCGTTATGTTCTCCTTCTTCTTCGGCGGTCATGACTCCAGCTTGATTCCGTGCCATATGACCCCCTGCATTTCAATCGGCGAGGAGGATTGTGTCCCCTCAAGACATAGATGCCCAGCTGTTTGCTTTAGCGCTCCCCGTGCGTGAAACTCTGCCAGCGTTCTTGTTAGTGCGCTGCTCCGACAGGGTATGGGCTGTCTTTGTGGCCATTTGACTTCTCCCCAAAATCCTAGCCAAATGTTAAGTTTGACAACCCTACATCTCCTCTCCGTCATTGTCTGCAGCTCCAGATCGTGTTTTCTTATGGCCCCCTTTTTTTTTTTGCAAGCGAAGTGATCACAAGCCGTATGTTGAGACTCAAGGAGTTGATCTCCAAATTCAACTGGTCAGAGTCTTTCATCGCAGCGGCGTCGAACTGCTCGACTAGTGCGTTGGATTTCGGTTGCTTCTTCGGTGTGTGCATTGCGGTTTCCAAAAATTTCCGAGGGCGGCTCCTGGTGCTCGCAGCTTCCACGGGCGTCTGGATCGCGGTCACAAGTTTATGCTTGCGGTGTAGTGAATCACCAGGCAGCGACTTCTCTTTTGACTCGCTTAGGGTTGTTGCACCTCCTTCCTCTGTGACTCGTTTTCTTCTTTTTCTTCAAGACCCGCTCCTTGCAGATTCAGTTGTTTTTCTTCGAGCGTCGACGGATTCCACCGTTTCTCTCTCATCGTCTTCGCCACCTTCTTCATCGCGGCGACTCCTTTTGGGCATTGTAGACGACTTCCCTTGAGCCCCCCCCCCCCCCCCCCCCCCCCCCCGATCTTAGAAAAATGGGAAAGGGTTAGTCTGCATGCTTACATTTGATTGACTCTGACATATCAATTATCGTGTACTCTTACTTCTTACGACAAAGAAAAGAATTTCGAATTGGCACATCAAGCTGAATACATGCTACTTTTCTGTTTATAGGTTTCGAGGGATTCGATGGTTACCACAAATTGTAGTGACACGGCCGTCACTTAGCTGACACCTTACAAGAATGGCCGAATTGACTGCACGATGGACATGAGGAACAAAACACGGGTCAGTAACTTCCTAAACACTTTGGTTTCTGTGACTCTCTGTATCGAAGGACTGTCTACATCTGAAACAAGGTACTAATTAGAATACTTATGTTCTTATTTTGATCAACTAACTTATTTACAGACCACCACCGAAAGGAGAAATGCAAATTGGGACCCCCACAAACTGAACTCGTTGATCTGCAGGTTGAAATCCAACTACCTGAGCTGAGTGTATGTCAGTGAACTCGCTAGAGTTGAACAATACTGCACAGTGTGAGAACAAAAGATACAAGTAGATAAGAAAGAGGATAAAACGGGAAATGCAATTGCGGGAAGTGAGTACGCAGTGGACCCTAGAGAGCTCAGAGGAGGCAAGAGGTGGAAGACTAAGAGCACATTCTTCAAAGACTACAAACTGCGGAGAAATTAAGATCACGCCCCTCGACAAAGACGGCGCACGGACTACTCTCTCAGCTACCTCAGCTCAGTTCTCTCGGGATCGAAGAAAGTGAAGTGCGAGAGAGGGGGGCTCTTCACGGATCGATCGGGAAACAACGCAAGGTACTTAATCCCTAACCATAAATGTACTTAATTTTGGGAGGTATGTACCGCAAAGGTACATATGGAAGAGCCCAAGGATCCAAGGAGTCCCTGACAGTTTCATTCCTTTTCGAAAATCCGTTAATCAACAACCTATGCGGATGAACGTTTTTTGGAGGATAAAATGAACATACACAAAATTAACATGCGAATGAATTTTCTAATATATCGGATGCAACTCTCTGTGGTACATATTTCATCGTAGGTACATTCGTAGAGGTACTCTATGAAGGTTTTGGGTCTTCTTTGGGGCTGAAAGCAAGGAAGGGGGGGAGGGGGTGGGGATTGGGAATTAGCAATAAAATTTAATTACCAATACTTCTAGACTAATTAAGGTAGTTATTTAAATTAGCTCAAGAATTACAGTCAATGGTATATAACTGGATGAAATTTTTAGTACAATTCCATGGGCATATTAAAAAATGATTCACTTGAAGTTCTTATGTGTTATTTCTTACTGAAAGGAGATTTAACTATTCTTATTGTAACAGCAGAATCTCAAACCATGAGGACACACCGACCAGTGGACGTTTCTAATGTTGTCCCAATAAGAGAATTATTCGAAGAGAGAGGAGAAGAAGAAGATGTTCAACAAGTTCAGCGAAGGCGTAAAAGAAGGAGAACCAATATCCGAAGGAATGACCCAAACAGTGCACCACAATACAGAGTTTATTGTCCTTGTCGAAAGTGTGATTTGAGATCAAAGCCAACTTTGAGACTACTTCGGATCTGTGACGAACACATCGCTCTTCACGGTGTTGGCGTCAAGTGGAAGGTAAGATATTTGTCAGTTGTTTATATGCCATATATGATTTTATACTACAAAATTGAAACATGATGTCATTCCCGTCTTCCCTAATGGCAGTATTAAGCCTTGTGTTCTTAAATTAAAAAATTATAAGTTGGTTTTGCTCCTATTACTCTTCTGTCCTCACATCCTTGAAACTGTCTAATCACTGTTCATAAATCTGAAATTAATTACCGCTGAAATTAGAATATGTTAAAATCAAATCAAATACACATTAACCAGTTGGAAGAGTAACAGCTCTAGTAACAATCACTGATTTGGTACTTCCTTACATTTAAACAATCATCAATAACTATCATGTACATTAGATGTTATCATTTTTTTCTTTTAATGCACCATCGACCATATTAATTCAGAGTGGATGCATGAGGTAATAAGACAGGTGTCGAGATAGAAGTGGTTGTCCAAAAGTGATTCGTTCTTAAATGTGTAACGTACTCAATATTTTGTGAATCACATACTAATCAGTAATAAATTCTTTTATGATATAGTTTTTAATCGTTTTGGATAAGCTGAAATGTAAAATGTTGGGAAAATTTTTGATCGGCTTACTTGGTTCAGAACGCACTGTTTTTAAATGGTTACACTTACGGTCTGAAGGTGAATTTCGCTGAATTTAAACTAAACAAATTGGAATTCATTTGTTTCCATCCCTATGTAATGCTGAAATGTAGACTCTGAGCTCTAGGTTTCTCTAATAATGTATTTCTGTGAATCAGCCTGTGTATGACTCTCAGATGGAAGGAATCAGAGCACGCGGTGCACCGGGCGCTTTCAATGAAGGTGTTCCAAAGGGTAATCCAACGACTCCACCTGGCTTAGTTCAGGAAGACGCCCCACCTATTGGTGATATCCAGGAAGCAGCATGGATAGACGACCTCACTTTTGAGGATATGATGGCCCACCACGGGGCTAGAGATCCAGCGGTCATTAGAGTACAGTCCTACGCTGGCCCTGATGCTGATATGACCTTCTTAGAAAAGGAAGCATCCACTAAATTGTACAATGGTGCAGCATCAAGTAGGTTGAAGATTATAGTCGAGTTTCTAAACCTGCAAGCCCGCCATGGATGGTCAAATCTAGCCATGGACGACATCTTTTCTACAATCTTTGATCTAGTCATTGCTCCCCATCTAAATTCGAAAATGCCTCATAGCAGACAGGAGGCTAGGAAAGTTATCTCTAACGTTGGCTTGGATTACCAAGTAATACATGCTTGCCCGTGTGACAAAACCCTTTACTTTGGGGCTTTGGAGAATGCAACATTCTTCCCTAAATTTAAAATTTCACGCTACGGTAACACCACAATAAAGAAGACTGTGCCCCGCAAGGTATGAATTCTTTTTTACAGTAAAGTGCCATTTGACATCATTGGAGATGACGTCTTGTTAAAAGCAAAGAGATTACTATCAAACAAGCTGGTGTGAAAGCGAAGTCAATTTTCCACAAACTGCCTTAGTACAAGGTAAGCAGCCCTATTTTATAGAATTATCATTTATTCTGCGACGTAATTGATGAACGGTAAATATGTGTAAGCTATTTCCCTGTTTTTAATTAACATTTGCCTGATTGAATGTACTGCACACATTGAGATATGGTCGAGTCAAGGATCAATTTCTAACCAAATATGGTAGATCATATAAATTAAGTCATACATGTTTCTTTTTAATTTTTTTCATTGAGGTGGTTGACCGTTTACTCTTTTTCTCATAAGAAAAGAACTAGAATCTGTGCACTTGGTTTGCTGCACATTATTTCTAACGTATCTCATTATTTCAATTTAAGTTTATATATTATGTCTAGAACAAGGATCAGTAGGAAGAATCGGATGTTTTTTTGATTCGTTTTTGTTTTTATTTTTATTTTTATTATTCCTTATTTTTTTCCTTTAATTTTTCCCACTGAATCATAATTATTATTTATTTCTTTTAAGCCAAATCGAGAATGGTCAGATACGTTCTCATTAGTTTGATAAATTCCTTACCAAATTAATTAACACTGTAATCTCGATTATCAGTATATTTTATTGTAAGTTTATTTTTGTTGTAAGTTTATTGTAACCAGTATCTCATATAACTGGACGATGCAACGCTGTCCTCATTCTTCGTTGTCTTGGACTATACCTTTTTTTGATTTTTGTTAATAAATTTTGGAAGTTTTATTTGTTGGATTTCCACCATTTGGTCGAACTTCACTGTACTATAATGATTTTAACTTACTTCGTTTTACCACATGAATTTAATAAAGAGGAGTGTGGTTTGCACCGGTAAGATTATGAGATACTGGTTATAATATGGATGGAGTAATCGTATGAAAATTGAAGATAATATAACAAAACATTTACACTGTTATTTTGCTTAAGAGAATATGCTATTTGTTTATTCGTAAAATTGTTATATTGCATACTCTATTTCGTATTATTTATTATTATATATTTATGATTCTCACAGTCTTTGTATTTTCCTTTATTATTTTTTCTTTTTTAAATTCCTCCCTTTCTTTTTTTCTTTTTTTTTCTTTCTTGTGCTTTTTAAATTCGTCATGGAAACCATACAACAGTTGTCAGAATGTAAACCATGTTGTTTACATCTCCCGTGGAGAGGTCCTTGCTAGAAATGCACACTGGTCAGATTTCGAACGGAATCTATAAATTCAACCTAGACGGTAGTACTACTGGTCAGCTGGAAATTTCGTATTCTCAATCAATAACATTGTCCACCACACCATAAAAGGCGAATTTTTTATAGAACAATTTAGTGAAGCAAAGTTGCTTTGGAAAACCTGCTTATGTCTAGAATGGATATTTCTTACGTTTTTGGAATTCCCAAATGTCGAGTTTTATTCATTTCCAAAATTATTATATGTATGCATCTTGTTATGATATGTCTCTTACCAGGGTTTTCTATCGCGTCTGGTCGTGATTATCACGTCGCGACGTCGGAATGGGTCGCGACGAGGGTCCTCCGATGTCATAATAGGTTTTGTTATGTAAAAATGAAAAAGTATTAATGAAAAGGTTGCATTTCGGAGTTGGGCCGTCACAATAAAGACCGAATGGGACGTTCGGTCGTGACTCTAAACCGTCGTGACGTCCCGACATTATGACGCTAGAGGGCCAAGTCACGACCGAATAGAAAACCCTGTCTCTTACTATAGTGATTTTTTTTAAAAACTCTGAAATTGGACTCCTGCAAGACCTACCTATTCCACACTTATTGGATCCTATGCATATAGAGAAAAATGTTTGCGCTGCCTTTTTCAAGACTTTTTCGAATTGCAAGGGCACCAAGGCAAACAACATTGGCGTTAGAAATGCCTTCAAAGAATTGGGAATACGACCCGATTTGCACGCAGAGGAGGATGGCCGGGATAGCGAGGGGAATCTAAAGTACAAGTATGCGAGAGCCCCTTGGATCTGGACCACCAACGAGTACAACTCAGTCATAGAGTCTATCGCCTCTACTCGAACTTCCATGGGGTATGGTTCCTCCTTCTCATCCAAGTTCAGTGATCAAAAGATTGTTGGCATGAAAACCCACGATTATCATAACCTATCGCACGATCTACTTCCTATAGCCATACGGGGCAATTTAACAAAAGAAATACGAGATATTATATATTGATTGGGTTCTTTGTTCAAGTGGATTTGTTCGAAAGAAATCAAGGAATTAGAGATTATCTTCAAAAAGGTTAAAGTAGCAGAAATTTTATGTTTAATGGAATTACATTTACCGCCCTCAATTTTTGATATTCAGTTCCACTTAATAGTTCACCTTGTAGAGGAAGTAGAACTTGCGGGTCATATCTCAGCTAGGTGGATGTACTTCTTAGAGAGGTATATGAAAACATTGAAAGGATTTGTGAGGCAGAAGGCCCGTCCAGAGGGCAGCATGGCTGAAGGGTATATTGTGTCTGAGGCTGTGTTCTACATCACTGAGTATGTGCAACGGCTGTACCCTAAAGCACCCCGATTATGGGAATCAGAGGAGGATGTGCGTCTCTCTGGAATTGTTTTACCCAAAATGAAGACTGAACAGGTACTGAAACCTGTCCTGAGAGAATAAGTGCATAATTTCCTCTTCAAAAACTCTCCAGCATTCGAGAAATGGCGCACCAGGTGAAGTTTCTATTCTTTGTCTAATTTATCTTCTCCAATCACTGAGTTTCCACTTATTCTATACTTTCTTGAAATCAATGACCTATATTTGAAACAACATGGGCTAACAATGAGCATTTTCCCAAACTGTTGTAAAGGTATAGCGTAGCTAAATTGACAAATCCTAGTTTACCCAGTCTGAAGGAGTGGGCTCTACCAGCACTGCAAGCAGCTCAAAGAGAAGGGGAGGAAATTTCTTCGATGGAAATTGACATTGCTATCAGGCCTAGAGTGAAGGCAGAATTCTTCTCTACCATGTAGGCGTATGGACGACATTTCCAAATTATGGAAAGAGACATGAACAAGAAAAGCATGTTTGATTGTGGCATTTCCTCGATGTACGACGAGGATGGAGAAGGCACGGAATACCTGGGATATGTTGATAATATAATTCGAGTCCATTTTGAGAGCTTTGACACAGTACTAATCAAGGGAAAATGGTATATGTCTATTATACGACGAGGGGCAGGGGGAACTTTGGTGGAGGATGAATGTGGGGTAGTTCGCATAAAGGCAGGCAGGTTCATGTCACAATCACCAATTACAGACGAACCCCTTGTATTCCCGAAAGATGTTGCTCAGGTCTTTTATGTGGAAGATACCATCAACCATGGATGGAAACTAGTAGTCCATGTTGATACGAGATCGAAGCGAGTTTTTTACACCCGTTCTCGAGAGTTGGGTGGATCATTCGATGGAGAGGATGCCTATGAGTCTTCTTTGGAAGAAGAACCAGCCCCTCAACTCCGAGGGGATACACTAATCGCCGTGGAGGCGGACGATGCGGCTGGAGAGAAAGGTGAGGACGTCGACGAAGAGAGCGATAGAGATTCGAAGGGTGAAGAGGAGGATAGTTTGGAAGGAGACAACGACTCCATCGACTCAAACGCGGATGACGGTAGGCATCTTCGAAGATTGCAAGCTGGGGTGTAGTGTTAGGATTTCGTCATTTTCGTCTCGAAACAACCCTGTTTCGCTGTTTTGTACTAACAACGTAGGTTTATTGGTCTCATACAGTTGAGTATGTGTGGAAACACAGGAGAACGTCGGACACGTAAACGGAGGAAGAGAAGTGATTTAGGGTCGTCGTTTAAGGAAAGGGCTGATGAGCTCACAAGGGGTTGCGACCTACTCCTGTAAGAGCTAGAAGACCTAGAGGTTGAGTTCTTCCATTTCTGGCGTTCAATCCATTCCTTTATGGGAGTTACAATTTTTTTGGCACCTCCCATCCATTCCATGTAAGACCCCAAAACATAATGTAATCGCCCTTGTAATTCAGCACTTCACAATGCCGACCTTCTTGACTTCATGACTAATTATGCTTTTATTTAGAAACCCGGACTCTCAGGCCATTGCTTCATTAACTCTACGGAGACTGCTAATGGAAGTGAAGTGTCTTGGAGCACAGTGTGATGCTACTTTGGATTACACAACTACGCATGTCGTAACATTTAGACCCAGCTGGTCAAACCTGGCCCCTAAGTACATTCTGCGGAGGTGAGGTTTTTTGAGAATTCTAATCTCTACCTTGATTTTTAGCTTGCCACATCCGTTCAGTGGGAAATAATGGATCACTGACATCTCATTCTTATTTGCAGTTTGGGAGATCAAGAGGTTCAACGGATTGTAACTCTGAGCCTCTTCAGGCATCCTAAAGGAGAGAGTATCAAAGTAGTGTATCATGATTGGTTAGTCCATTCCCTTGATGCTGGGAGATTGCTTTCGGTACAGCCGTACTTGGCAATGTAGTTACGATCCATATGAATAAAAAAATTAAAAAAAAATTAAAAAAAAATTCATTTGAAAAAAAAAAGGTAAAATGTGTGAAATTCATCTCTACTTGGAAATACCGTGTTAACAGACTTCCGGACCCACCTATACCGTTATCACTTTACCTGGATTTTACTTTACAATGATGCTTAGATCTAGGTTATACATTTAGAAATTCACGGAGAGACTGTTATGGTTGAGTGGTTTACTCATTCATCACTGTTACGTTAGTTACCCAGAATGTAAAAAAATTGTAATGTAAAAAACTGTCGAAAGTGTAGATGGTGTAGGCAAAATCAAGCCCAAAAAAAAATACACCTTTTGCCCCGTGAGAACATAGTTGAAGCTTTTCTGGATCTGGATTATTCTCTTCAGAACATGTCAAAAGTAAAATTCCTAACACACATCTTCTCAGGGGAACTCCCATGGGAACGCCAAACGTAGCTTCGCCATGACACCGCGCCCAAATCCGCTAGCGAGACAGCTTTCACACAAAAACGTAGTTTTTTTAAGAGACGTAGCTTATTTGACGTAGCTTCTGCACGGAGATCCTAGTAGTGATGTTAGCATTTTCGTCAGATTCTACATCCAGCTCCACAAATGGAGTAGACGTCACGTTGGTAGTGGTGTCTTTGCTGACTTCTGGCTTTGGTATAGAGGACACATTGGTAGTGGTGACTTCGCTGGCTTCTGGCTTTGGTGCCGACACATCAAACCCCCATGCTGCCATCCACCAAGGTTCACCTTCCTGTTTGCACAGAGGACACACACGACCTCCTGTAAGAAGCTCTGCCCGCAGACACCAAGGGTGGAACAAACAACCACAAGAAAAAGGGAAGACTGTGTTTGCAACAAACTTGAGGTGGCACCGTGGACAAGGTTTGCCCAGTTGAAGAACAGGGTCCCCACCCGCATCTACTCCATTGTTTCCATTAGGCGCCTTTGGCTTGATGGAGGCTTGAGCAAGTTTTTCGGCTTTGCACTTCTCCTGAAGGTCTGCGATTTCCTCCTCCGCCTTCTTGTACTTCATTGCAGTCACATCCACATCTTTCTTTGCTGAAGTCCTGGCGAGGTCAGCCGCATCCCACTCCAAGATGTTTGCTTGAATCTCCCCCCCGACCTTGCGGATCTCCCTATCATTCAGAATCTTCTCCTCGACATCCCCGGCCCGCAGTAGCTCCTTACTCTTCTTCCGCAAGAGCATTGCATGCTGTTGGAGGCGCTCATCCTCGGCCTCAAAGTGGCAAATCCTCTCATCCATCTGCAACAGGGATTGCTGCTTCGTCTCCAGCTCTTTCTCTGCAGCTTGAAGCTCGGCCGTCTTACGCACCACCTCCTCGAGCAATTCTTCGAGCTTAGTGGTAGCACAGCCTTTCGTGTCGCCACCAGTACTTCCTTCTTGGTGCGGTTCCTTGACGTTGCCAACAAAAGCGGCCCTTCCACCATCACCATATGTATCGCATCCTCCATCCTTCAAGAACGTTGCCACCTCCTTGAGAATTCGCTCGACCTGGTAATGAATAGCTGGGGGTCGCAGCTTCAAGGGATTTAAGGATGCGTGTTGGAAATGCTCCTCCAGAATCTGAGCCGTTGCCTCGAACCAATTGACTAGGTGCCCCTCCTTGAAATGGTAAATGTAAGCCCGCAGGAATGATTGACTGAAGGCCTTGTTGTCCGGAGCTTCATCATACACCTCCATGTAGCATTGGTTGTACGTCTTCAAGGCTACTTCATCACATCATTGCTTGAAATAGTGTCGATTTTTGTTGACACCATCGCGAGGAGGCCATATCTAATCGTACTTTGAGCAAGGCACCATAGCTTCGGTGACCTTATTGGGCATGGGTCCTTCATTGCTGAGCCCAAACGCCTCCACAAAAAGGGTAGGTGGGTACTTGGCGTCGTCCCTCCCCAGCAGCAACGGTGCCTTAGCCTCGAGGCGCTCACGGAGCTTTTATGGAATACCATGTAGTTTGAAGGGAGTCTCCCACTGAAAGCTAGTGATCCCTTCCGGTCCTGGCTCCGTCTTGACCTTTGGCAGATCCGTCTTCCCCTTTGCGGAACCGCGCTGCAGCTCCTCCTCTTGTGCCACGGCTTCCCCTTTCACCAAAGATCTAGATCGCCGTTGCCTCTCAATTCCGCTCATGTTGGGTACAAGCTGCTCAGCAAAAAAATAGGGCAACAGTTAGAAAAAAGTAGACGTGCAAAACCAATGGCAAGCAATCAGGAAGGTAGGCGCTGCAAACGAGAGCATGAGCCGCGGTAAAAGGAGATAACTAGAAGGCGGTGGCAACAAAAATCTGGAGGCAAAGCCATAAAAATGTTATTTGACGACATGACAAACCATCACAAAAGAATTTAACTAAACTCAAGATAGGTTGGAACTATGATATAATCAGCGCATCATCGGTAATGCTGGCATTACCAGGCTTAATGTAGCGTTCTTCCATTGTATGTGCCTCTCAATAATTACTGTGTACCAAATCATTCTGCACAAGGAAGCAGATTAAGTCCAATTTACTATAGCAAGGGCGGAACATCCTAGATTTTCCTACCTCTTCAGATATGGCTGAAACTGGACATTGCATCCCATCAGTAAACTATTATCTCCAGTTCAACACAAAGCAAGAAAACAACATGTAGAAATCAATTCACAAGCCATGCTCAAATAGGTTTGACATTTTGCAATCAGAGCATTACTCACAGCACAGCAACAAGATCGCGCACCTCACGAAATTTGCAACAGTTCACAAACCTGGTTCTAAAATACTATACTATATGAAGCAACACACACGGCCACAACCCTCTGGCAGCAACATACGCAGCAACATTACTCTGGTAGCAACACATAGCCACAACCCTCTGGTAGCAACACACACGGCCAAACCCTCTGGGAAAACCCTCACGGCCAAAACTCTCTACTTGATCCTTGACCTAATTTGTGGACGCCCAACCTCTAAAGCTGGGAATTTTTACTTTCTAGAACTTAAAATTTGCCAATCAGAAGTAAAAGTGGAAAAGCAAAATTAAAAGTTTATTTGCTAATCAAATTCCAAGTAAAAGTGCAAAATTGGCCTCTTGAGGATTTACATTGGAGTGTAAAGCTTAAACCTTGATCCCTTTGGATGTGCTTATATGGTTATAGTTTTGGTGAATTTTGGCATTGAGATCTTTAAGAGGGTATTTTAGAATTAGTACTGTTGGGAACTCCGGTAAGTTGAATTGTCGAGGAACTCTTGGATTTACTGAAATGTCAAGGGGCAACACAATTTATTTAGATTAATTATCGCGTAGGAGGTTGTTGTGAAATTCATGTTTGAAATTCATGTTTGACTTGGAAGAAGATAAAATTTAAAGTGATGAGTATCGTAAAAATTGATTCTGTATTTTTACTGACTCGTCTGACTTCAAAATTTTCTAATTTTCTTTGAATACTTTCAAACATTTATTTTGTGCCTTAGCATGCTAATGTACATAAATTCTGCATCAACGTCCTCTACGATTTATCAGAACTGTATTCAATATATACTTCCTCATAAGTCCATCATTACAATTCATCCACGTTTAGATTAAACCTCCAAAATTCTAGACATAGTAATTTTAAATTCAAGATAACATGAAGATAACTGTCACAAACTAAAATTCTCTTTAGGACATATGCTAAACATCTTAAGTGTACATATAACACTTCTCTAGATTTTTGTAATTATCATGCCAAGATAAACAAACGACTACCAGCACGATGTTTAAAGCAACTTGGATTTAGTGACAAACAAGAGCAGGGAAACAAGCAAGAACAGGGAAATGGACAAGAACTAAACTACCAAATAACAAACTGAAGTCAAAATTCCAATAGTGATTGAGAGTTTCACCAATAAAGGTCACAACTGGGTATTTGAATTCTTTCCCAGCCTGCTACTCAACAAACTAAAAACAATCGTCAAAGAAAATTGATTGTTTGGTGCTTCATTTCTAGAGTCCCTGGTTCATTCTATTGTCCACGTTTTGATTCAAGTTGGCGAAGCTGCTCTTGGGAACATAGGATGGCTCAACTGTCGCGCTCTATGATTGATGCAAGCTTCACTGCTTCCTCTTAGGCTGCCTCCAACATGGCGATGTTGGAAGCAATTGATTTGCTGATCTCCCGTTGCTCCTTGTCTACACCCGCCTTCTCTTTAAGCTCTCTCGCTGTAGCAAACTGTCTGCTCCTTTTCTGCATATCATCCTTCATGGAATTCAGTTGCTCTTCCTCTGTTTCCAACGCTCATCCGAGCTTGCAAACTAGTGTGAGCCAACTTCTTCTCCTCTAGTGTAGATGCAAACTGCTGCAGTTCAGAAGTCTTCTGTTCCAACTCCTTTAGAAATTTAGTAACAAGTTTAATCAACACCCTATCATACGATCTTAGTAAGATTATGAGCCCTATTACACTTGTCAACTTCTTTATTATGTTGAGACTCTTGCAAACGCCTTTGCAACTGCTCCTTTACTAGCCCTTTGTCTCCAAAGACGTAATAATTGTTGTGATGTTGAGAAATACATTGATGTTTCTGGAGAAATTGATGCCAAGACTTTGTATAGTGACACTGATACTAAACAAAGGTGGATTGAGAGCTTCTAATGATGATGAGATATTTTTATGAGCATCATAGAATCCATCAATCATATATGTACTTTTCCTTATTTTATATATTCTACTTGCTTATAGCACACAAGGAACCCTGTCCAGTCTACATCCATGTAAACTTCAAGTAACATTCCAGTAAACTTCAAGTAACATTCCAGTAAACTTCAAGTAACATTCTAGTAAACTTCAAGTAACATTCCAGTAAACTTCGAGTAGAATAGTACTAATTTCGGAGCCGAAATAAATCCCATTAAACTTGCGTTGCCAACATCTTACTACCATTTTTGAACTAGTTATTGCCTCATAACCAGCAAGTAACGCGCACCCGCCCCGACGCCATCCTGGATGATTTCTATCCAATTTTCCTGTTTTTCATCCAAAATTATAAGAATGTTTTTCATCCATTTTTTGATCATTTTCATCCAAGATTATGAGAACAATTTTCATCATTTTCGTGACTTTCATCCGCATTTATAGATCCGTGTCATCCATTTCAGATGAGAATGAAGGTTTCGATATTATGTGATGT
This sequence comes from Ceratodon purpureus, assembly GCA_014871385.1. Classification (NCBI taxonomy): domain Eukaryota; kingdom Viridiplantae; phylum Streptophyta; class Bryopsida; order Pseudoditrichales; family Ditrichaceae; genus Ceratodon; species Ceratodon purpureus. The sequence goes on from CM026426.1 coordinate 27,141,632, forward strand.
TTTCAAGAAAAATTACAATTTTCTTTTACTAGAAAAACCATAACATCAGATAAATGTAATATAGACACAGAGAGTTGAAGTAAAAGAGCAAAATGTTGATGTAAAGTACACACTTAAGAATGTTGGAAGAAGTGTTCTACAGGTTGCTCTTCCAAGGATGAATAAATTATCTAAAAGTAGCTGCAGCAACCTTGTTGACAAACATCACTAAGAGAGGTGGACTACATTTGGAGTCGACCAGAAGTGGGTGCCTTCTGCTTTGTTTCTCCCAAAATCGTTGTTATCCAGGGTCATAACATGGAGCTGCCTGAGGTGAGAACTAGAGGGGCTAAGGGTAGAAGTTTGCTAGTAGCAGGTAGACTGAAGACTGACCGAGGGTATTAGTCTTGGGACACGGTCATAGGGCCATCAGGGTGTCCCTTTGAGTACTGGTCCTGGGACCGTTGGGTCTTCCACGGGCACGCGGTTCGACTCCAAGACAGTCGGGGAAGACCGACCAGTGAAGTCACGACCAAGACTCCGTGAACACCAAGAGAGAGAGAGAGAAGCAAAGGTATTCCGAGAGGGGTTTGGTAGCGGGGACAGTGCAAGGTGAGCTTAAACATGCAATGACAATCAGCAAGCAAGATGCATCCAAGTGAGATAGGGAGGGGCAGAGAGTAGAGAAGGCATAGTGTAGTATTAGCGGAGTAACCCAAGACTGTCCACGAACTCCAAGGTTCAGGCGCTTACATGAAGGGGGCAAACTGTCCTAGGAAAATCAGCTGCTCTGAGACCAAACTCGACTCTAACCACAAAACTGAGGAGTGAGTTCTCTACCCTGGATACCTTGTTTATACTAATCTAACTAGACTTCTTCCTTGTAACTCCTTGTTGCACTGTCTGTTCCACCGTCCTAGGCTATCCTCGCTGGCCTTGCTGGGGCAGTAACATTTTGCCCTCCCTCGAAGAGTGCAATTCGTCCCGAATTGTTGGTTTTCAGCCACGCGTTCGTCGATGAGCAGGTCTCCGATCCGGCCTGGTTTCCTCCCATGGTACATGTGCATGTCGACGGGGAGGTGCTTGGTCTCTGTAAATGGCTGCTATGGCTGCACCCACCCCCTTATGGATTAGGTTATGTTTAGACCGGGAAGTGATGGAATGCTGATAAACGTCATACACGGTTTTTCCTAGGACTTTGTTGCAAGCAGGGCATTGCACATGGTCAGCTTCAGGATCATTATAGAGGTTGATCAAATCCGGATTTGCAGAAAAATAACGTTTAACTTCTTCAACAGCAATTTCTAACTCGTCCCTGGCTTCATCCTCATCACTGGCCTGATCTTCAAGACCGAACTCTTCTTCTATCTTTTTTAATGCTTCCTTATGTTTCCTAAAGGATTTGGGTCGCGTGGTAACCTGGCTTGGTGATGCTTGGGGTGCAGGGGGCAGACTTGGCGAAGCTTGGGTTGCAGGAGGCAGGCGAGGTGACGGCTGTGGTGTATCCTCGGGATCCGTGAAATGCTCTGGGATATGGACTCGGTCATCCTGGGTTTCGATGTCGGAGATGGCCGCCAACTGCTGATCTTCCTCTGGCTCTGTGGCAGGGCTGAGGGGTGCGAGCTCCACGTGCGGTAGTGGAGACATGGCCTCGAGCTCCATGTTGTCCCAATCGTTTTCTGACTGCTCTAACTCCAAGGCTACGAGTGCTTCATCGATGCACTGGTTCAAGAAGTCTTGCGGGGGATCCGTGGCTGTTTGGGGGTGGGTGAGCAGCCACTGATATGCATTGGTTGCAATCAATCTGGCTGCATTGTGCACCCACCCGACCTTGTTGGCCTCGAATGTCTGCATTGCAAGTTCTGCAGCCATCTTCTGCTCCTGGATCTGCGCCACATCCTCGTTGCTATGTGAGCTCTGCCCCTGTGATGCCAAGGTCTTGCATCTGGCCAAGTATTCTTGGTTCTGCTGCTCCAACTGCTTGGTGTGCTCCAACGCGGTCGCCTTCTCCCTGGTAAGCATTTCCACGCTCGCATGGGTGGCGGCTAACTCTAGTTCCAAATTAGCAACTTGGTCTCGGAAATTAGATAGTGTCTGTGTTGTTTCCTCTTGCTGTTTGCGATGTTCTGTACGGGCCTGCTCCAGCAGGCGTTGTGCTTGCTCCTTGGCTCCTTGGATTGCAGCAGTCAGTCGACGCTTGTATCGTTCTTCGATGCCCTGATGTTCCTCCTTCTCCTTCTCTGCAGTGCGGATCCACTCCAACATCTCTGTCATGCAGCCCGTGAGTGCGGTGGTTTTGGTGTGGAACTTGGTTGCCACGGGTCCCCAGGCTGTTGCTGCTACTGCTGCTGCTGTGATCGGCTCCTCGCTCCTGGGGCGCTTGCTGGGACCTGGGAGAGCGGGGTCTCGAGCCGTGGCCGTGGTGATCTCCCTCTGGATGTCAAAGAAGGTTCCCATGAGGGGCGGTCTGTTGTATCGCTTGTGGAAGGCCAAGAAGTGGGCGATGTAGGCTGTTAAAAACGGACCCACGGGGCTACTGTAATCGAGGCGCTGCCGGTACCCACGCATCTGGATGAGAAAATTCTCTTCCACCATGAGGCCCCAATTAATCTTCTCTCCGAGGTCAGCCAAGAGCAGTAGGGACAACTGCGATGGCAGGATGCCATTGCAGTTGTTCTGGAAGTACACCTGGGATAGAACACCACGCATTCGGGAAAACCATGGATCCTTCATGTGATTTCCTAATGCGAAGACATCATACCTTGAATCCTTCCGGGGCTCCAAGCTGCCTACTCGAGCCAAGATGTCGGGTTGGGGGTAGCGCGATCCTTCGTTCCATGCGGTGGCGCCTAGTCCGTCCCAGCCAAAGAACTTGTGGAGATACCTGCTGGTATACTCCACAAGCACGCCCTCCACGACACCAGCCGGGTGAGTTGCTGAATCACTCTGAGTGCGCATAGAGTTCACGAATTCGGTGCAATGCTTGATGTTAACCTTCCCATCAAGCGCGGTCCAGTAACGTGCTAACCCTGTCTCTGTGAGCCAGATGAGGTCTGGCTGCCTCTTCCATTCCATGATCATGCGTGGGACATGGAATGGCGGCTGGACCTAGCGGCTGGACCTCCATGTGTGCTAATTCAGTGCAGTGTTTTGCAGGTACGTAGCAGTGGCACTGAGAGCGCAATGCAGGGAGCTGAAGAGATAAGGAAGAAGACAATGAGCCGGCAAGGCCTTGGGATGTACTCAGCGCGTATTCATGGAAATGCTTGGAGAATGGTGCACCGAGACACCATGAGGACAGAGAGGTGGCCAGACGCAAAGGGAAATGGAAGCTGAGGGAAGGAATTGGGTGGTGAGCTGAGGCAGCCCCATGGGACCTTGGCGGCCGTGACGGGATAGATGGGAGCTGGAGAAGACAGTCTGGCTGGACTCTACCTAGCTGCCTGCCCCGCGATGATTGTGGCTGCTGAGGCCTATGAGTGCGGGGGCTAAGGGGAACTTGAAGTGTCCCCTCGATGTGACTGTCCATGGAGTCCTGGCTACCATGTAGGCATACCTGAACTAGGCTAATGTGAATTTCCATGGGGTCCAGGGGTTCCTTGGACTGGGCTGTTTCCTCGGGGTCTTCATCATTCTGTGCCTCAGTGGCCATGGTTTTATAAATCTCCCCAAGGCTAAGCGTGGGGGCGGTTTCCGTGGTGACCGAATGATAATGCTTAAGTTTGGTGGAATTAACAATGGTAGCATGTTTGTCAAAGTAATCGTTATTTACCAATAGGACAGTATTATTTGGAAGCACCAGCTGAACCCTGTACGGCCCATGCCATATTGATTCAAATTTAGTCTTCCTAATTTTTGGGTCTCGAGGGCACCATAAAACTTGGTCGCCTTTTTCAAAAGCCCGGATTGGTTTGGAAGCTTGGAAGTACCTTGGAGTTTTTTCCTGTTTGTTTTGGATGTTTTTAAGTGCAAAGGCTTGAACTTCCTCTAGATGGTGGATGTCCCTTAGCCGAGCAGCCAGGACTCGATGGGGCGTGTAGTCCTTGGGATCCAGGGATTGGAACGTGGGGGCTATGTATTCGGTAGGTAGTAGAGGTTGTGTACCATATACCATTTCGAAGGGGCTTACCTGGGTAGCTGTTTTTGTGGCAACACGGTATGCCCACAGGGCTGCAGGCAGACAGTCATCCCAATCACTCTGATTTGCATGTATGAACCTACGTAACATGTTGATCAAGGTTTTATTGGTAGACTCTGCCTGTCCATTTCCTTGGGGGTAGTAGACTGTGCTAGTTCTGTGTTTGATGATGTGATTATCCAAGAGGTCTTCTATTACTGCGTTTACAAAATGGCTTCCTTGATCGGACACTATCTCCAAGGGGCAGCCAAAACGGGTAATAATATTTTCATATATGAAAGTTGCTGTGACCATGGCCGTGTTCGTTCTGAGAGGTTTTGCCTCAACCCACTTGGTGGTATAATCCGTGGCTACCAAGATGTACTTGTACCCCTGCTTGGTTGCAAGTCTAATGGGGCCAACAAAATCTAGCCCCCAACGCTGGAATGGTCCCAACGGCGGGATGGATTTTAATGGTACACGGCCTTGATATTGAAAATTCGTGGTAGAAATTTGGCATGCATGGCAGTGCTTAACATACTCGTGGACATCCTTGTGTAATGTTGGCCACCAATAGCGGGCAGTCAAAATTTTCTTGATCGTGGTGTCAGGGCCTTGGTGACCACCTGCAGGTCCGTCATGGAGAATGGCAATTATGTTTTGTTCCTCTCCTGTGGGGACGAAGAGGCGGGTTTCCTGGTCTGGTCCGAGGCGGTAGAGTTGTCCCTGAACCACGGTATATGGCAAGGTTGTACGTACGAAACTGACTTTCCTTGTCCCTGAGAGGCCTTCTGGGGTTACTCACTGAGTTAGATAGCGTATGATGTCTCCACGCCAGTCCGTGGGAATACTAATTTCAAGGCTAGCAGTCTGGATATACGGCTCATTAAATGAATCATCAATGCCTTCCTCGGTTGCCTTGGAATCCCTGGATAGGAAATCAGCCACTATGTGCCGTTTGCCTGGTACATAAACTACTTCAAAATCATATTCCAGGAGAATCATGATCCAGCGGGCTACTCGCCCTGTAACCAAGGGTTGATTTACCAGGTAAGATAAACTATGATGATCAACCATAAAACGGAACTTGTTGCCTAGGAGATAATGGCGGAATTTCTTGACAGCATAAATCATGGCCAAAGCTTCTCTTTTGGTGGTAGAATAATTCTTTTCGGCTTGATTCAACAGGCGACTAGCGTATGCTACTGGTTGGTCATATTTTTCATTCAAGTTCTGAGCAAGCATGACACCCACAGCGATATTGGAGGCATCTGTATGAACATGGAATGGTTTGGACCAATTTGGGGCTATGAGAATTGGGGCCCGAGAATAAGCTATCTTGATTTTTTTCAAGGCAGCCTGGGCTTCAGGGGTCCAGTCCTGAGGGTACTTGTACTTTGCGTGGTTCAATGCTGTGATAGGGGCAGTGATATGGGCTAACTTCTCTATGTATATTCTGTTAAATTGAGATAAGCCCAATAATTGTTGTATCCCCTTCTGATCTGTGGGAGGGGTGATGGCTAGGATATCCTTGATTTTCTCGGGATCCGGGAGTTTTCCGTATTTGCATACGATGTAGCCGAGGATCACACCCGCAAAGAAGAGAAACATACATTTCTCTGCATTCAAACTAACCCCGTTGACTCGGCAAGCTTTGAATATTTGCCTGTGTTGTGACACATGATCTTTAATCTGTCCATAAACCGTTCCATCATCGAGATATATTCTAAAGAATATTTTCATATAGGGTCTAAAAATTAATTCCATGACACGTTGGAAAGTCATGGGTGCATTTTTAGCTCCGAAAGGCATTCTTTCAAACTAATAAGGTCCCCATTCGGTAGAGAAAGCCGTTTTATTTTTATCGTGCTCAGCCATGGCTACTTGGTCATATCCTGAAAAACAATCTAAGAAAGAGTACATCTCATGACCAGCTACTTCATCAATAATTTCTTCCATGTAAGGCAGGGGGTAATGATCTTTCTTGGTAGCCGCATTTAATTTACGAAAATCTACGCATATTCTCAAGGTTCCATTTTTCTTGGGAATAATCACCATGGGAGATAACCAGGGTGCAGAGTCCACTGGTGAAATGAACTTGGCTTTCAAGAGTTTGTCCAGTTCAGCCTTGACTCGTACTGCATAATTCGGGTTCATTCGGTAGCTCCGTTGTTGGACTGGGGTTGCATTCGGGACCAGGTCTATAGTGTGTTCTGCTAGCGTTGGAGGTATCCCTTTTAGATCTTCGTGGCCCCATGCAAAAATGTCCTGGTATTCATGGAACAGGGCTATCGCGGCTTGTTTGATTTGCTCAGGGGCATCGGCGTTGATTTTGATATACTTGGGGTTTTCTATGGTTCCCAAGTTTACTAATTCTACTTTGTCTTTAGCACCATGAGACCAACCAGTAATCACTTCCTTTTGCAGAGCTTGGTCTGCAAGAATAGCATTTACGGTTACTGCTTCTTGAGTTTCCTGGGAAAAATGTGGAGGTATGTCCATTTTGTCTTGCTCAGCTACCATGCTTGCTAAGTGAATTTCTGCTACTGGAATCAAGTCAGGATTGGCTTGGAAAACCAAGGCTTCTTGGGATGGGGAAAGACCATCTTCCCAGCTTGTTCCTGCCTTGTGTCAAATCTGGTTTGCTTTTGCCCTGGTGATGCAGCTATCTACTGGGATGACCACGGTTTTTCCTTGTCGCTGAATTCGGATCTGATTCCTGGACCAATCGTGTATTGCATTCATATCTCTCAGCCATGGTCTTCCCAGGATGACAGGGAAGTTACTACTATCAGGCATATCAATCACTACGAAAGTAGCTGGGGTAGATACTCCATGTGTAGTAATGGCTACGGTTGATATTATGCCCAAGGGTGTTACTGGAGCATCATTTGCCATTCGCAGGATAAACCGGGCTAACTTGGGTGATGGTAATCCCAATTGTTTTCTTAAATAATTGCTCATAACATTAACCCCTGATCCTCCATCTACTAATACATTGGTTAATTCATGGTTTCCAAGTTGTAAATGTATCACTGCAGCATCCGGATCCAAGGTAGTAGCATTAACTTCAACAACCTCTGGATTGGATGGTTCATCCGGTGAGGCTGTTTGCTGTAAGTATTTCTGAAGTTCTGGGCTTAATTTGATTAACTTGGACAATGTGATGGTGACATTGGTGTCATTTAAAATCTGCTGTAATGACGAGGTGTCGTGGGAACCTTCTAGCCCCTTTTGTAGGTCTTGCCTGATTCTATGCAGTCTTTCCCAATGATTTTCCGAAAATGGTTTTTTGTGTTCAACCACATGTTCGTCCGGAGCAGTTTTGGATCTAGTGGTTACCACGGCCGTGCTGATTGTGGATACATTAGTTTCGACTCCATGGACCTCAGTAAGTGTGACACCTCCTCGTCAAGGGGTTCCAGGAGCTTTCTGATGTTCTCCGGTGCCATGAGTCCCTGGGTTAGTACGGTACTGCGCCCATCTCTGATGTAGCTGTGGACAGTCTCTCCGTCGATGGGTTACTGATCCACATTCCCAGCAGGCATCGCTTCGGCTGGGCTGGAAAGCATCAACATTGATTTCCTCTGGATACACGGCTGCCGTGGTAGGACGGGGACGGCGGTTCTCTTCAGTTCTAGAAGGGGTATTAGCATACCAGCAACGTCCTCCATGGATTTTTCCACAACTGGAGCAGGGAGTTACTGGTGATCTAATTTCGGGTCGTAAATTTGGCAAAGGTAGCAAGGGTGTTTGGGTTTTGTTCAAGGCCCCTAACTCTCGGCTAATGTCATTTGCCGCGCTCAGAATATCTTGTAAAGTCTTAACCCCACGGATTACAATGCCTTGTTGAATCCATGGTAACAGTCCTTTTTTAAACCATTCGCAAAGATAATCTTCCTCAGATCTCTGACTTACTTTGTCAGCCACTTGTTTGAATCTATCGTAGAACTTGTCTACGGGTTCATTCCTGTCCTGAGTAATGCTACCCAAAGCTCTCAGGACCTCAGAACTGGTTTTAAGTTTTCTAAATTTATGTAGAAAACTCCGTTCCATGTCTTCCCAGGTTGCGTGGGAGTGTTCAGTTTCAAAATCAATGTACCAATTAATGTGGTTTCCTTGGAGTGTGGTGCCGAAAATGTTTTGGAGATCTTCAGTGCTGGTGATCCCATTTGTACGGGCAATAACTTTGAAACGTCTGATGTGCCAATCTGGATCCCCTGATTCATCAAACACAGGGTATGAGATTTTGGGATACTTGGTATGTTTACCTAGGTCTCCTTGGATAGGTCCTGTGGCAGCAGTATGATTTTCTCGGGGTAACGTTGTGGACCTTATAGTCTCAGGGAGGGCCTCTGAAGCCTGAGCCATGGGGTGGAGAGCCTCCTGTGTCCTGCTTTCTTGTAATGTGTGATATTGTGCACTGAGTAGCTCTAACTTGGCGTTAGTAGCCTCGTTTTTGGCTACCAGATCAGTCATTTGTTGCCTCATCCATACTAGGAATTCTTTCGTGGATTCGGGGTCCTCTTGTTGAGCAGCGTCTTCTGCTTCATTAATTCGCTCCAAAGGGAGTTTCCTTGGAGGCATGGTGAGAGTTTAGTTTTCAAGGAGTATTTAGAATAACCTCAGCAGACCATCCCCAGCATGGTCGCCAAAATGTTATCCTGGGTCATAACATGGAGCTGCCTGAGGTGAGAACTAGAGGGGCTAAGGGTAGAAGTTTGCTAGTAGCAGGTAGACTGAAGACTGACCGAGGGTATTAGTCTTGGGACACGGTCATAGGGCCATCAGGGTGTCCCTTTGAGTACTGGTCCTGGGACCGTTGGGTCTTCCACGGGCACGCGGTTCGACTCCAAGACAGTCGGGGAAGACCGACCAGTGAAGTCACGACCAAGACTCCGTGAACACCAAGAGAGAGAGAGAGAAGCAAAGGTATTCCGAGAGGGGTTTGGTAGCGGGGACAGTGCAAGGTGAGCTTAAACATGCAATGACAATCAGCAAGCAAGATGCATCCAAGTGAGATAGGGAGGGGCAGAGAGTAGAGAAGGCATAGTGTAGTATTAGCGGAGTAACCCAAGACTGTCCACGAACTCCAAGGTTCAGGCGCTTACATGAAGGGGGCAAACTGTCCTAGGAAAATCAGCTGCTCTGAGACCAAACTCGACTCTAACCACAAAACTGAGGAGTGAGTTCTCTACCCTGGATACCTTGTTTATACTAATCTAACTAGACTTCTTCCTTGTAACTCCTTGTTGCACTGTCTGTTCCACCGTCCTAGGCTATCCTCGCTGGCCTTGCTGGGGTTGTAACAATCGTGTTACCTGTCAACAAACATTCTTCTGATGTCACAAAGCAATCAAATTTTAGAGAAAAAAATAATTCTCTAGAATGAAAAGTTTGAATATACCACAAGAGAGGAATCAAGAAACTTGTCGAATATCACCCGGCCTCTGACGATGAGATGGGAAACACCAAATTTGTATCCATCGATGGACCATACTCGCCGAGAATAATACCGAGAAAAGAATACGAAGTTCATTTTAGATTTAATTTTGAGATGCTAGAGAAAGCTGCTACTAGATCAAGAGACCAACTCATAGATCAACACCTAAAGCTCCCAGTCATACAATGATATGCTCAATGTCTAATCCTCACATCATAGAATGGCTCGGACTGACAACCTTCCACCACGTTCACAAAAGCTGCTCTCCCATGATGTATTGAAGTATTCACGTACAAAAATCACATATGATACATCTTTGAGATATGTTTGAGTTTCTTTTCGGAATGTAAAATTGACAATCGGAAACCAACTTCATACCTGTTAATCATGAAATTTGGATACACAAACGCATAGTTTGCTATGTTTTCAACCCGCATGTTGGAGTTTGATATAGAGCTTCTGCGTACTCAGAGATGCTCGTTGCCAGAAATCCTGGCTTTTGGCCTCCTTCATCCACCACTATGTCAAGTTTCGGACCTGCAAAATTATGGGCTGCACAAGTGAACCATGTAAGTAGTCATCTACGACAACTCTGTCACGAGTCTCTATATATCTGACTGTATTCTTTGCCAAGTTGGCAATATCCAATAAAATTTGAGGAAAGTTCGTTAAAAATAAACAAACTGAATCCTCACCAATGGGAACAACGCCTGCAGCCATGTACTCCACGACACTGATGCCAAAGTGTCCTTCAGCCATGGTGTGCAGACCTCCAATCGCACCCCCGAGCAGCTCTGCCTTCTCCTTGCATTCATGTTCATGAAGGACATCATTTTTGAGTCACTTATTTAATGCTAGAAGATTGTCTTTGCTAACGAGCAAGAGAAAGCAACGCTCCACAGTTTATGAACATATAAAGATCCGAGATTCACACCCGATCTAAGAAGACCACTTACCTATCTCCCACCCCTAAGTGGAACTCCACGTATGGCTCCAAATCAAGCTCTTTTATCTCTTTTCCGCACCCTTACTGTACTTGATTCTCTGCATCTCACAGTCATAAGGACAATTTTCAAAATCCATCAAATTCATCTGATTTTTACTCCACATACCTCGAGAGTGAGAGTGTAACAACGTGGGTAGTCCAGGAAGATACGATCAGGGCTCCTCCATAGTTTAATGATTTGGTTATATGTCCACGATGAGTTCACTATTCCTACGTGTGCGCAACGCCCGGCCCACCCATAAAGCTAGGAGTCTATAGTACCACACCGTTGCAGTCTATTGCCAAAAGCTGCAGCAATATTCATGTGCGAGTGAGTTCAACTACATCCACACCAACCTGGGCAAGTAACCAACAAAGCAAAACATAGATATCAAATCCTCACCCCCCCCGGTATCAAGAGTTTCGAATATACAACAAGTTGGAGCTATATCCATACATATAAGACAAGGAATGATCTTAAACCTGAATCCTTTAACAGAGTACGAACAACTATTCCTACAGAATTAGCGACGGACACACGGTATCAATCATTTCTTACTATCACCATTCATCAAGATACTCACCTGCTTGAGATCTTAGTGTTGTTGTTGTAGGACAAGGCTCGACTGCATACTTGAGCAAGCATGTCTGTGCTAATAGTTGGATAATGTGTATAACAAGCAACAAAGGATCTAGCAACATGTGCAATTACGAACATGAAAGCGTAACCACTCGTATCCATGAACAAAACTGGAGTTTCTTTGCTCAATGCCTCCCATCCCGATACCATAGAGCCAACGTTTTGAAATAAAATTGTAAGTCTGGGAAAAGATTTTGGCTCAATCCAACTCCCCTTCTGCAACATCACCACCTGCCGCAACACATAACTCGACTCAATCCGTTTTTGTAGGAACTAATTCCAACAACACAATCAAATTTCTTCTCCTTCTCTACACGCCTTAAGTCCTAACATAGCCTAAGAAAAACACAGGAAGACCAGGATTCAATTCACAAGAATAAAAACTCAAAATCTCACCAAGATCTAAACAAGTCCTACAACAACAAACGTAACTACGCACCACAGAGCACAAACCCTAGCACAGAACACTTACCCTGATCGGGGCAATATAGGACAAAAATTAGAACGAGAGGGCTCGAAAGAAAGCGGCGACTAAAGCGAAGGTGGCGAAGAGAGTGAGAAGGGCGTGGGAGGTGCGGATACTCACCGGATGGGGCAGATAGGAACGTTGGAGATGTGAGGAGGGCAACGGCGCAGCAGAGAATGCGGAAAGAAGGAATCCGCTTCTCGACCGCATGGGACTTGGTTTTGCTGGTCATTAAAACAGTATCTCCTGGTTCAATGACATGGTAGATAGTGTTGGTTTGAGGCGCACTAAATTTCAGCATAACAAGAGTTTAGTCTAAGAAAAAAAAATTATTATATAGAAAAGGTACACATACAATATCATTTATTCAATGTATTTTCTTCTAGCAAAGGTATCATTCATATGTCAGTTACAAAATTACACCACAATTTAAAAAATAGTTAAAATTTAAAAATTTAAACTCTTAATAAAAAAACATTCGAAATTCAAAATTTCATGAAAGTGGTATACTTACTAAGTCCCAATACAAATTATTATACCCTTATCACTACGGCTTTTATGCGGCAACCTCTAATTCGTTGGCAGTTTTTATGACCTTCTCCTTCACATCCAAACTCTTCCATTTGGTATACTTTTAGGTATATTCTACTATATTAAATTGGTTAATGATTTCATCTAAATTTTGAATAGTTAAACCAACTGATTTATATCCAAACCTTTTCTTGATTATCACTAAAGCTTCTTCATAGAGAAGGTTCTAAACATTCTGTTCTTCTACGCTTAGTTCCATAGCCGTCTCTTTCTTCTTCTTCTTCTTGTGTGTCTGGCATCTTGTACTTTTTTCATGTATCGTTCATTTTGAATGCCGTTAAATGACCCCCTTCATCCTATTTGCCAAGTATGTCACAATGATATATTTTGAAATATAGAAAATAGAAACATAACTTTAATAAAAAGGTGATAATGAGATTTTTGTTAAATTCATAAATGGATCAAAAAGCTTACCTTTAGAGGATCTTGAAAGTCTGGATCTCCTAATTGATGAAGGCGGTCTTCAACCTCTAAGTCAACTCCTTCTGCTGTCGTGATGCTTCTAATTCAAGAATCGGGTATTCATCCTCAATCTCTGCTCCGTTTGTAGATCCAATCTATAGAATTTAATCACCAAAAGAGAAATAGTTAAATTTATAAAATAATTAGAATTTCAAACAATAATTAAATTTAAATAGAATTCATAAAGTTACATGCTTCTCTTGTTTGGTATTTTTTCCACTTTTAAACTGCTTTCCCTTATACTCAAGGGGGGAAGCATCCTAGGATGTCTAGGTAGGAACGTCACACTGTCTTTTCCTCTGAATTAAAGATTTTTGACCTTGTGATTGGGTTTAGGGAAAATGATTCTTTTTAATTATTGTATTCCAGCAAGTTCGAGCACTCATTGTTTTTGCATAATATGAAGAGATAATTAGAAATGATTGGTGTTTTGTATTCCTATAAGTTCAGTTTGCTAAAAAATTCAAGAATGTCACAAGGAGAAGTCATACAGTCAGGAACTTGTTATAAGTACACGATGTGTTAGTTTTTGAGATGCATTGATTGGGTTGGGGCGTACAACGTTATGCTACTTGATTTTCTTATTTATTTTGCAATAGGCTAGAAACTAACTTTTGGGGGAATTTTTGAAGTGGCCGCATCCTAGAATTATGAGGGCGCTGGGAATTAGGAAATGAAATTCGACGCTAATTTGTATTATTCCAGTTTTGGCACCTAGAATTCTCACTCCTCTAACGGCTTGCATTTGCTGATTCCCTGCGACCTATGTTCTCTAGGACTTAACGACCATATAAAAACTGGAAATAGGAAAAGGAAACTGTTGAATTCCAGTAAAGTCGTTCATTCCTAGGACCCTTAGTTCCTTGGCCACTTTAAATCTGCGCCGTTAGATCGTAATCCAACTGCATGTGACAACACCACGTTTGGGATACCGTCGTCTCTCTCACCTGGGTTTCCCTTGCGACACTGTCCGCGGCTGCAAGACCTCCTGCGCAGTTGAGGTATAGGAAATTTTGTAAGTATGGGTTCACGAAGAAGTTCTTCAACTGCTTCACAAGCATTGATCACTGATTTTTTTCAACAAGAAAGAGTGACAGAACCAGAGGTTGATGAGTGGTTTTTCTATCAGACGTTGATTACTGACTTCTATAGGGAGAGGGAGGAAACAGTAGAAGTCGGTCAATCAGTTTCAGAGCATAGCTTCACTGATTCAGAGTTCCATAGCCTCCTGGACATAGAGCTGCAAACCCCAATCTCACAATTGAGTTTGAGATACTCAAATTGCACTCATGTTTCCAAAACCCCTGAAAATAGAGTTGCAAGACCCAACTTCGGTTTTGATTCGGAGGTTCAGTCACAGATGCGTAAATGCTTGTGGTGAGGTACGTGCCGAATGCCTCTTTTGGAATGCCTAATGGGTATCTGCCATATTTCATTTAATTTTGTTTTCAAAAATTTCGCAGTCTCTAATCATGACTTTCAATTTGCAGGTACAAGGTTCGGTACGAAATCATGAAGGAAGTATGCTTGCGGTGTGGTACGTATGAAGAAGTTTGAAGTAGATTAGAGCTCATAAGCCAGGTATGTGATACATAGATAGAGCAGCCCTGTATAATCTGCGGCAGGTTGTCAAAACGTTAATGTGGAGTATACTGAGTGGCTGAGGGTAGATACTCCATCGCTGACTCTCTTTAATAAACTAGCTACTGCATTCCAATCGCTGAAATCATTTCGTAGAGTTGGTCGACTTCCTGTGCAGCCATAAACTTTGAACAGGCCTTGTGGTTGTCATAGTTACGATTAAATTTCTTGCAAGTAGGATCGTTAGTTACTTCTGTTATTTTCTAACAGTATTTAGGATGGCTCCCCGTAGAGATGATAGACATCTTGGAGAAGGTAGCAGAGCCCGATTAGCTGTTGAAGAGAACTTGGTTTTGAAAAGGGAGAAAGTGGCTCTCAGACAGAAGAATTGCCGAGAGAGGAGGAAGGAGAGATTACAGAGGGTTTGTCAGGATAGTTTAGAGAGTGATGTTAGTGTGGTCAATATCCAAAGGTCGTCTACTCGTGCAGCAGAGGATTTAGCTTTGAGATGGTTTGATGAGACAAGTAGCAGAGGAATAGAGTGTCAACAAGCCTTGCTACCTAAGATTCTCAAGCATAGTATTTGGCGTAGTGTACTCCCTAATTACTCTAACATGGAGGTAGCTAACAGTGCAGTGGCAAATATATCTCAAGGATGGCAGTATGTTAAAGGTGGTCATTCGAAAGACCAACAACGAGCCAGGAATGTGATCATTTCCATGCTTCTAAGCTCCAGTGGTATTAGTGCTAGACAGACCAATTTGTTGACAAGAATTCACAGACGAAACTTGAAGTCTGGTTTGGTGAGGAGGCTAGCGTTAGAGTCAAAGTCTGATAAAAGCCTCTGGGCTGTTTGTGGACGGCAAAGGCGAGTTGATTGTCTACCTCCTCATGTAACGAAGTTGGTAGAAGACTTCTGGACAGCAAACACCCGAATCAGTCCCAACAGAAAAGACGTCGCAAGAAAACGCATCGATGTAAAGGAGTGGATTTACCACCCCACACATCACCTCACCGAATCTCAGATCAGTTAATTAAAGTCACTCTGCAATTAACGTCGATACACTGACTGGTCGATACAGTCTTTGTTTCATAGTCTCGGCCCTGAGCTATAATCTCGGAGTAGTACTCTCATGAAAAAAAAAAAGTATTATTCTAGGCTACTTCGCTTAGATAGGATTTCATTCCCTTAATGCCTAGTATTATCTCCAGATTTTTCCTCCAGATTTCAGTTCTTCAGTTCATTTTGATATTTCCCTGGGATAGTTGATTAACATCATATTTTTCAAGCAATTGAAGTAGAGTTAATGGTGAAGTACTTGGCTGTTCACCGTGCTCATCACGAGACGATGCAATGAGTGCAGCCACTATTATTTCCTCTCGGACATAATCTATAAAAACGCAGAGTAATGTCGATGAATTCTAGGAACGGTCCTGGTTAGGAATGAAAGGAACAGTAACTCAAGGAACAGTAATGCAAGGAACAGTAATGTTTAGTTAGGAATTGACGTCGTCATGTTTAGGAACGTTAATTCTAGGAACAGTTATGTATTCCTAGGAATTCAAGTCGTCATGTATTTTTTTATTTTATTTTTTATTTTGCCGCAAAGGAGAAGTCTATTGCAGCAGAGCAGTTCATAAGGTCTCACCGGGCGAGACACAAGGCGGAGGTAGTCGTTAATTTTCCAGTTCCTAGATTCATTCCATTTCTTTTCCTAACAAATCTTGTGGATTTTGCCTCCTCAGCTTTCCTTCTACACGCGATTCAGAGTAGCACATGGTGGCGTCGAAATTGGAGTCCAATCTTTTGAGTCACTGAAACCTTGGTTTGTGCGGAGGATGCTGGAGTTCAATAGCTGCTGCTGCAGATACCACGTGCAGATGGCTGAATTGAAGGATGCACTAAACTTCATGCGCCGTGGAACAGTGCACAAAAATTGCTCCTGCTAGTGTGAGGTGTGCCGACCAGAGGGTGGAGAGGGTGTATGTAAAGCATCGGAGGTGACTTTTCACTCTGTTACGAGACTTTGTGAAGAAGTTTTATGCCCAAAGCCCGAAGAAGAAGAGTTCCATGCACTAAGTTGCATTCGGGGAGATTGTACGCTGTGTGGGGCTACGAAGTTGAAGATTTGCCCCAACGAACTCTCTGGATGTACGAATGCTCTTGTTTCCTGGAAGCTGTTTGAGATGGTATTTATGGGGAGAGGAGAAGACGGAAATGACAGGCATGCACTTCGTCTGGAGCATAAGTTGACCCCACCGTGTGACTTGGTATCATCTGTGCGGTCCCACTTGGAAGAATTTTTGGTCCACAACTTTGAGGCAAAATGGCAGGATCGACAGTTCAAGGTATGCATGGGCAACTTAAGTCCTGATGCAATTGTTTCGGTTGTAGATTTCGCTGAAAACTATGCATTCAAGTGGCAGAATGAGGTTCAGTCCCAGCATTGATTCAGTTTTCAGGTATCAATACTGGTTCATATTACATTCCGAATTCATCAGGAATGGGACGGGTTGGATCCTGAGAATAAGATACTCACGGAGTATCAATTTTATATAAGCTATGACAAGTCCCATGATAACAACTTTGTTCAATACTGTTTTGGGCTTCATAGAGATTTTCTGAAGGAACAAGGGTTTCTTTTTCCTGTGGAGCACATAGTCTTCTCTGATGGCTGTGCCTCGCAGTTTAAGTGTGCGAAGTCACTGTATTTCGTTGCCAGGTATCCTTCTCTAACAATATCGGAAGAGTTACCCCTTGGCTGTGTGATGCAATGGAATCATTTTGGTACGGGTCATGGTAAGGGCCAGTGGGATGGAGCAGGGGCTCACGTGAAGGAGGCCCTGCGTAGGGAGCAAGTGAAGCCTGATGGAGTGAGGCTACACAACTCATCTGATGTGGTAACTTTCCTGCGTCAAGCAATGAACCGCGAATATGCTGGTTACCACAGTGCCCGAAGATCAGTACACCGGCATTTTTATGATGTGAAAGAGGCTGACGTGAACCAATTCCAGGCTCCGAATGCTCGCACTGTAGAAGGTACTAGATCATTTCACGAGGTTAGAAGTGTTGGATTAGAGGAGACATCATTGCAGACCCGGCGACTCTCTTGCTTTTGCAAGTTCTGTTTGGATGGTGGCGATGGACCATGTGATAGTGCGGGGTTTGTTGAACTGTTCACTCTAATCAGGCTAGAGCCCTGTGAGCCCCAAACACTAACAAGGCGTGATAGGGCGCGGCTTGATGCTCAGGAGACTAGACTCCATCCCCGCATGAGTACCAGAGAGTCACTTGCTGCCACGTTGGAGGTTGGTGATCACTTTGCGGTCTTAGCAGATGATGGAACCGGGTTTCCTGAATTCTGAATACTTCAGTGTCAAGAGCCCTTGCACGGCGTCGAAGAGGATAAGATGGAAGATACCTGGGGTCAGACAGTGTATCGTGGGGAGCAAATTGTGATTGGGACTTATTACAAGCAAAGGGGTAGCAGGAGATCATCTTACATTAGGGAAGACCCATGCAGACCTGCTTTCATTTACTCTCACTTGGTAGTGGCCACGAAGTTTGACCTACCAGCAGCCACGCACCATCAGAAAGGAGGACGTGGAGGTACCCAGGTGTACAAACTCACCACCGAGGCCCAAGATCACATCCACTCTCAACTTTTAGTGGTTGACTAAGGAGTTCATACACAGTAGTCTGGCCAGGAGATTCATTTCACGTTTATGCCCTCCAGTTATTTTAGTACCTTGCCATGATGCAATGGAAGTTTAGGTGGCTTAGATTTGCTTAAATTTTAGTTTGGAGTGGTTTGTTTTGGTCATATGCAAAAGTGCTGTCGATGTACAATCATAGTCATGGTAAATAATAATTTAAAAAAATGCATTTTGCTACTATCAAGTCGTGTACAATTGCAGTGGATATCCAAACAGAATGAAATGACTTAAATGTTTTAGGGAATTGTTGTTTTTGAATAGAGTAGTGAAATTTGGAGAGCGCATACGAGGGACTAATTTCAATACCATATCCACTTGCGAGTGAACCATTAGAGCCAGCATTGCACACAATCAAAACACATCCAACTTTAATGAAGTACATCCCCTCTCGATGAATTTATGCTCAATCAAATGAATATTGACAGTACCAGAAGAATGAATCAACTCCATTCCTATGAGTCCATTACATGATGATTTCCTTTGTACCAGGAAACATTTTTCCTTTGCAAATGTAAATACGGAGGTCTTTCGTTCTTAACCAATCTACTTTAAATCCTGTTTATCTCCCTTTATATGCATGCTTTTAATTATAGTTTTCTAGTATGTGAAGGGAAAGGATGTCATCTTTGTCAATATTTTGCTGGTTACATTAATCGAAAGAAATGAAAGTTGTTGGACAATCAACTTATGGGTTCTTGGACTCGTTACGAAATTGATATAACATCCCCCTTTGAACATACAATTGTGTGAAATTGGTAAAAACTATACAAATTAGGAAAATAGGAAATGTGTGTAAATGTGAAGAAGTCTCCAAAGTACGAAGACAGTTTGGTTAGGCGAAAAAAGGGGTACAAATGTGTGAAATTGGAAAAAAACTATACAAATTAGGAAAATAGGAAATGTGTGTAAATGTTAAGAAGTCTCCAAATTACGAAAAGAGTTTGTTTAGGCGAAAAAGGGGGTACATTTGATTTTAAAAAATGTGACTTAACACAGACTTCAATCCGACTCCAATTTAGTTTTCTTTTGTGTCATGTTGGAACCGGTCCCCGCACAGTCTAGGGCGACGTACGTCACTCCATTTGATTTCTCTCGTCCCAGCTCTGAACTAGGACTCGGTTGCCAACTGACGAGGGAGTAACTGTAATAACTCCAATATATTACCGCCGTTGGGTTACCTTGCATACATTATGGGATAAGTTCAATCTAAACTCGGTTTAAGGTAGGAGCGAAGAAAGTCAACAGTGTATTAAAATCTAGGTGTGTCGTAGAGTTCTCACTGCTCGTTGCAACGATGTGGTAATTCGATCTTGCCGAAACCTAGATTTACGTTCTGGGTGTCATCAAATTATCGACATTAGGTACATTTCGAGAATTCTTTGCTTATACCGAAATATAGACAGCTGTAGCAAAGATGATATACCTTTATCCTTTTATATATAATTACTTTTCAACTACAGATTCTTATTGAAGAATAAGGTAACTATTCAATGTAAAACCAGTGACCAATAGTTCACTCAGATTTGCTTCATGTGTTAATCCAATTTGTATTTATTTGTTTCATAGTATACAAAAAATGACCTGAAGCAACTTAGGAATGACATAAGTGCCTACAACAGGATTATTTTGTTCCTTTTTTTGACTTCTCAATTCTCTAAGTTACAAATACCTGAAGTACATTCTAAGAAACAAATCTAGAATAATGTGACTGTAATTAAGGGCATATGTACCAATATAGTTTGATTACATATATGATTTCTATGAATTCCTAATTTTACAATTTCTTACAGATTAGTATATCATCCTTGGCACTTGATACTATTTTTATATTATTTACCACTAATACTATTTGAATGGATATTCTAATTACTTGCCATTATAATTTTCAAACCTCTAATCGATTTTCTTTTCTTAGATACCTCAGGGAATATGATTTCATCGTTACCACTATATATATTCTTATTTTATCGTCCACCTATATAACTAAATAAGAAAAATATTCTATATTAAGCCCACCTAATTACCACATGTATTTTTATTTTTTTTATTTATTTCCATTTTTTTTAAATGCTACGGAGAGTATGATGTCATCATTGTATATTTCTCTGAATACTTTGCGGGCTATGATGTCATCATCGGCGCTCTATATTCTTCTTCAGTTATCCACTTACATTATTATTTAAAGCAATATTCAATTTGAAGGAATATTCTATTTGGTAGCCAACCTAATTACCCCATGTGTTTTTATTTTTTTAATTTATTTCCATTTTTTTTAAATGCTACGGAGAGTATGATGTCATCATTGTTTATTTCTCTGAATACTTTGGGGAGTATAATTTTTACATGTCTCTTGTACGAAGTACTTCGAAAATTGGTGTCATTCTTTGCGTAATATATATATATATATATATATATATATATATATATATATATATTTTTTATTTTATTTTTGTGTGACTGATAGTTTATATTTCTTATTAAATTAGTATTTTATATCTTGGCCAATCAAAATATTACAGCTATTTCTATGTTTTCTTAACACATGGGAATATTTATGTCTTCTCCTGAATTTCCCGCCATGTCGCCCCTCTTGTTAGGAAGTGCCACCTGTATCTCCCGCCTTCTCATGGGCCAATCAGGTGGTCCCACAGTGTTCCCGCGATTATTTTTCTAATACACGTGGCCCATCAGTCTCATTGTGATGTCTATATCCACATGATACCTGGAATATACTCATCCAGTACCATCCCTGTACTCACCCAACACCCAGGTAATACCCGGTTCGTCTTCCCCCCCAATTGGTTTCCCTGGATTCCATGCCATAGGGTTCTTCCAGTGGCCGTTCTCTCTCCTTAGGGTTTGTGTTGTTGTTTCTCGGTTTGTGTTGTTGGTTCTTGGCGCAGTAGATTCTCTAGGTGTTTTAGCAAATTGTGAGAGAGGGTTTTGTGGGTTTGTTGTGCAATCTGTTTGCTAGATTCTAACTGTTTGTGTGAGTTTTCTAAGCTTTACGATTAGGCATCAATCCCCACAGAATAGATGTTTGTATGATTTTGGTATCATGGGATCACTTCGGGGGCCACTACCTCTGAATTCTCGTTGTCCGGTTGTTTTACAAACCTCCCAAGAGATTCCGCATGCCATGGTGGACAGGTATGTGGTAGCTGACTTTCCAAACTTGCACATTAATGTTGTACTTCAATTGCACTTGAATTGCTGGTTTCTAGGTTTCACTTCATTCCTAGGATATGGTTCTATTCATTGCACTTGGATGTTGGGCTAGAAGGAGGTACGGGTCAATGGACAGCCCAAGCCGTGGGAAAATTAATTTGAAGCGACACTTTGGGTGTTGGCATCCTTTATTCCATGGTCGTCTCTCTCTTTGGGTTCTTAGAAAGGAGCTACAGTTCTTGGCGACATTGTTGATTTTCTTGAGGTATGCTTGGTTTGTGTGCTCAGAGTTCTGTTCCTTCCAATTGATGCACGTTAGTATTTTCAGAACCGTAAGCTCTGTGTACCATTCGAAGTGAAGATGTTTTGTTTTTTGGCCACGGTCCTTGTGTCTTTGTGCGTTCATTGTGAGAAATCACATACCTTTTTCCTTCACTGTCCTCGTGTGTAGGGTCTGGAGTCACAAACTTCTCCACTGTTCACCAAATCCTTCAGCTCCTAGTCACCAATCAGTTCAACGACTGCAAAAGGTGAGTTTCTAAGTGCACATTTTATGTTTTCCTTGGAATTTATGCACGCTGGAGTATAAGTCCTTTAGCTGTGTCCTTTCAAGCAGAGTGGATTGTGGAAATCTCTGTAGTTCCGGGTCTGATGTAATTTGTAGGAAATTAGTACATAAAGTAGGAGATAGGAATCTGCATCAGTAAACCAATGTCGTGCACAGGAGCCATTCCTTGCTCCTGAAATGAATGTTAATAGGATTTTCCTTTTGTTCTCCAGGTTTTGCAGAGGTGTTCCTGTTCCGGTGTACTCGCTGGAAATGGTGTCCGGGTCGAACATTCTCCACAGCTTTCAAGGAGTATGTAGTAGTCTTCCTCCTTTTCAAGTTTTGTTCCTTCCTATCAAAGTCCTTATTTCCATATCGATCTCCTGGCTTTCATTGTTTTTTTACTAGTTCCGGTTTTCTTGTTGGAGTCATTGGTTTCGTTACAGGAAGTCACATCCTGCCCACTTCCTACAGTTTGTTATTAGTCATGAGTTGCGGTCCTTTTTCCTTACCGTATCCTTTTCATACTTAGCGTTCCTTATTCCTTGGCTTGATTTTCACTTGTTTCCTTGAATGAGGTCTTACTTTCCGGTCTCCTTAGAGTTCGAGTGTAGGAGATGTTTACAGTTTCCTTAGTCCTTTTCCAGCACCCTAAATTCCTGTTCTAGATTACTTACCTCCTGTCACGAGATTCCATAGCCATTTTTTCCATGTTCCTTACTATCACAGTATTTCCTGGCTGTATCTAGTCTTTGCTTTCATGTCCTAGTTCCTGGTCTACTATTTTCTACCTAGGATCCAGTTCCATCTTACATGTCCTACTTTCTGGTTTAGAGTTTAGAGTATTTATGTAACTGTTCTTCTAGTTTATTTCGGAAACAAGTAGATGTCCATGCGAATGATATTATTGTTAGGATTGGATCTTCATGAGAATGTATCGGCCAGAGAGTATGGGTTTGGGCTACGTGTACTTATTCTTATTGTGTCTTAATGTTTGCAGACAACAGTGGTTTAGGGTGACATGAACTCCCAACCGGAACTGTAAGGTACGCATAAATTACCCACGCAAGTAAGATCAAAATATACGCCCATATTTTGTCTACCTAAACAATGATTAGGAGCAGTTTGTGAATACATAAATACATTGTTGGTTAAACTAGAATGTGTGGAAGGAATTTGGGTATAGTTTCTGACTTCCATTTCGGAGAGCCATTGCCACATGTCAATTCTGTACTGTATAAGGTTAATACTGTACAGTGTTCTTCTAAATTGTAGAATGTGCAGTGACCTAGATGAAAATATATATTTATGGAGGTCAATGTCCTTACTGGATGAAGTGTTTTCTTGTACTTAATACACTATTCGTTGCCTCAGATCTTTTCAGGGCTCCAAACAACATCACCATGAAGACTTTCTACTATCTCGAGAAGGGTTGGTTCAAACACGTCACCAAACTTCATGCAAGTGGACTCATCCCGGTAGCACATTGACAGAGCAACATGTTAGCAAGAAAGAATGCAAGCAGATGTTTCATTACGGTGGAGATCGATCCAACAACGGCTACAGACTCAACCCTCACTGTACCTTTTTCAACGAAAGATTGCAATGGCTTTGGCTTCGGGTTCATCAAGTGGAGAAACCTGCGAATAACGATTTTGAATTTGCATTTGCCCAGGCCTTGATTTATGAGTATAACACTGGTGAAGAAGTGGACTGGGCTGAACTCGCATTTCGTACCGTGACACGTTATTGCAAAACAAGGGGAACAAAACAGGTCCATCCTCTTTGGGCTTGGGCCCATCCTAGTGTCACGGTTAATCTACAGACTGGTGTCCCCGTTGGAACCAATTACCACTTCCCCAACACTCCAGGCTCCAGAATTATTCAGATGTCCTCTTATCCCCCCGGAGTAAATTCCTAACTCACCCTCCAATGTTTCGTTATATTTTTTTTGCCTTTAGATTCTTTGAAATAGATTGTAGAAATATAGAAGTTTATGCATGAATTATATTTTTCAAGATCTTAAGTACGAAACTAACTGAAGTACACATTTACTTTTCAGGATATTTCCACGCCCAGCCCCATAACTCGTTCAACACACAGGGTAAAGCGAGAAGATCCTTCTTCAGCAGAAGACTATTCTGACAACGACAGTCACACGCCTAGTAAGAAGAAACGCAAAAGCAAGCAAAAGATTAAATACGAAACCCGGTTCAAAGATCTGGGCAGCCTTCTGTAGGGAATTTGGATTCAACATCTATGCATGTTACAATCTCAGCCCCAGATTCCCCTCCCAAGAGCGTGACAAAGGACACGGATCAGCTCACCACTGGCCCAACCGAAAGCAATGATCCGAGGTGAGTTTAGACCGATCTTGGTGATTTGTATTATTTGTTTCCTAAATTCCTTTGATTTCCAGTTTGTATTGCACTCTAATGTTTAATCTATTGTTTTCCAATACGTAGTTTATGTGCTCAAGTCTTTCTTCACAATGTACATTGCCAATGTTGGGTGTTGTGCAGGCCTGGAATTTCACGTGAAGAGACCTTTGAAGCTCCACTACCTCCAACAGTCGCGGCTGCCATCATGGAGTTCCAGAAGGAGATTCTAACAATGTGTGAAAAGGTTATTTAGGACCTTGAAATTCAAAGATCAGAGCTCCAAGTGAAGCTAAAAACTTTGGGCGATCAAGCATCTTTCGCAAACTGGACTTAGAGCGAGCTAAAAACTGAACTGGACCAAGCAAACCGGGCTCTGGTTGACAAAAACGATGATGCGACCCGAGGTGAAGTTCGGTATCTACATTCAGCTCTCAGATGTGCAGAGAGCAAGGTGGCAGTTGCTAAGGAGAAGGAGAAGGAAACATCAGACACACTGACCGCTTTGTGTAAAAAAATTGAAGAAAAGCGCAAAGCTAACGGGATACTAAAAGAACACTTCCAGTTTTCTACAGGATCAGGTACGTATATTTGGTACTGTTACTGAATTCTTTATTGCCATATGTTGCCTTGTATAAAACTGCCCATCTATTTACAAATCAGTAGTGATTTTTGACATTCTTTTGGTTTTGCAGTTCTTCCTCGAAGTTGAAGATAAACATCAGTCACCGACATAGACAGATGGCTTGGCCAAGGATTTCACGAATTGTTACAAGTTCGTTTGTCGTGGAGGATGCGAGTCAAATTCTTTTTTAATTTAAAGACACAAGGGACCCTTTGTTTCTCCTTATGTTTTGTAAATTCTGAATTCTGAACTTGGCATGACACGAGTATCCAGTACCTTTCTGTTTTGCTTTTTCGGAACCTTTTGGTGTAGTTCATAGGAAATAATACGTCAATCAGTGACAGCTACTGTGTGATTAACTTTTATCCTAGTAAAACTGAACATGATAAAAACATTCCAATTACAGTTGATGCTTATTATAAAAGCATAAATGTTTGGATATCTAATACTCTGGACAGTCATAGAGAATATTCTATTTGCTTTGTATGCGTTTACTTATTCATTGGAAATAGAGCTCACAATTCTAATCATGTGTAGTAGTATGTTGTGCCCTGATGTCTCAATATGCTTGTATGGAACGTGCGTTTTTTTTTATAGTTGGGTATGAGATGATCATAGGCTTACGGTCCCCAATTGTACTTATGCTGATTGACTAGGAAAGTAGCATTGGACAGTCATTTCATTGATGAATCTGATTAAACAAATACACAGCACTCTAATATTATTAAAAATTTGTTTATTTGTGAAACCTGTTCTCGTGTTATAGACTTGAAGTCGAAGGATTTTGTTTAAACTGTGACATTGCAATCTTGTACAATACAAACTCCTTTGCATTTGTATCATGCCCCAATTTTTTGAAGTTTAATTTCGCTAAAGAGATATGCTTTGTGACGAACAAAACATAAAGGCTGACTTGTATAAAGAACCATTGAAAACAAGAAGCGCTGCTACCCACGAATTCAGAAAACAATAGCACGCTCTTGGCCAAATACAATACAACAAAAAGACAGAGGTTCTAACTTAGCAAGGATCAGAGATAGTTTGCTACAAAATGTTAAGACTAGTTAGTAATATTGTCATATGAATTAGCAAAAAAAATTGTGTTGACAATTGTCAATCGCCAGTATGTTGTACGATTCGCACAAACAGATATGCATGAACTTGTATACATTATGAGGACACAACCAAGACACTCTCAGCTAAGGCTGGGTCTCACTAACCATACATTAATAAGTGTACACTCCAATAAATGGAACTGCCTCTTATTAGAAATGTGCACTGTACATGGCCTATTCATTTACAAAACATCAAACAAGTCTTTCAAACTTGAATGTTATTTCTAAACCAACTAAACTTGAATAGAAAAGAAACTCTGATTACACCACAAGTAGCTAAAGTCGAGCAATAAAACTGAAAAAAGGTTCTACTACTCACTTTCGATAACTACTCCGTTTGCTTCTACCAGCCCTAGACTCTTTCGTGACCGACTGGGCTTGCTGGTCCGCCAAAAGTCTCAAAACCTCTTTCTTCTGGGATGTCACTAAGACATCGGTCTTTCCATCCTTTCGCAAATTCCTCTTCGGACAAATACTAGGCTCAGTCGGGTTTCATCGTTTTGAGATGTTTCTCGGTCGATCCTCCACATTGCTATTCTCTACCTTTTTAGTGAGGGCTGGACAATCACCTTCTCCATTCTCTACGTTCTCTAGAACTTCCTGAACCTCCATCCCCGCTGGACTGACTACAGTAGGTGTTGAGTCAATTTCTAATCTATTGTCAGCCCTTGCAGAACTTTCTAAACCCAACACTTCTTCAGCTTCAGAAATTTCTCGAGCGTTACCCTCCACAAACTATACATTGTCCTCCCCAGGACTGTCATCGCCACAAGTGTCTTCAGTAATAGGGCCCTGTTCACAAACATTTCCTTGACTTGCAATACCAGCAGATAAGCGTCTCGGTTTGTTTAAAACAAACGTTGATGGCGTGCTCAATAGAGCCTCCTCGTCATCGGAGGATGATTCATCAGAACCCGACTCCAAATCCGGTTCTGTACCTCCAAAGATCTCCATGCTCGCATTACTCTTTAGCCTAGTACCATTAGACCTACTAGGTGTAGCCTCGACGTCTGGTTCAACACTAGAATTAAAAGCAGAACCCAAGGCCAAAGGTTTCAGCTGACATCTCATTTGCGCATCTTTAGATCCCTCCACAGTGGTTGAGCACTCAGGACAGACCAGAATTTCATTTGCACATCTCTTGCAGATTCCATCGTGCCCACAAGGCTGGTTCAAAAACAACAGTTTTTGGTCAGAGGACCACAAATTATTAGTATTTAAACTTCCTCATAAACAACACAATAATACCACAACTAATAATATCGTAAATTGCAAAGTCGATGATAGTACCTCTAGAGCGAACATGACAAGGTCAGCTTGGTGGCAAATGGAGCATGCAACGACGTCTTCAGAATCTTGGGAATCATTTGGCGAAACAAGCGAATTGTTCTTCTGTCGAACGTCCCCCCAATCTCCATCAGTAGGTTGTTGTAGAGCTGGAGAAGCAGATTGTATATCGGCATTGTGTCCTAGTGGATAGTCAGAATCCGCTGATTGAACATCTATAAAAATCAGAGTAAAGCAAGGCCCACATCAACCACTGTCAGTAAAGGGAATACGTGTTTCCTAGATTTAATTAATTCCTGGAATAGGAATCTAATATAAATATCTGTAAATGCAGTAAAAGAGATCCTACTCCTAGTACTTATCCTTTTTTACCAGTAGATTTAACTCCTGGAAAGAAAGAGTCGTAGGAACGCTAGCATTTCGGACATAGGAACCAAAAGTCTTGCAGTAATGACAAGGAAAAATAGGAAACAAAAGAGTATTAATCTCTTGTTCCAAAAAAACTTTCCAAGCACAAAGGAAAAATAGCTAGGAAGGAAATTATGCTCCTGTGAATACTGTAGTACCCCGGGAGACAGTCCTTCCCTGAAAGGAACTGATCCCGAAGGAACTCATTTACAAAGGAAAGTCTGTGAAACATGAAATGCGAAAGGAAGTAATGGGAACAAGAGCATGGAATGATGCATTCGCTAGTACCACAGTTTCCCAAAAAGGAAGGACAAGAACATCACCTAGTACTAATGAAAGTAATCTAGGAAGGAAAGAAATGAACGTCTAAAGTATGTAACAAATTTCAGAGTGTGTTCATGAGGTTACCGATACTACTGGACAGGAACCCTGTTATTATCCTTGGAAATACATCGTGATGCAAGTACTTAAGGAATTCTAGGAACATGGCATAGGAATCACTAGGTATTCCATTCCTTACTATCCATATAGAACGTGTCTGTTCTAAACATCCCATGCCTTAGTACAGTCAAAGAATTAACAGTAATGAATGATATGGAAATTAAAAAGAAAACTTTAGGAAAATATTTTGATGCAAAGGAGGCCTTTGGTTGCAGTAGAGAAGTCTTACCAGACATTGCAGCAACATTTGGGCTTCCAACTGCTGCATCGGTAGAAGAAGGGGGAGCCTTCTCTGGTTCCGGAAAGCCGAACGATAGTCGCCACTGCGAATCAAATTCCTCGTTGCAAAAATTAGCAATACAGGTTCTAGACTTCGAACAAAGGGAACTAATGCAGAAAGGGTGGTAGCAGTGTCCACAAGAGGCAACAATGATGTCATTGCAATGATAATGCTCCCCACAAGCAGGACACTTTTCAATGTACACTATGTTGGTTTTCTCATGATCTTTGAGCCTCTCTATTGGTGTCGGCCTGAAACTATCCAGAATACCTGCCTTGAGCCTAGTAAGATACTCGCATACAGAGACTAGAAACTTCTTTGTACAAAGCTGGCTCTCATGTAAAGAATCATATCGCTTTTGAAAAACTTGCATTCCCTCGTTACACCTCTCATAGTCTGCTACAGTAACTTCTAATTTCAAACGTGTCTGTCTACTGTTCCTTTTCTCACAGAGAAGTTGTTGCTGCAAATCTGCGACTCTAGTTTGCAAATCCTCCTCACTTTCCTCTAAACCAGAAACAGATGATAAGTCTAAACCTTCACTCCCTAAGCAATTTGTCCACTGGTCGACATACTTAGAAGACTCCTCTAATGCCAACTTGACTCGCTGAACCTCGGCCAATGCCTCGTCAGACAGACTCTGCCTATCATCCCGCATTAAATTAGCACGCCTAAGCTCTAACTCCTTATCGTCCCTCTCTCGTTCTAAAACCTTCAACCTTTCTTTCCTTGACAAGAAGTAATTTTGTTTGTCTACTAACAAGTGGTGTACCCTTGTGATAGTCTTCTCCACTGCATCACTGATGGCAGTTTGCTCTAAAGCAGTGAGTAAACCGCTAGGAGAAACTCTGACACGACGTCTGGTAGAAGACGCAGACTCCATCCTCCCCTTCAAACCTAGAGGACGACCAACACGGGATGGCAATGGAACCGATGGACAGGGAGAAACACGAATAGGTGGAGGTTCTCTAAAGCCCGAATGGCTTCCTATACCAACATCAGTAGTCACGGCAGAGTTGGGCTCGGAATGTTCAGGAAGTGTTCCTAATCCATTTCCTGGGACTCCTACACTGGGGACTTGAGAGACCACAGTAAAATCCGGACCAAGTCTACCGTTCACTCTCTTCTGGGGAACACCGAGTTGTTGGGACCTGGCCTTTCTTGTTAAAATCAAATTCCGTCGCTTGGAACTTGCAGCAACGGCATAGGCTGCCCAGTTAACTTTGATTTTCTTTGACTCAGCAACGACACCCCTTGCGAATTCTAGAGAGATGGTGTCATTCATAGAACGAATGTCCTTTCGAAACACTCGGCGGTAAAGGTCACCAATCCACCGCTGGGACTCGGTAGTCACACGAGGAGGTAAGATCTTTCACCCATTCTTATCGAACCGTGTGCCAAGAAACTGTGTGATTTCTTCTATAGTTACAACATTATCCAATGTCCTCACGATAAGTCCATCCCTACGGAGACCTTGCCGTTTAGTGAAGTACTCTAGGTCGTAAACAACCTACAAAAAGGCACATTAAGCCAAGCAGTTAGCAAGAAGTATATAATGAAAACAAATCTGTGAACATAGTAACGAAGCTGACTAAGTCAAATAAATAGACATATCAGAGAAAATGCATGATTGTTACACGTCATTTTCCTAAACACATCGACAACAGAGAATATTTAAATTATACCGAGATTCCTTCCTTCGAATGACTGAGAATTCTAAAGACTACTGTGAGCCTTTCTAAGTGACCAGGAGTTGTAGAGAAAGGCTACTCTCTAAAACAGGTTTGCAACCCACTATACAGACCATGAAAAACACAAATTCGAATCAGTACCCAGTACTTGGCACCAAAAAAAAATTCCACTTTCTCATTTACCTGTTGTTATTCATACAACGTGCATTGTTAAATCATTACTAAATCACTACAAAGGCTATCCAGTGCAGGTATACAAGATAACTAGGGACGACAATACTGCTAAATTCATCTACATTTTGGGACAACCTAAACTGAAAAAGAAAACAACGACAGCTTGTGATACAACCCAATGCTAAATCACTGTGTACTACAAGGGGATCTTTAAAATGCGGAATTGAGTCCTTCCAGGCTCTCAAAAAGGAGTTCACATTTATGAAATTGACCTTAAACATGTATCCACACTGAATTCTGGACCTAACCATTTTCCTTTGATTCTTAACCTATCAGCAGTATGAAAGAAAATGGGAGGTCTAAGCAAACGAAAAAATTCAAGAACCCACTGGGTCGAAAAGGGTGAAAGTAGCAGGCATCGACAAGAAGACAAAGAAAAGACCCACTGCTTCCGCTAGGTTTTGTGATTCGAGTTCTGAACTTAGAACCCAACAAGATATCGTAAGGAAAATTCTCAAGTCAGGTACTAAAAAGCACAAACAACAGAAGCAAAAGATTACCGAATCCATTGCACATGAAACAACGCACAAAGCTTGGATATGCAACTTTGTGAATTGAAAAGAGAGTGAAACATTACCTCTTCGCTAGGGCTCTAATATCGAACGTGCTTTGAGTCGTTGCTACAAACATTGAGAGCCGTAACAAAAAGCCAGAGAACTGTGATAGAGAAGGAAAGAGTCGATGCGACAGCTACGGCAAAGGGAGCAAGCCAAACAATGAAGCACAGCTTGAAACCCTAGACATGCCTAAACCGTTTCCCAAGGATAAAGTTGAGACTTCCTGGTTTCCTAGGTGGTGGACCAATAGAAAAATTATATTTTATTCTTACGTTTTTATCACCAGTACCCCCAATTTCCTTGGTTCCTTGGTTCCTAGTGGGCCACCTCAAGGATGCTTGCCCCCTCAATATGTTGTAGGCAATAATTATACAATTCCTTGGGACGCCAGGGCATGAATACACCATGTTTAAAGTCCAGTGATTCCATCTTCATTAAATTATTTACACACATGTCTTTGAGATCATCAAGGAATTTCTCCCTGCTCCTTTCATCATTAGGATTTATAAACCCTTTTTCCTTCAACCAAACCTTTGCCTTCTCCTGATTGTTCATATACTTGTGGTATTCGTCCTTATAATAAGCCAATAGAAACTTTCTACCATACAGTTTTCCTTCCTCTTTCAAGGCACAAGGATAATGTATAAATATTTGTTGATAAGAAGGAATAGGTTTTTTCTCCTTCCCGTCCAACAATCAATTTCTTCTAGTTCTTCACAACCAAGCCCTATATCCGATTCTTCACTGGAAGAAGCATTCAATTGAAATGGCAGCCGGAAAGTTCCACACATTGGACAAAATCGATAATTTTCATCCATAAATTAATGATGACATTTAGAGCACATTGACAATGTGGCCATGGTTAACAAACCTCCCACACAGTTGCCACCAACTATGAAATACACTTTACAATAATAAAGATAACGAGAAGTTGAAAATTTAATATATAATATAACAAATATAAACTACAATGATCAAAATATATTGTCTAAGGCTCACGACTAAACTGTAGACAAAAAATTTCAAAAGAAGTGTATCACCTTCTCACCCCCAATCCTTTTTATACTATTTCCTTTGCAAAGTAATTTTTTTTTTTTTTTTTTTCAGTCCTTTTACTTCTATCCCAATTTAAGATTTAACTTAGTGATCTTTCTATTTTTCTACTTTCTACTCCAAACTTAGATTATGATGATAGAATAAATTACTTTTGAAATACAATTTTAAAAATATTTAAATTTAAAAAAAAAGTCACTATTTGAGAAATAGTCAAAATTTTAGAAACAGTGAAATTGAAATAACAGATAAATTTGAAATGGACAATATTCACATCCTCAGCAGGTGTATAAGCCAAATATTCAATAATCCTTTGAAGTCAATAAAACCAAATCAGGCTAGTCTTTCGCTGCCAACAGATTTTAACTTGAAAATTTATCTCTTTTCCGTACCCTTACTGTACGTTATTCTCAGGACTAGTGCTTTTCTATTCATGAAATAATTGAGAAGGGAAACATGTTTGGATACATTTCAGAGCTTTATCACATTCACCAAAAAAGATCTTATACCATTCCAATGTGTGCACAACTGATTTACTGTACTGTACACTGAATAAATTGTGGGAGCTTTAGAGCTTTGGACCTCTAGTTTGAATGTGCTACCATATTTTAGATTCCCAAACTTTTTGAACTTGTTTCATATTCCCCTTCGCTATTCATAGCAGTGCTGTTGTAATACTGTATTACAATCTGGTTCACTTAAATTACCCAAGTTCGGGTGGCTTGAGTGTATCTCGGTGGTGCGAGTTAACATAGTATTCTCCAAAGAGTTTGTGAAGAAATTTACTTAAGTTACCAAATTACAATGGCTTTTTAATAAGGACCAGATTTCTTCATTTATTTGAAGTGGTCATGAAATCTATGCTAATAGTTGCTTTTTCATTTAATAAAGTAAAAGGATTCAATAAAAGGTATATAAGACTTTCAAAGTAATATGGATTGTATAATTGTTTTTTTAATATTAACATTCTCATATATTAGTAACAATTGTAAGTTTGAAGATATGGCAAGGAAACCAGTCCAAAGACGTGAGTCGAGGAAGTTATGATGTACTTATTGGTTTCATTGCCATCCAGGGAGGTTGGTAATGAAAGCTACTGCCGACAAACATAAGGAGCAAGCTTTGAGATATGCATCAAGAGAAGCTGAAAGGGGCTTAATTCTTAATACACTACAAGATGACATTGGAAGTCCTCCAATTGCAAGTCCTCCAAGAAGTCCTCCTCACGATGGGGCATTTGAGGTAGAAGGTGACAACTCAGATGATATACGCAATGAACAACCTCCTCCACCGGATATGAACGAAGAGGTGAGAATCGGTTTAGTTGACATGGATGAAGATGTGGCCAATGACATGGCACATGATGGAGAGGAAGATAGAAGTGATGCAATAGAAGATGTGGTGGTCAATAGGTCATTGTATGCGTTAAGACATGCATTTATCAACATGCAAAGTGAGTGGGACTCTATCAACTGTCCAATTGCATGCCAAGATTCAATGATCAAACAATTATTTAGTGGATTAAAACCTGAAGATGTCCTTGATAGAAAACCAAAGTTTGGGACAGTTCTTAGACATATGCCATCAGATTGGAAAAGAGAACTAGATATTGGTCAAATTGTCACTTCTTGGAAACAATTGATGGAGTTGTACAAGAATTTGGGAATGGTGGAGCCCAAAAGGTACAGGTTGTGTGTAGGTACCACCGAAGTCAATATACATGATCCCATCATTTTGGAGCCTGATTATGAAGATTTGTATGAAGGTAGCAATGTGATCCACTATCAACATAAAATGATGCAACGAATTTGTAATGAATACTCCAAAAAGTGTACAGAGTGTAAAAACATGAGGAAGTACATGTTACCCGTGGATTTTTTTCCTGCTTTGGGCCAGTTGAAGAATCTCATGAGATCAAAAACGTATTGCGAGAAGATGCTTACACATTGGGCTAATAAACACAGATGGTTGGGGAAGACTGTGATCAAACGTCATGCATCCATAAAGGACTTGTGGGACGGGGAGAATGAGAATTTACCAAGATTGGTAAAACCCGGAGAAGGAGTGGGACTTATCGGTGCATAGCGGCGACTGCAAGATGTTATATTGTGCGTTTCAAGAGAAACATAAAAAATTGGTTAAAGGATGTCGGAAGAGACCAAGATGTACAACTTTAAATGTTGTAATTGCCTCAGCGATGTATCATCTGAGAGGAAGATGGTAAAAGGCGATCCGCAAAATGTTGCCTTGGCATGCCATTGGGATAGATTTACAATTTCAAAGCGCTTCAATTGAAGTGGGTGGGTTGTAGAAATTGTCATATTGAATTCAAGCACGACTAATTCAATTGGGCTTATTCCTATTAGTTTATACAACAACCTTTATACCTACTACCAGCGGTTGAATAATCCACAAATTGAAGAAAAGATTAAAGCATCGATGCTAAAGCTATTAAATCCATTTTTCAAAGAATTGCATGATGTGTTCTGTGACGGTTTTAACGTGGAGTACAATTAGCCGCCCAATCTTATTAGTGAACATCTTCGACCTAGAGATGGGGAGCAGACTATACCGGCAATGCTGTGGTTGGTCACTAAGGACCACTTAGCCCAGTGCAAAATGGGCATGTTGAAACTATCTGGAGTATCGGCTTGCTGCAGATGCAAGATGCATGCCGAATTGAAGGATAATTGCTATGTTTATGGTTGAAATCGCGAGCACTTTTGTGTCCCTCTTCCGCCGAGGAACTCCACGGAATTATGGATTGCCATAGATGAATGGATCAAATTACCTCGATCTCAACATTCCGCGCTTAAGAAACATTGTTAGAGAACCAATATAACTGGGGAATCACCCTTGTGGCAACTATATCATCTTTATAAATTTGACATATCAAAAGATCTCGTGTACGACGTTATGCACATAGCGGGACTTAATATTTTCAAAACGTACATCAAAAAAATATTTGCATGGATTGGTGGTGATGATGTAAAAATAAAAAAGGTAGCGGCGATGAGTGACGTTGTAGAAAGCGTACGACCAAGGGAGTTGAGAACAGGACGATGGCTAAGCAATTCGGTGGAATATAAGAGCTCTTATAAAGCAGAGGAAAATCAAAAATTTGTCCAATGGGTGCTACCAAATGTCTCGTATGCACTAAATGAAAATGAAGACATGAATCGTAAGTTATTGGACAAGGGACTATGCCTTATAGGTATCGCACACTACATATTTAACGCGACTCGAAGAATGGGGTAGACAACTATAGACATGAAGAATGTAAAGCTCTTGTTTCAAGCATGGAGGGTTCTATTAGAGGACCGCGATGGGCCAAAAGGAAGGCCGCTTGAGCATGTGGCCGGTGCGGGCCACATCTTGGAGGACATGGAACGTTTTGGACCCCCTGAGGTCTATTGGTGCTTCCCATATGAGAGGGAAGTAAAGACATACCAAAACATACACTCTAACAACAAACAATTAAGTTTTCTGCTCGTAAACAATTCCTGAAAGTGGAAACCTGCATCTGCTGTGAGAATGATGAATTAGACATCTCTAAACAGACATTCATTGAACTTCATGAGTACCTGGATCTCCATGACAACATAAGTGAGCAAGCTCTTTACGACACATCTCGTTGTCCCTAGTGGCATTAGAAACATGTTCTCTACTGTAGCTCTATTGAAGGCGCCATAGTGATTGATAAATTGTTGAAAAGAGTGCCTGCTAGTGAATGCGCATCCACAGCAAGCTCCAAAGGAATTCTAATTGGAACTTAAACACTTAAGAGAGCTCGTCCTTGTGCAGCTGATGCAGGGCTAGCTAGTTACTTGGAACGACACTTTGCAATGGAGAATTAGGACACCTACGTGTATACACATGTCAAAAAATGCATGTTGCGGGGAGTACTTTATGAAATTGGAAATGACGTTATTTTTCAACCACGGGATTTGGAACGTGTACCGATGAAAGCCAACATTACACAGTTCATCTATGTGTGGTACAAAGGAGAGATGCATGTATTTTTTGGAGCAACTCCTTATTACCTTTACAGAGCGTTGAAAACAAGTAGCAGGAGGCGCAAACGAAAAGCCAACTTTGGTAAAGGAAAGGAGTTTGTCGAACCAATCACAGGCATGCATGTGATACACACAGATCGAACGGTCGAATTTGATGAATATTTTTTTTGGCCCATGAGCTCATTACAACATAAGTTTATGAAGATTGGACCTACTCATCATGGATATAAAAGAAATGGCTTGAGGATTGCTTACCAAATGTGTGATAGCACAAAGCGTGAGTGTATACTAGAAATACATAGAAGAGTGTTTGACGAATAGGAAATTTAGATGAAGCAAGTAGCCCTTGTAAAAGTATGTAAGTAATGAGTACCAAACTTTGAATAAAATATATTGATTTCAATTTAGAAGACAACTTAGTATAGCATATTACTTGTACTAATTAAAATAATGTTCTTAAAAATGTTCATATATGAATTGATTAGAAGTCAATTAAAAAGCTTTAAATTTTTTTATTTGAAGGCATTTAGTATTATTATAGAACTTTGTTTTTTTTGTTTCCTTTTGTTTCTTTTTTGAAGTCTTTGTATTTTTTTCATACATCATAAAATAATATATTTTAAAGTCTGTAGTAAT
Organism: Ceratodon purpureus; assembly: GCA_014871385.1. Classification (NCBI taxonomy): domain Eukaryota; kingdom Viridiplantae; phylum Streptophyta; class Bryopsida; order Pseudoditrichales; family Ditrichaceae; genus Ceratodon; species Ceratodon purpureus. The sequence goes on from CM026426.1 coordinate 27,178,049, forward strand.
CCCTTTGAAAACATCTGCAATGATAAACAAAAAAACACAATGATAATAACAATACTCATGGTAAATTTATAAAGATGGCTACAGGACCTTGTGATTTATAAATTTAACCAGTGATGATGTAGTGATGATGTAGGTGATTGTTTATAAATTTGAGCCTTGTGATGACCCAGTCATGGTATGTTTATAAAGATGACTATAGGACCCATTTTATAATAACAATCAGTGGATCAAATTTATAAACCAGTATGAATCTTTTGTTAGAAGAAAATAAAAGGTTTCGTCCACAACAAGCAGCCTACACTAAATGCAAATTCTCTCTGATTATACCATGTTACAGTTTGGTGTTAGCACTTTGATTTTACCATAATGTCATACCTTGTCCAGAAATTAAGTTTGCATCCAGCAAACGCAACCTACACTCCGTCAAATTCTTTTCGCCATCCATTCTCAAGCAATGCGGAAATTGGCATCATCGTACAGTGCTTCTGTGTATATTCCAATGTATTCTATGGGGCCCACGTGATTTGGAGGCTTCAGCATTAATATCTGCTAATGCTTGCAAACTTTGGAATGACTCTCCCCGTTACAGCTGGAGGAAGTTGGCTACAAGCCCGATTCAGGAACTAGCTCCACAGTCCGAGCTCCTGGCATCTGCTATCCTCCTTGAAACAAAGCACCTCACCACCCCCCTCTCCCCACGCTCCTTCGTCGAAGCTCCCTACGTCAGTACAGTACAATAAACTTGCCATTTACTTAGTAGTAAACTGGACAGGATTCCTTGTGTCACGTTTGAACCTTGAGGCTTGAATTCAAAGGTTCCACCTGTCATTGCAAGATCTCCACACTGCGACTCAACCTAGTTGCCACCCACAACGATGGGACCAACTCTAAAACGGAGGCAAAAGTGTCAGATAACCGAGATATAGATCAACTTATGCACACTTGCCAGGCTCGATGAATCGCAGCCACGCTCAAGCAAGACCTAGTGTAGTCACGCTTGCGTACCAAGAGGACAACCGACAGCAAGAAGATGGAAAGCTCATCATCACTCTCAAATCCCGACAGCAAGAACGAAGCGCATCGCTAGATGGGTTCCGGCATCTTAGGACAATTTAATTTGCTGCTGCAACAGATAACCTCGATCTGCCGACTCCTGCATCTAACAAGCAGCTACGCCACGATTGGTTCTGACCGTATTCTATAGTTGAAAACAAATGCCGAGCAAATCTCGTGTAGATAGAAGACCTACGTAAACAAGAACGGTGGAACCGTGAGGCTCTGTCCTCAGTAATGATGTTTTACTAAAGTATATGCATTTAATTAACTTAATCATTAGTAAATGCAATAGGCTATGGTTTAGTTAAAAACTAGATGAGAATTTTAGGAGCAAATCACATTTAGTAAATAAATGAAAAAGGATAAAATAATTTTAAACTATTGTCAAAAATATATTGAATTTTTATGTTTATAGTCTTGTAAAATTATACTTCCAGATTCTATTGGATATCCTCAAGTACCCACATCAGAACATGATCATTCAATATTTTAAGAAAAAAAAATTACTTAGTTTTTAGAAGAATGTACTGACAATAAAACAATCACATTTTAACATTGAAATTTATCCTTTTTATGGTTTTAGCATTAAAATTACCATGCAAGGCAATGATGAATCATTGAAATACTGTAAAGCCCATTCAGAAAATAATTCTTTATTGTCATATGAAATATATAAGTTTGAGTAGAATAATTATTTTGTTCATTATATATAAATATATGTAAAATATTTTTTATAAATGCTAAATGTTCTTTGTTGCCTTCTTTATTCTATGGATATGGATTTTAATAATGACGATATTTTCTATTTCATTTTTCATCAATAATTTTTTGATAATAATATTGTATGTCAATATTTTTATTCAAATCAATAAAATTTACATATCCAATACTAACTAAAATAATATCCACTAAAATTTTGTGTATATTATTTGATCTAAAAATAAAAACCTCTTAATTATTTATAACCATAAGTTTTAAAACTTTAAAGCATTTAATTATTAGATATCCAAAACTTTTCCAAAAACAAAATACACAATAAATGAAAATTTGGAGGTATGATATTTTTACAAGTATTGAATCAAAAATATTTTATAAAACTATATGAACAAATCCGACTAAACCAACATTTCAAAGCCAGGAGATTGAAACAAAATCATTTAATCAAAAGCATTTAGCCAAAATTATGTAATCGAGGGCATTGAAGCAAAATTGTTTGAGGAAGATTGAATAAGTAAAATTGTTTGAGTAAGACTGATCAAGTAAAACTGTTCAAGCATAATTGTTTGAATAAAGGGAATATCTTTGTTTAAGCAAGACTTTTTAAGCAAGACTGTTTAAGCAAGACTGTTTAAGCAAGACTGTTTAAGCAAGGCTGTTTAAGCAAGACTGTTTAAGCAAGACTGTTTAAGCAAAACTTTGGATGGGAAATTGTGGATGGGAAATTGTGGATGAAAGACTGCATGTGAAAGACTGCATGTGAAAGATTGCATGTGAAAGACTGCATGTGAAAGACTGCATGTGAAAGATTGCATGTGAAAGACTGCATGTAAAAGACTGCGGATGAAGAATTGTAGAGGGAAGATTGTAGATGAAATAGTTTGCAAATGTAAAAACTTGCACATAAATCTCACAAAATATGTGTTTATATTATAAAAAAAAAACAAATTTCCAAATTGAATTGAGTTTGAACCTCATATTTAATAGTGCTGTACATAGAACAGGCTCAAAGCAGACAACAATGAAGCATAACAATAAGGACAAGTAATTATGAATAATAACCTGCCAGGTACCCAAGGTCCAAGAGATGCATCTCCAGTATCTAACAGCTGTCTTAAACACGAACTAGATCCATACTTCTCAGGTTCTCTGCAACAAGGACAAATTGGTATCCCTCATCCGACATCTCATATAGAGAGACAGAAATTTAGCATCACGCAAAGCACTAAATTGTCTTGCACCTAACGATCCACTAGCAACACCTTGCTTGATCAAATACATTTTCAACAAAACTATCTCCAGGTTGACAGAAACATCTGACTTTTAGAAGACTAGGTAAACACACTTGACCCCTGTGGCATCCAACCAGATTCTTGCATCTAGCCATGCTTCTTTGGAGTCCTAGCAGGAAAGTCCTAAAGCATACCTGAAGGGCAAAGAGCAGATTGCCAAGAGCTCAACATGGTCATTTCTATATACAAATGGGTCTGGAAGGGCTTGGTAAGCCTTACGAATCCTGAGAGTAAACAGATCAACGATAGGTTTCAAAAGCGCCGGTGCCTGCTGCAAGGTTGATGAGGCCAAGTACTTCAAAGCTCTGCAATAGAAGCATCCGAGTTAAAAAATAATACGCAATAGACCTTGTTTCTCAATAACTTAAATATAGCTCTCATCACTACATCTAAAGGCTCCCACCACCATATCTAATGCACTCCCCAACACAACACCTCAACCACAAAAACGCCATAAGAACTCAAACTCCAAGCCACCACAAAACCACCGCAAAACCTACCCAACGAAAACACGAAACGTGAAACCCAACCTCTAGAGAACCACTTACACAACACCCCAAAAGACGAACACAAACCCATGAGCTCCGGGTCAGAGATCCAACAACCTCCACTTCAACCTGCTGCAGAATTCCACCAAATTCTTCCACCTTTCAGACTCACCTTCCTAAACCACAAACCCTTGTCAAAACACCGAAACCCAGATCACTCACAACATATCGAAAGTGGGCAAAAGAATACCAAACCATACCAAAGTGTACCTGAGTGTATCAAAGTATACAAAGCGAATCACTCACAACATTCCAATTCACATGACGAATGCCACTAAACCTGAACACACAAAATCCATGAACTAATATCGTGATCACATCTGTTCACTTAAGAACTAATATTGTAATCATGTTTAAAGAAACCTCCGCACTGGATATGGAATTCGAGAGGCTACACTAGCGGAGAAGAGAGAGCGGCGAACCTGGGCGAAGGACGACGAGAGAGACTCATGTTTGGGGAAGATGCGACGCTCCAAGCGAGCAAATTCTTCCACAAACTTCTCGAAACTGATCAAAACTGCAGAAGACGTTGCGACCACCTGAGGGGGAATAATCATTCAATCACGTACCTCGATCTGCTAGTGCTGAAATCTGGTGATTCCGACAAAGTCACTCACTGGCCTCAACATGCGGCACCACAATCAAAGCTATGATCCTTTCGATCCCTTGTGACACACAAACGTCGACAGAAATTTAAGACTAAACGACACAAAAGGCACGCAAACGAAATGGGTATCACAGCAAGTCGATGAGTGGCTCTGAAGTGATAACGAGAGAAGCGGCGAGGAGGCGCGGGAGAGTAGCAGTGGCAGCGTCCTCACTCGCCATGCGCGTTGGGCCTCTGGTCCGCGGCCATCGCTCCATCCCTTCGCTCCTCGCTTGTGCAAAACGGCGACTACACTGCTTGCCACCATCGACAAACAACCCAAGCACCGGCAACCTTATCCACGGCCCTTCATCGAACTGCATGCAGATTCATGCGCTGCCACCTGTCAGGGCCACATTCGCGCACACCCCGCAAAGGTCGAAAAGTGTGAAAACGGTTCCAAAATACTCTATCGTATTTCAAAGTGTGAAAACAGTTCTAGATAGGTCATTGGACTTTTGGCTCGAGTTGATGGGGGAAGTCTCCATATAGTCTCTGCCTCAGAGGACAGAGACAATAAATTCAAGTCCACCATTAAGTCATAGTCCACAGCTTATGAATAGAAATATACAACTATTTTCCCTTTTTGAGGGTAAAATTTCTAGTATCTAGGGACTAATAATTAATGATGAAAATGGTCAAAATCTAATTAAAGTTTATTTTTCAAGTTTGGCAATGTAATAGTTATAATTTGAGTTTGATGATTGCTAAATCACGAGCTTGTTGTCGGTTGGTGAGAGTGTTTATGTCATATATGTAGTCTGGGTTCGAACCCCAATGGACTTGATTGAGCAAATGTGGAGTATATAGTGACTTGGGAGTGCTAAGTGAGTAATTGCAGGCAAGAAAGGAGTTGTACCAATCAACAACCCACCACTTGTGTCACATGAGAGATTGTTGCCATTTGTTAACAAAGAAAAAAAATAAAAAAATAAATAGCTTAGGCTACTAAAAACTTTTTATTTTAGTGAAGGTGATCTTGCAATTGAGGTATGTATTGGTGATTTTCTAAATTTTTTGTGTGAAAAAGGATATGCATAGCATATTGGACAGTAGTAATATTCATGTTTCTCAATGTATTTCTTGATACAAAATTAATTAAAGTATATGTTTTTTTTTAATTTTTTATTTGTCTATAGTTTTATAACTATTAGTTTTTTTCTACAACATCTAAAATTATTTTGTATGTTTCCAAATCTTTATAATTGAACTAAACTTAGTAAACAAAATTGGTTTCAATTAGCATATTTATATAAGCATTAAATATTTATATTGATAACGTTTTGTTATTTGAATTGAATTATTCTATATTTTCTTTTTGTACTAAATAACATATGAGCACATTGGATTATTTATTTGTAATATTGATATAAATTTTTCTTTGTTTGTTGTCACTTTTTCATATAGTTTGATCCTAAAGTATTATCCCTTGAAGTTTGTGTTTTTTTATTGTATGATAATATATTCTGAATGTGATTACATTGGTTTGTTCGCTTTATCATTATACAAGTGTGTGACCAGAAATTTTAGAGGAGGATATAAGCCATACATGTGTTCTATGGTTATAGTTCTAGAACAAAGATATTTGTTGATATGGGGTGATTGATGTGCAAAAGTTTTGTAAACATGAACTATGTGAGTTAGGCATTGAAGTTTGTGAGGTTAGAATCTGAGTAGGACTATTTAGTTTCTTGTGTTGAAAGTATATATATCGTGCTATGTGTGTCTCTTTCATATCTGTAGAAAAGTGTTGGAGTTGTAGAAGAGTAGTGCAGTGACGTTGGCATTTGTTTTCAATTTGTATAGTGTTCGTTGATCATAGCTCGTGTTGTACTTGTAGATTTAGACGAAGTGATCAATGCTTCATCAAGTTCATCTTTAGATTTGATAGTGTTTAGAAACCGTAGAGTAGTACATGGAACAAGTTTTGCTTCCATTCAATCTTTGAAAGGACAGAATGTTGATGAGGTTGCTGAGTGTAGTTTGCGGCGTGTTCGTCATTGTTTGAAAGATCGAAGTTTTACAATATGGCATGGAAGTCTACAAAATGATGCACGTGCATCGGTGATAGTTTTGAAGGTCGGTTCTATTTTGCCTCATGGTCTACAGTATCTATTTTAGAGATGTTTTGAAGGTTTAGATGTAGACCAAGTGACCCATCATGTTCCAAAAGATTATATTGGTCATCATCGATGGTTATATTGGTCATCTATAACTATAAATCTATACATAATTTAGCTTTTCTAGTTTCTCTTTGATATATTAAAAAGTTGTTGTCATCTTGGAAATAAGTTGGGGTATTCCAACCAACAGATTTATTTTAAGATATGAAGCATATTCTTGAAGACAATAGTTTTTCTATTATTTACTAAAAAATAAATTTTATTAAGTCTAGATACGCTACATCATATGATCGTGACATATATCATTGAGTTACCAATTAGAAACTGTAACCAATCATATATTGACCATCATCTTGGCATTCTTGGATATCTCGGTATTCTCAAAAATCTCAGAATCTCAGAAATCTTGGAAAAAATAAATTATACTATAAATAGATAAAATAAATTGAAACAAACTACTCTTGTTATTATAAAGGTATCAGAAGCATAATAGTTTGATAAAATGCATTTCCTAGGCGATACCTGGGTTTTGGGTTTATACCTAGATACCCTAAACCCTTATTGAAATATTATAATCACTATATATATATTATAGAAATTAGTCATGTATTGTAATATATAAAAATGGCAATCAATAGACCCTTCAAATATTGCCACTATACTTAGGGCACATTTTCACTCCATTGTACATATGTCATAGCCATGTAACAGGGATCACTGAAGGGAATTCTGGAGAATAGAGTAATTGAGAAAAAATTGAAGATTAATTTGAAAAAGGAAAAATCCATTATTTCTAACCATATTAATACAAGATTGGCAAAGAAATAGCAAGTTCTGTAGTACACCATTTTTAATCAAGATTGACAAAAAAAATAAAAATAATAAAAAAAAAATTAAAAATTAAAAAAATAATCTATGGAGATATCAAATTTTTTAAATTAATATTTAAAAAACCATATATTGAATTTCAAGGTACGAATCCTGCTATGTGGCTGTTGTATTACTAGACGTAATATATTATGATTCAATATGTGAGTCATAACTCAGAATAATGCACAACTTGCTTTAAATTGATTGTACATTATTACATAGATGAACTACTATATATTGTGCAAAAGAAATCCGCAATTACAAACATAGAACCTCTACATGAAATTGTGAACATAATCTTGAATACTAGACATCTCACATATCCAATTGTTGGCTATATATTGATAAGATAGGTAACAATTAAAAATATGCATCAGATAACACTCTTGTTGACTAAACAATTATAAAGAAATTAAAGACTTTTAAAGAGTACGCAATCTCCTGTCACTGAAGTACTAACATTTATCAATAGCACACTGTTACAACATGTGTTGATGAACTAATTATTTAAAGCCGCTACTTAGTCACTAGTGAAAATGTGGCACTCGTCAACGCGGCGATTCCACCTTGCAGGGCTTCTGGGTGGACATGGGGTGGAGTTCAAATTGGAAAATTGAATGTGATTGGCTGCGACTTTGCGAGGATATCCCTGGGCGATCTCGTTGTGTGGGGTCAGGTGAAGAGTGGCATCGGAAGCGGGTTTCATTGTACAATTCAAAGTTCCAAGGCGGGTTTACTTTCTGGCACTCTTAAAATGGGTGCGGTAGATATTACGGTAGGGTAGGTGAAACTTTGCTCATTGTTGAATGTGTGCTGGATGAATTTCAAATTTTCAGTAAGAGGCTCACGAGGTTCATCAATGGTTGTTCGTTCGCAAGGCAGGAATCAACCTCTTTCGAGTTTCACCTTTCTGTGGTTGATGACCGGTGCATACCCCTGCACTTAGCCATTAGGATCTAACATGCGAACATCAAAGGAAATTTTGATTACTACGGAAGTGCGTATTCACTGGAAAGAACGCATCCATGAAAGAATTAACAGATTGAACAGCATCAACTTATTGTACAAATCATGTTCTGGAAGGCATGCAATAGTCAAGAATCTTACCTTACAAAGAGCATCGTATGGATAATGCAACAGTATACTCAAAGAGAAGACGTAACACTCAACCATGGCATGACGACATTCACAACCAAGAGGAAACAACCACTTATTCACCCGAGGTCATGTAACTTTTGCTCATGAGCAGACACTCGATATTTGGAACCAGCCTTTAATTTCACACAACAGGCAAGTTCAACAAGTAGAACCGAACACAGGTATAGAAAGAGGATCGAAGTCTTTCAAAACACAGGTGATGATTCGGTCTATGTAAAAGTCAGTCCTAATCCAAGCCAGATGCTACATACTCTCCACTAAACTCCTCGATCTAGAATATACTATATGTACAGGCCATCCTCAGACGGAAAGAAAGGAAGGGCACATCTACTCTTCGCCTGAAGCATCACTATTGGAGCGAGGGGCGACAAAAATGAAGAGGGCTCAAGCAGCCAGGTTTGGTGTAGGCCGAGGAAGGTGAGTTGGATCTGGAGGGCTGAACAACTAGAACATCCACGACACCTTGATCAACTCCACCATCTGAAACAGGGAGGGGGCGAGCTGGATCGTCCACTGTCGGGGAAGAAGACATGGGATTAACACCGACCTCGCCTGAATTTGCATCAGGCATCACCGAAGTAGGAGGACTAAAGCCAGAAGAACCTCCACCACGCAGGCCACCAGCGTCAATTGTCAGGGAGGCGGCAGACGAACTCATCACCACCTGAGACGACATGCGGCGCTGAACAGACCGTGCTTGCACTCGAAGAGAATCCCTAGATGAAGCAGGTCTATCCTCGGAGTCCTTATCTGAATCAGGTATCACAATAGGTCGATCAACACAGGATCCAAGAACACCGTTAGTTTTAGGAACCTGATTAAGTACGAAGGAGGCATAAGTAATCCTGGAAGCTGCCTCCAGCAAGTGTATCTCTCGACGACACTCTTTTGGCCATATCCGCAATAATGTAGGACTCGCCAACAATTGGCCTAGAGCAGGAGTCGAGGAATACTTCAAATGCTCCCATTCCCGACAATAAAACACGAGTGACACTCAACCAAAGAGGGCACCCTTTCCACGATACATTGCAACGCTCTTCAACACTACAGAATACCTCCAAAAACAGGACACTAGGAGGAACCAGAAGATCAAATGCGCTTACAAGTTTGACACAAGAAGGGGGACACACACTACGTCATCCGCTGGTGAGAAGTAAACCCCCAGCCCTCCCCATAAGCCGCTAAAATCCACAACGACATCGCATCCGCAACAAACGAAACCGCTCCTTTCTCATACTTTCCTTGTCTTGTCTTTCATCATGCTTGCCTCTCTACTCTCTGTGGTGTTTTGATAGTGCAGGGCAGTAAAATTGAGCACGAACTTGAAAGGCAGCGACCGTGATTGAGCAAGGAGCATCCAAATCTGAGGGGAAGGGTGTCAACCATGATCAGCAACGACTCGACACGGAGGGGATAAAGATGACAAAGGCGGGTCATTTCCTCCATGGGGATCATCAGTTTAGGTTTGTAGACAGAATACTAGTAATTTGCTTACTTCACTTCTCACTACAAACTACTCAGAGTAGTTACACAAGACTATGTGACACTAAAAAAAGTGGGTCACTAATCTCCTTTCTCTGTGTCATGCACAGTGTGACTCAACAAGCAGGAAGACTTAGATCAATCAGGCACTAACTCTCCAGGCGCAGCGGAATCAGACAGGGAATAAGGCAAGATGTGAATCAGACCCTTGGTCTTCTGCCCATTTGCTGACAGACATCACTGACACAAATCGACTTTTCAAATAACCAGGTTCACACTCAACAAGGCAAGCTCAAAGTACTCACAATTTCCCAAAGGTGCAAAGTCTGTTGATTAGCTTAACTCTCACTGGAACAATTAAGTCACTCAGATTCTCTGCTAACCAAGTCTCGGGGCTTGTTCTTCTGTCTCAAACTACCCACCGATTACCACCTTCTAAGCCCCTTAAATATACCCTTTACTGATCATTTCTTCTACCTCCAAGAGAACCTCCAGGTAATCTTGTTGTAACTAACTTAGTTCCAACCAGAAAAACTAAATACTGTTACCCCAAGATAAACTTGTCTGCTGTTGTATCTCCCACCCGATGCTCCAGATCAGCCTCCACCTCGGTATTACTCAGGCAGCAATTTACATGTCACAACTAGACATTGATGGGCACCTACTCGGTCGCTTACCCATCGCTACGTAGGGCTTCACCTTGCACTCACAGATTCGAGTGCATTTGGCACTAGGAGAAACTGTGGTATTAGAATTTCTTGGTACGTTAAGTTTTGGGGCTTGGATTTGGCTTGTGCATCTAAGGTGCAGTACTTTCTGTATCAGAGTTAGCCTGTACACAATCCTCCGAAGGTTGAAGACCACAGTGACGTTGAGAAATAGTGGGAGAATCGAGGCATCTAGTGGTACAGACATTGACTTGTGGACAGAATGATTGGTGCAAGACACAGCTAAGACGTGAGAAGTTTTAGGCACAGGAAGCATATGACCGTGATAAGCTACGGATGTGTGAGATTTAGTTGAATCCGGGGACAACTAGTAATGCAGTTGGTCTTGTGTAGCAACAGCTAGATCGGAGCAGACAGGTGACTCTTCTGCATGTCATCTTTGATTGCGTTGAGGGCGGCGTCAAGCTCCGCAAAATTCCAGATTTTGACGCTAGTGCTGTCTATGGAGACTTTCAATGGTGACCCATTGTCGCCGACGAGAGCAGATCCCCATGGAAGTGTATGGGGTTTAGGAATCATTGGGGACATATCCGGGGTAGAAGGGACGTGCCTCGCATCACCGCTAACACTCTCGGTCATGTCGAAGTCACAACTTGCCATGTCTAGAAAGGAGATCTTACAAGTTGTCTCAGTCTTTTATTGAGCGCACATTTGGATGGCAGACACTATTTTCCATGGAGATGCCTTTAGGGCACGTTCATGATGTGAATTTGCATTCGGTTGCTCTTAGGGTCTGCCGTAGTTTAGAGGACGATCCGCTGTGTGCAAACCCTGATCTCACATATTTAAGCTCATGTGAACAACGAGCGTCGAGCATGTCTGAATGCACGGTTTAGGGGAAAAAGCGATTTATTGCACAACATTTACATAGTCAACGTCAGTCTGTCGAAGGCTCAAAATTCTAGCTGTAGGTTACTTGCAAAGTCAAAAGCGGGAGATAATCCTCTACATAAACTAGGTGCCCAAATGTAAGTGTGCATCTAGGCTGTCTCCCATCCACCAACTTCTTTACACAATCCGAAAACTTACCGGCCCAAGAGAAGTTCGAGTTGCTGTTCACGTGGAATTACGTAGTGGAGTACAGCTAAAATTCGGAGTAGGTGACCATTGTGTGTCTCAGCAATGTCTGCTGCAGTTTTCTCCATGACATGCAACACCGCTTGCATTGTACGAAATGCCTCCTCCTTGTCTCTGATGCGGTCGTCACAAAAACGACGACGCTTCAGCACGGAAGTGAGCACGTGATGTGTCGAGGTCTGATAGTCGTTGCTAGGTTGTGAGGAAGTTTGTCGTCGGCTGATTGCTTCGTCCCGGTCCCCACGTGGAAGGTCTAACTTCTCGTGAATTGCAGCATCAATGTCCTTCATCTTTTGTGGTAGTCTGTTACTCTTGTACTCTCGGCTATGCTCCAATCTGAGCTTGTAAGATGGGACTTGGAGTTCAAAAAGGTTCTCTTGAACGTGTTGGGTGAAAATACACTACGGTTGTACAAAATCGCACTCACGGCAGCATTTCAGTGCAGGGTGTAAGTTTGGAGCCAAATTAACCCCATTCTTGGTAACCTTTTGTTAAAAGTAATATTTAGGCGTAGTCTTACATCTCGTCTATTTTTAAGATAGCTTTGCTATCTTTGGCTTGCATCCCTTAATTTATCATAATGAGTACAAATTTGAAATGAAAGTACTGTCACATTTTCAGGGTAAATGTTTTGTACTCTTTATGTGAAGGTATAGCTTAGATTCTTATAGTTTAAAGAGCCAAAGTCCATGTTCTAGTACTTGACTAACATCCCCAACTATTTCCATATGCCACGAGAGACTATACAACACAAAACCCTAGAAAATGGGGGTTTTGGATTGGTGGGCCAAAACACAATTTAAAAGTTATTTTTTGATATTTTTTTTTGAAAATTAGTAAGAATACGTTTTGGTTTAGATGGGCCTAACATTGACGAATGACAAAAATGGTTTATTGTGGCTAATTGAGAGCATCGGAGATTTCAGCCCTCACTTGAGCTTTAGCCCATCAAAAACGATTAGGGTTAGCTCGCGTACTGGTTTTGTACATAGCGTACTGGTTTTGTACATAACGTATTAGTTGTATACAATGGACCAATCATCGTCCTCGAACGTGGCGATAAAAACAAGAATGATCTGACACTTCCAGGTTACATGGGGCCTTTTGCAGCGACATTCTCTCCTCTACATTCGAATTTGCAAAGGCGGCAGTTGAAGACTTTGTCGTTTCTCCATACCACCACTGGTAGCAAACCAGTCGTTTTTCATTACCCAGAATAGTCAAAAAGTGCAAATTGCGACATGTTTTCCACTCTGCAGCGACGAAGGTCGATGGCCTGGACTCCGCGAACTACTCGATGGGTTTGGTCACAAAACGACGGAGGGTGGGCCCTGCGGAGCCAGTCTGTGCAGGGTAAGTCCTGTTTCCCTAATGCACCTCTCTTTGCCTCGGTAAAGCGTAATAATTTTTTTAACGTTGAGTTTACCCTTGGCTTTGAAGTTTACCTGTGCCTGGTTGCGATCGGGACCGTCCATCTCAAGTGCCTATTTGCAAAGGGACGTGGATATGGGAACTCTGCCATTGCGTGGTATTGGTCACCGAGATCCCAGTAAATGTATCAGGTCTTCGATTGGGACCTACATTACCCATGTGAGCGTATAAGCCTGTGACAAGTGTGGGGTTTATGTTGAAGGTGCTGATCAATATGGCGATGAATGTTGTCCGATCCAACGAATGATCTCAGCTGTGATGAATGAACGAGAATCATCTTTTGTGATGAATGTGCATGTTTCAATGTACAGTCACGTTGGTCCATTTACACGAATCCGTATTATTTAAAACGTTTTAAGTGCTTCTGCTTCCACCGATGAAGCTTTCGGAGGTTTAAATCCATATACATATACTGCCATCGACTATGGTTTAGGCATTCCAATTCCAGTAATTTGATATACTGTTCCCATACAGATCAGCCCTGCAATTCTGTCCTGCACAAAGAACATTCACAATTCCCATAATCGTTATGCCAATACTCTTTTAGAAACCGCTGTGTCCAAGCTCGCCTGAAGTCCGCATCCTTCGTCCAATTCAGAGTCGCCATTAATTCTGCTGGGATCATTCTGTGCACTCGAATATTATCGAGCCATGCGTCCACCATCTGTTACAAGCAACTATCTTCTGCATACTATATAGCCATCAAACATTAAGCATTCACTACGCAGAAACAATGATACTCGGACAACGGTCTCATATGAAAGGCAGTTGCTTTATTTTCAAACAGAAGTCGTAAGGTCACCCTGACCATGGTTGGGTTGTAATAAAAGGGGAAACGAAAACGCTGCACTGCCTCTCATGCATATGCCGTGATCCCAACGTTGCTGCCTCTCTATGCATCAGACAGCATCTTTCTGTCCCCGTCATCTTCCGCCACCATCCCCTGTCTTCGCGAGGTCCAGAAAATCAAGTGCATTCCCATGCAACGAACACTGTACAAAGAAATCGACTCGGGCAGACTTCCTACTTCACCTTGCTTACTTCAACATTCCGGAGGTAGGTACTGCGCCATAGTATAGTGGAGTCCTCCGCAAATTCGCCGTTCAAGGCATCTGATAGTGTCTCGATTCCCTCTCGCTGGCGATCTGCAAAGAGGACTTTCGTGGAGGCATACTGCGGGTAGATGTGCTCCACAGTCACCTGCTGCATCCCAAACTCCCACTCAATTCCTTTGACGTTGGGGACTAGTTTTCGCTTCTGGGATCGCCAGTGAGGACCGCTGCGTCCAAGGCCAACGGCCTCGTTCGGGTGCTCCGGATGGAGTATCCACACGCAGTTCCGAGGTGGAATTGGTCCCTGTAGCAAAGACATACCTGGAGAAGTTCAGTAGATTGTTTGGAGCTTCAGTTTAGAGGCGCTGTCACGCATAATAGAATTTGATTCGTTAAAAGACGAGAAGTAGAGAGATGGATAACCTTGTCTGATCGCGGTTTGAGGTCGCTGGGGGGCACATGGTCCATGTACTTTGACGGTTTTTTCGTCACTCGTCTCTTTTTGGCCCCGCCACAGATGGTGATCTCAGACTCCCTTGGTTCTGGCACCGTCACTAGTGTTCCAGCGCCGGATTTTGATGCCATTGCTTTTACTGGTCCGAGCTGTCGTTTTTTCCCTTTATCGGTGAGGGAAGGGGCGCTGTCCTTGACTGTACATAGAATCAACCGTTAGCAACTGCGGAGAACCGAGTGAGCACGTCCATACACCGTGGTTGTTCTAAACTGTGAAGGCCGCTGAGATGTAATTACGAGTTTAAAGGGTGTTGACGGGTGGCACCTGCAGGCGTGGGATCCGAAGGCTGTTTACGGAACAGATTGTCGTTGTAGGCTCCAAACGCTGCTTGTGAAGCCGTAGGTCCGTTGCTGTTCGGCACTCCTTCGGGCATGACGTTAGGTGCGATAGTGACGCTTGCACCATCCGTTCCCAAGGTAGTTTGACCGGGAGAGGGATGTATGGCGGCAACTAACCGACTCTGGTCTGTCACGACAATGGTTCGGGATACGACCGCAGGGATTCCCCCTCCTCCGGGAGTCGCCTCTGGTCAGCATTGGAAACGTATGCTTAGTTTCAAAATATCATTGCAATCCTAGATGGCTCATAAACCAAGTCATATACACAGATTGGCTGAGGATGCTACAGAATTTCACCTGCGTCCCTTATGGTAAGGGGGTCTGCGCGGTTGTAAGTAGTACCTGTAGTTTGGTTGTCCGCTTCTGGGGCTCGACCGTCGTCTGATATCTCGGATGCAGAGGTCGTTTTCAGGACAACCAGATGGTTTTCAGAGTTGTTGCCGGCGGGCGTAGCCACCACTGTCTCATTCTGCCCGCCCCAGTTCCCGGACCTGGCTTGTAGATCCCCCCTGGGTTCGGATGACTTACCCCTCGAGCTACCATTCATCTGGAGCTCCAGTAGTAGGTCGAGCTTCCGCTTAACGTCTGTCATGTCGTCGGCTTGTTTTGCCATCTGTGTCTCAACGCTTTCACGCCAATTGGACATGTGAGCCATGGATGATCTGAGGTTGTACATGTCGAGCGTTAGCGATCGCTGGGCCCCTACCACGGCCCTGAAGTCGGCAGAGTTCACAACATACGCAGGGCTTGCAGTACCGTTGGCCTCTTCCCTCTGCATAGAAATGAGTGAGTTAGGAACATGGCATGCACTTCAACAGGGACATCGGACCTATTAGGGGAGGTCCATAGTTTAGGGTGAAAACGTCGTCTTCCGCATATGAAGCTGTGCCAGTGATGGTAGATTTTTAAATAATCTGAACTTCAAGGTGGTTTACCTGAGCCGTGACGTCCATATCAGATTCTGCAGGAGGGGTCTTTGATGTCCCTACCTGTGTCGTGCCAATCCCCGTCACGAGTCAGTGTTGGCATTTCCGGCACAAGCAATGTCAAAGAAGCCAGGTCTGTTGCCTGTTCGGCAATGTCAAAGAATGAAGGTCTGTTTGGTATTTGGGAGAGCCATAACCTACATAGCATCTCAGGAGCTTCGGTCGTGTACTTAATCTCACCTGCGTATGAGGAACGGCGTCACAGAAGGAATCCTCCCGTACGACGTGATCTTCAGACTCGAGGCCGGATTCCATGTCGTCTCATTGCAAGTACTCCGGTGGGTCGTCTGTATCCAAGAGGGGCTGCGCCATTTTCCAGAAGCCAGTTAACTGGATTAGTACGGCGACGCCATCAATTAATTGACCACCTATGTGCACTGCTGAGTTTGATATATAAGAGAATCACATAAGGATGGTTTACTGTATAATAAAAATGAGTGGTATTCGAGGACTTAGGTAGCTCACATCCCATGACTCGTTTGAGACGTCGGACTCTGCGTCGGCCCCATCTTCACGCTCGTCCCTGGCATTCCGGCGTGCTGCTCGGGCCTCCGTCATCCTTCTGCTCTCCTCCTCAGATTCGGCCGTGCGCCAGTATTTCTCCAACGCCGGGAAGAAACGCTCCGGGCACTGCCTGTGCTTCTGCCCTCGCCCAGTGGCGACCCAGTATTTGCGCCATTGATACCTAGATGTTCGCAGAACTTCTTCGATGTACCAGATTATGTAACCTTCCCGCAATGGTGGATTGAATTTGAAATCCCTCATAATGTCATCCTCTACGACCTTCAGTTCCGCGTTCGAATGGTCCCTGAAGTGGATTTTTGAAAGATCTAAAAAGCGCTTGGCCGTCGGCCTTATGTGTCTGTGCACGAAAATGCGAGTGCTCTTGTCGATATCCCCTTTCTCCGTGCACAAGATATGCGCAGGCCATATCCGAGTGTTGTCTCTGTAATTCTTCTTTTTCAGCCTCTGCAAGCGCCGCTGTGTGGTTTTTTTGGATTCTTGGAAAGGGACGATGGCAGAAGGAGCCGGCGTGTTTGTTGGTAAGTGTTCAGGTCCATACTGGGGAGTCCCCATCGGGCTCTGCATTGGACCAACTGCACGCTGATTCGCGCTGCTCATACTGGAGAAGTATCCTCCGTCGGCCCATGGTGCCCACGATGCTTGTCCGGGGTAGTGGAAGGGTGAACCAACGGGCATTTGCACGCCGTTCGCGTTAAAATATGGCACCCCTTGTAGAGAGGATTGCGCACCTGCCATCGAGCTCGACCCCCGCGTATGCCGCTGCTACTGTCAAAGGAGAACACGCTGGAGACCCCGTTGCTGAAGCGAGCGGTTTGAGGGATGTTGTTGCCAGTTAAAACCATGTTCGGCTGGTTAGATTTATACTGCATCATTCCATCCTCGTGGGCACCGGGTAGTGGAACGCTGTTGGATGTGGGTGAGTTCTGAGGATGCATTCCGGATACAGTTTTAGCGTTGTCTATGTTCGGCCTGTTGGAGTTGTAATGCATCATTCCCTCCTGAGGTCCACGGGGTTGTTGAATGCTGTTGGTTGTTAGGGAATTCTGGTAATGCATCCCAGATACTGCATTAGCACCAACCATATTCGGCTGGTTGGTATTGTAATGCATCACCCCATCTTGATGTCCACCGGATTGTTGACTGCCGTTGGAGGTATTAGACGTCTGCTGATACATCCCGGGGACACTTTTTGAGGCCACTTGTGGTGGAGGGTATCCTTGGAACATCATTTGCATCTGGTTACCTCCCCCCATCGGAGGTGGAGGGGCTCCTGGGAAAAGCATATTGCCCCCCCATGGTGAAGCGAACATGGGCCGTTCTTGGTACTGGTTCATCATCGGCATGCCATTGTTACCGTTACCCTGTGATGAACTTGCGAATGTTAATAAAGGAGCTTACGAGGGAGTCGTTTTCCAGAGCTGTTTCATACGTCTATAGACATTCATAGGGGCAAACGTATTTCTTCTAGGAGAATGCAGTTGCTGTCATGCTATAATTCACAGAACGATAATTTAACAAGGTCACAGGGTATGGATTTCGTCAGGGTCGCGTACCTGGTTCTGGCCGTTCGAGGTCATGTCCACTGTTGCGATTGGAGTGCAGATACCACCTGCGTTTGCGATGAAGTTAACTGCGGCCTACAAGACGGGGAATCACATTCACATGAGAGCAGGATTATTGGTACCTAGCATTCCCCAATGTCGTCCATGCTACCACACATTCAAGGCAATTCAATGAGAAATGGTCATGGCATACAAGAGAAACTAGATATTCCTCCACATAAACAACGGCATTCGGAAATGAGGATCTGTCTATTACGACCAGTAGAAAGACGTACAAAACGCATGGATAGAGTGAGTGACCACGCTTGACAAACGGTCACTAGTTTTCTAATAGGAAGCTAGGGAAACATGTCTAATGTCGGGGCTACTGGTTCCTCCCCTTCCTCATCCTCAGCTACGACCATTTCTACTTCAAAATCGTCAGCATCCGGTGCGAGGTCCCAGGAGTCAAGCACGTCGTCCCTCTGTGAGTCTCGAAACGCTATCCACGCAGGCCAGCCGAGGTGCCACTCCCTCTGCTGCTCTACGAACGTCCTCCAAGCCCTGCAAACCCAGCGCAACTCCCAGCACACCCTGAAGTTGTCCAGGTAAATCTCCGACCACATCACAAGTGGCCAAATTTCGTGGAGAACGATGTCAAGCGGTAAGGGTTCAAGGAACGTCGTAGGGGCTTCCTCGGAGCGTGGTAGAGTAGCATCGACTGGGAGGTGGTCGCCTTCTCCGCGAATCGGCAAGCCTGTGCTGTGAAGGAGGATACCGGAAGACTCCCCAGGTTCCGACTGCGTGCTGGCCAGTGCGTGCTCCAGAGAGGCCTGTTCACCTCGTCGCCGATGGTCCGCCATGTCCGCAACTACGTGGTGCTAAGGACTCGGTCGAGGTGAGCCTACACACTGGCGGATTCGTCCGGGACAGAACTCTATGCACGATAGGATACTCAGCCGAGACACATGCGAAAGTAACAACCTCGCAAGCCTTACGAAACGACGGACATACCTGAGAAGAGTATGCTCCTCCTGTTGTCTTCGAAATTAGGATGTGGAGTGGGAGGCAGCGGCTGTTATCTAGTGCGTACGCATAGCAGCAATAGGGGTCCTGCGGTGGAGGCTGCCGATGTTCCATTACGAGCTCCATCCGCACCGTTGTCAAGTTGTGGCACCTCACTCCGGCATGGGACAAACAACAGCTTCAGATTTTGCTTCTAAAGGCAACAAAACCAGGAGCATATTAATGACTCAGAGTGCAAATATGGGTGTGAAAAAGCGAAGGCGCCGCCTTCAGCAAGAACTACGGGTACCCTGCCTCCACTACCGGAGTGGAGGCTCATACTTTGCGGAATGTGGACTTGGAATGTACCCAGTGTCCGCGGCATCAGATGTGTCATGCGCAGAGCGCGAATGAGGAGACGCTGCCTCAACTCTCTCATTGCGACATGTGGTAAGAGATGGCAGTTTCCATGGACCACATGCCCCGATGTTTTCTCCAGGCTAGCGACAATATACTATGTAGGGTGGTATAGAATTTTGGACCGTTTGGAAAAATGAAAACTGCCTCATAGAGCTCAGGGGGGTGGGGGGGGAGGTGTACGAGCCATACCTTACATGCTCTTCCGAGCTTGACACGGTGTGCTTATGCAACGTTCGCACCTTCGGCAAAGCGGGAATCGCACCAAGGTCTTCGCAGTCCAGTCTCCAATCTAGCCAGGTGAGTGTCCAGGCTCTGTTTCCGGCATGCATACTAAACCCTAATTCATGTCATTTGCGTGTGCGTGCTTGAATCCGCCCCGTCTGCTTGCCTGCCTCTCCCAGACTTGCATCTGGTCCTTGATCGCGGCCCCACCGTCCCCCAGATGTTGTTATCTGCGAGTGTGTGTCGCGGTGATCGTAGGCGGGTTCTAGGCAATATTCTCGTAGTTCGCTCGTCCGATATAAAACTGCTCGCTCCATTAAACTGATATCCACGAGATCTTCACACACGCTGCCAACGAGGATGAGATTGATTGCCCCCTCGGTTAGGGAGTCAATTGGAAGAGCACGTAATGTAGGAAGATGAACTAGGGGGAAACTCACCTACTAGGTTGCCATGGCTGTGGCGTCGGAAAGTCGGGAGAGTGTTACTTGGGATGTCTTCGTCACGATCGTAGGATGTCCCCTGCTGGCTTGCAGATGGTTTGGATCATGTTGAATGTCATAGTGAAGGGTACCGGAAGACTCCCCGACCGTCTGGTAGCACACGGATATCATAGGGACCCGTCGGACCAACAGTGTATTCTGACCAACCGTATAGCGTACTCCGAAGATAAGTCCTTCAATGCACTTTTGACGTGCTGTTCATAGGGTTTCGTTCTTTCCGGAATATTGGAGGTGATCATGTGCCGAGAGTCGGACCTCCCTATCCGATCATTGACACAATGCTCTTCTGACGGCAAATTATGTCGGGAATTTGCTAACATCGTGGTCGAACGCATAGACTCCAGTCCTACGTTAGGGTTTCCCGGTTCCTCTAAGTCGGTATGGATTGCGTGTTATTCAATTGCTGCGGCATTCTTGCGGGAGTGCCCAGACCTAAGACTGACTGTGTATTAGTAGGTTGGCTTGTCAAATGCAGTAATATACGGCATCGTCGTGGGATTCCTTCCGTGGAGTTCCAAGTGCAATGGCGGAAAGCATTAGAAGGCAGGCCCCATCGGAACGCAGAATCGAAGCTAGGGAAGCAAAATTGCTCAACCGAGAGATTGAGTTTGCTCAACGGCGACGATGGAGGAGGCTGCCATGCCCTTGCTGAATACATATGCGAGAGTCCGACTTGTCTCTGGCTTCTTACAGAGCTTGCGTTAGGAGGAACAGGCGACACCCATACTTCATGGGCCGTTCTGAGGTTCAATTCTCTTCATCGCATACTTGGAATTGGTTGCCTTCGTTTCCTCTTACATTGCTCCAAAATTGATGTGACTATTGACTCTCCATTCTCGAGTCGATGTGTCTGGGACCCTTCTATAGAATGTAGACTCTTAATGGATAATAAAGCAGTGTAGCTACAATGACCGCGTATCTCCAAACAGCCGTTGCCCCTTTCATTGTCGCGGTCTTGAGCCTGGTTGCGTGGAGTCTGCATTAGTCATTAATTGAATCAGGCGTATCATGTGTTTACCGCAGGGGTATGATGCGGATGACTCGGATGATGACTGGGATGCACATATCCAGTGGTATTACGGAGCCCAGGCTTATGAGCGTCGGCGACAGTTGGAACCAGGGCAATTCGACCCGGGGGTGGACATGACGGGGATAGTGGTGGATACTTTTGAGTTAGGGGATCGGATCAGGGTAGACGCCGAAGCAGAGCGAAATCGAGGAGGGGGTAGCGTTCCAGCGTCTCCAGACCATGGGGATTAGCCGCCGCCAATGTCCCCTGCTAACGGAGTAGATCAACCACCGACAAGGGATCCATCCCCAGTGTTGCAACGGCCAGGACCAGAAGATGATCTAGGAGCACAGGCTGGCAATTGCGAAGCAGGACAGTCACTGCCCCCGGATATGCCATCCGAGGAGAGCGATGGGAGTTCATCGGATGAAGACATCGATTGGGGCGAATCGGATGATGAAACCGATATCTCCATAGCGGCGTTAGAAGAGGCGGCTCTGACCCCGTTGTTTGCTGGTTCACAGTACTCATGTATGGCGTCGACTTATCTGATACTGAACGGGGGGAAGGTGCATGGCTATTCAAATGTGTACATGGATGAATTATTCAGGCTGCTGAGCACGAGTCTTTTACCGCAGCCTAATTCACTCCCATCTTCGTATCGGGAAGCCTCGGAATATTTAAGGAAGCTTGGACATAGCTACAAGAGTTATGACGTGTGTGCCAACAATTGCAGATTGTTCAGGGGTGAGTTGAGGAGGGCGACATTCTGCCCAGAATGCCGTGCCCCGAGGAAGAAGAGGGTGGGAAAGAGTATGGTCCCTCACAAGGTGAATCGGGTTTTCCCCCTGACTCCGCGCTTCAAGAGGATGTACCGGAGTCCTACCCAAGCAGCCGCTCTAACGTGGCATGCACTTCAACAACACGATGGCGAGGTCATGACGCATGTCTCCGACTCAGCTCAGTGGCAGTGGATTAACGACAGGTACTCTGCCGAGTTTGGTCACGAGGATAGGAACATCCGAATGGCCATGATAGCAGATGGATTCAATCCGAGTGGAGACAAGCGGTCCACCTATTCTATATGGGCGGTGATGATGCTTAATTATAACCTGGCGCCTTGGCTGTGTACGAAAAAATATTTCATGATGCTGGCGGTGCTTATTCCCGGGCCGAAGTCAGTGACCCAGGACCGTTTCGATGAGTTCATAGGTCCTTTACTTGATGAGTTGCTAGAGCTTTGGACTTACGGGATTTATTGCTTTGACGCGGCCCGCTACAGAGAGTCCTCCCACTTCGTGATGAAGGCGATGGTCATATGGACCATCGGAGATTTCCCCGCGTACGGAGTGATGGCGGGATGTACGACCAAGGGCTTCATAGGTTGCCCTGTCTGTGCGGGAGGGTTCCGGTCACGGCGCTCTAAAGTCCTGCACAAAAACATCTATTGCAACTGTGCTCGCAAGTTTTTATCTGATGATCACCCGATGCGTTTCGACGCCCAGAGTTTTGGCTCCGTGGAGAGGGGAAGGGCCCCAGATCCTCCTACCGGTACACAGGTTTTGAACTGGGGGCGCGAACGTGAACGATGGCTGGTCGAAGAGGGGAGGCCCGGCCAAAATGACCCGGTACGTCGTCACGGGATCAAACGAGTCTCAGGACTATTCAGACTCCCGTATTGGCAGGTGAGGATACTGTTAGTCCTCGTTTTCGGAGTTCATTTTATACCCATCTACACAATGTTTCTCTGCCCCCTGCATCCAGAGTTGCTGAATCGTTGCAGTAGTATGACTTTCACTGTGCGTTCATTTAAAATATACCGTGGGTTTCTACATCTGTTCGCCTGTACGCTGCAGTTACAGTGGATGATTGTCCTCAGGAGGAGCTCATTGTAGCCGTTATTTTACGCAACAATGGAGCCCCAGTGTGTTCGATAACGTCTGTGGAATGGGTCACACTGTTCTGTAGCGTCTTCTTCGGTGTGCTTGGGTCTTATTAGGTGTGCTTGCGTGTTGGATTTGGAGTGAGTATCATATAAGGTCTGCTGACTCATTGAAGAGACAGCTGCTTCGATAGTATTTTCTTTGAGTTAGAACCAGGACCCTTTGACTGTATTTTTTCGTACGTGATAACTAGGGAATCCATAGCTTACCTCTTTGCCATTCCTTGGAAATAGCAGTTTTTGGGATTATCCAAGCTTCGTATGTTACTTCTAAGCAAGTACACTGATCTTAACAGATTTTTGCATGCCAAGTCCTGCTCCGGGGCGTAATTCAGGTTTCCACTTAAATGCGTGCCCTCTGATTAAGATGGTCAAGAGGGCGGCAGTCCGGGTCCATGTAAAAGCACTTAGACAGTAAAGAGATGTAGGGTATATATTCATTGTCAGTTCTCAATTCTGCTTTGAGTGCAAACAATTCGCAAAATGCTGCGATCGCTGGTCTGAGAACTGAGATTTAATTTAGTTTGTTCAATGTTCTCAATGTTATTAGGATAAATTTAAAAAGACACGTAAGATTAGTAAGGGAGAGCACCTGGTGCCCACAGATGTGGTCTTTACGTGGAGTAGCGGCAATGACTGTTAAACGGTTTGTATCCAGCCCAGATACTTGGGTAAGATTCCATTCCGCTCCTCGAAGTAGTAACAACCGTTTTCTGGGTTACCTGTGCGAAGATGATGACTTCCTTGAAGCATTGAAGATGTTGTAATCAATTTTGCCCGTTTACTCTTAGACACGTCGCTCGAAGTTTTTGCTGCTCGTCGCACTTCGTAGTTCTAGAGTATGTTTTCGGATATTGCATGCGGTTGTCCGTGTCAGCACAAGTCTTCGCTGTGGTAAACGTGAGTTAACGGGGTGGGCTATGATGTACGTACAGTTTCCTGTACCTTAACAATTGCAGCTCATGGCTGTCATGAACCCCGACCATGATCTTGCTATGCATTTTCGCTGTACTTGTGTTGGACCTTGAAAGTGTAGCGGCATTCTGAAAGTAGTGTATTATGTCACTGCCAGGGACAAGCATCATGGAAATGTAGATTATTTGTGTAATTCATACTTTAAGTGTAGTCGCCATACTTAGGCAGTGTGCATCAGATGTTGTGTTCACACTCGCGCCTTTCCAATTGTTCTGAATTTCTATGTGAATCTATGCAGGAGTTGCCTGTTCGGCACACACTGGACGTGATGCACGTCGAGAAAAACGTTGCCGCCATTGCGGTGGGATTTCTACTAGGGGGGAGCGACACCATAGCCGTTCGAAAGGATATGCAAGAAGTTGGCGTCATGCCGGAATTGCATCTTGTGCGCCAGGGCACTACGTCGACGTACCTGAAACCACATGCACCGTATGTGCTCCTGCCGGCACAGAAGCAGAAATTCCTCCGCACCATCCGTTCGACGCAGACTCCTTCAAACCACTGCGCCAACTTCGAGAAGCTGGTCAACCTGGAGAAAGGAGAGCTGCAATTCCTGAAAACTCACGACTGGCACGTCTTAATCCAGGAAGTGCTGCCAGCGGCTATTCGTGGTCTGTTACCGATGGGGCCCTCTGTGGCGATGATCCGTCTTGGCCACTCGTTCAAGCGTATATGCGATAAGGTTATCAAGAGGTCAAAGTTAACAGCGCTTATGGACTATGTTGCCGAAACCATGGCCTTGTTCGAGATCCACTTTCCTCCAGCATTTTGGAATTCTATGGGTCACCTCGTGTTACACCTGCCGAGGGAGCTCTATTGGTGCGGCCCTGTACATGCCAGGTGGATGTACAGCGGCGAGAGGTACCTCGGTCATTTGAAGGGCTTGGTGCGAAATAAAGCAAGACCGGAAGGCTCGATTGCTATGGGGTATATGTTCGAAGAAGCTCTCGGGTTTGTCACTGAACACTTCAGGATGTACCCTGGGCTTGCTAGGGTTATCTGGGACCTAGAGGAAGACGAAAGAGACAATAATGAGGTGTTCGAGGGCAAGCCACGGGAAGTGATATGGGAGGATGTGGATTTGTTGTCGGTTCATGACCATATCATACGGCATTCTCTTCTTACAGAGGATCTATTGAGGTTTGTCGAAAGCTAGACCAGTCGTATTGTTCCCACCCCACCTGCAATGTTGTCGTTATAGAATGATTGGTCCTCTGTGTCGCGGAGCTATAGCAGCGCCTGGCCGCAGTGACCAGAGTTTGAAATCTGTCTGAAACTCCATTATGAGCCGTACGTGTGTACTACGTGGTCCCTAAGAGCACCAGTATGGCTACGATCATGTCATGTCAAGCTCTATATTAACACAGAGAGCAATGTTTGCGCAGAGAATACGAAGTGTTGCGGAGGCAGCACGAGGGCAGACCGGGACGGCGCTTCACAACATTCACTATGTGGCTAGAAGAGACAGTGCGCGAGAGAGAAAGAGAGGGAGTGCAAATCAGTGACGAGTTGAGGTCCATGTCACGACTCCCTTACCCAACAGTCGAGCACTATAACTCCATGTACGCCTACGGGTATCACTTCCGCACAGATGCTGAACAAGGACGTAGCAGCGTCTCCTACGACTCAGGAGTAGCGGCCATCATCACACAAGAATGCCGCTCATCGAGGGCGGATCGTAACCCCGTGGAAGCTGCCCTGCAATACGTTGGCATTATAACCGACATTCTTAAAGTCAATTATGGCGCTCTGAAATACAACGTTCTGAGATGCTCATGGATTCGCCCTGACTTGGAGGGCCCAATGTTGAGTATGCGAGAAGACGTACATGGCTTTTGGTCTGTTAAGTTCAACGCCAGAATGCCTACCAACATCGAACCATTTATTCTACCCAGTCACGCCCAACAGGTGAGTCATAGAACATTATTCCGAATTGCTTCATTATAGACTACAGATGTGACTTGGCTATTGCTTGAGCTTCTTTTGTTTTCCCGGCCTCCATGGTCGTCCTTGATGTGACGTTCACTGACAAGTGGAAATTATGATCCAGGTGTACTTTATAGAGGATCCGAACGACCCCGACTGGAAGATTGTTCGACACATAGAGCCGAGAGCACATAGAGTGACAGCAGAACGAGACGATGAGGTACTTAGCGCTCCAGGCCACCCTGTCAGTTCTCACAATGCTAGACTCCCGGACGAGGCAGTGATTGCAAATGGACCACCTCCAGGTGTGCCGGTTTTGGAAGTGGACGTTGAACACGTCATGGCCTATGAAGAACCAGACGAAGAGACTGCGTATGACGACGAAGAAATGCCAACAGACAACGAGGCCGAGGATGCAGGTGGTGACGGGGACAACCAAGAGACTCAAGCAGATGAGGACGAAGCTCCACTAATGGACGACATGTAGACTCTGGGTGTCCTCGAGATCAAACTCTGTTCCAATCTGAGGAAAAATCTGTCGGCATTCAGTACCTGCTGCCAAGCTTTATGAGAAGGTTTAGTTCAACTGTACCAGGACACGGCCATTCGGTAGCGCATAATAACAGCTTTGAACGGGATTCCCATGCCCTGTGATGTCGGGGGTTCGTTCTTGATGTTTCTATTCCTCACCGATGGTTACAATTCTGTTTGGTCACGGCGTCATTATGTTTATACTTGTTCTTCCCCGTGAAGTTACCTTATTGGATATTGTATTTTTGTCATGGTTGGGTTGACCATGGAGTTCAACCTTCACTACTCTATTGAACAGGTTTGTGCTCTTTATGGGAGTGAAGGGTGGCATGCGTTATTAGTTCAAGTTCTTCCTCGAATTTCCGAATGCCAAAAGAGATTATCAGACTGGGCGTTGCTACCTCTCCTCTTGCATCAAGCTTTACTTTAATATTTTATGCCGGCAAGTCAACACTTCATGCCATTTCTCATTTTGTTTTCTTAGTCCGTTTCAAATGTTGTTTCATCCTGAAGTGTAACCTTCTTTGAGAGCTTACAGTGTATTCCATTTTTGGTGACTTTGTAGATTTTGCTGAAAATTCTGCGGACCGAACGACGAACTCTGAGAAGCATACAATTTCGGCCAAAACCAATAGGTATCTTCTTCGAGATTTTTTTTCCATTTGTTGTGTTTCATTTAATATGCAATTCCACTTGTAGTGCTAATCACTGTTCGACAACAATGACTCCATGCAGTGGTATAGCTGAGGAAAGCTGCGATTGTGCCAAACTCGTTACTGCATCAAGCTCCTAGTAATATCTCAACCGTAGGCTTTACTAAAGCGCCTATGAATCTCAATGACAGGTCAACCCTCTACCTTTTCAGTTCCTTTTGATTTTTTCGCGTTATGATCAGTATCATAATAGGCTAGCCATAGTCTTGATACTGATTCGGCTTGTGACATCTTTCAGCGTTGTGAATTCTGCATTGGAGGTATCTGAGTCACAGAACAAGAGTCCTCCAAAAACGACAGCAAGAGGTATGCTTCTGAAACCAAACGGTTGTAGATTAAACCCCTATGAGGCTAGCGCCTGTGAGCTGTACAACAGTAATTAAAGTCTTTAATATTTAAATACTTCATATTAGTTGATACAAAGAGGTATTAATGTTCTCCTTGACAATTCTAATTAGTCTTCTCCTCTTTCGCAGAGTGAAAGTTGATAATCTTCAAACCAATACGGTTGAAGTGTCGTCTACACATGAACCCCCCCCCCCTTGTAACAGCCCCCACATGATTCGT
Source organism: Ceratodon purpureus (assembly GCA_014871385.1). NCBI lineage: Eukaryota > Viridiplantae > Streptophyta > Bryopsida > Pseudoditrichales > Ditrichaceae > Ceratodon > Ceratodon purpureus. The sequence continues at coordinate 27,205,946 of CM026426.1, forward strand.
TTAGATCACGGGTAAGAATTACTGTATATTTTACCGACATTGCTATTAACGTTTAGCTTACATTCGGCATTGCGTTTTTGACGACTCAGATTCTTTCAAGCAGTCACCACAAAAAAAATGGACGTGTCAATCTGCAGAAACAACGGTTGCAGAGAAAGCAGAGACAGATCCCGCCATAGGTTTGTGACCATACCAGAATGATTGCTCTGACATTCTGTAGCAATTATTTGTGTCTGCTACAGAGTTTGACCTTGAACAGAGATTCAAATAACTTGCAATAGTGACAATGTACATGTTAACCAAGTAAGTGATTAGGCTGTTTCCTCCTGGTCTTGGGAAGATGTTTTGGCTCTGCACTCACATTGCCATACTTATGAATTTGGCAGATGTCAAGCCCGAAGCTAACCCTCTTTCAATTGACGCCAATGGCATTGCGAGCAACATTAAGTTTCACGACGTCTACACCCCATCGTTCTCGCCCTCCACCAAATTTGAATTGAAGCAAGCATATGTGGCGACATCTGAAAGCCTGAGAGACGCGTTGCTCCAGAGATGGAACGAGACCTACAAGCATTCCACCAAGGAGAATGCAAAGACTATCCATTATCTGTCCATGGAGTTTCTCCAGGTCAGAAATTTCTCTCTGGAATCCTCCCTCCATTGATTTTACGAATACCAACTTGGTTTCTCTCTCATTTTCTCAACTTCCGGAAATGTCTGGTTTGTTCAGGGGAGAGCTCTACTGAATGCCGTTGGCAACCTTGAGCTGAAGGATGAATACACTGAAGCGCTTCACAAACTTGGCCATGATCTGGAGGCTGTCGCTGAGCAGGTACTGAAAATTTTCTGTTCACCTGATCTCTTTGTCTTTGAGATTCGCTCATAGATGCAGCTTGCAACCGTAGTACCCAAGAGTTGAGTTGTTTACTTTTGCCTGCGTGGGTCATGTGTGCAGGAGCCGATTGCCGCTCTCGGCAATGGTGGTTTGGGTAGATTAGCGTCGTGCTTCCTTGACTCGTTGTCTACTCTCAACTACCCTGCTTGGGGCTACGGGTTGCGCTACAAGTATGGTCTATTTCAGCAGACCATTACGACGGATGGCCAGAAGGAACAATGTGAGAAATGGCTAGAGGTAAGCTCTTCGTCACAAACCAAGTAATGGTCTAAGTTATATGGTATACACCATGTGGTACTGAAAGTAAATCATTGCAAGTCGATGCTAACTTGCAGCTCTCATCAATGACAAAGAGAGTCTATCTAGCAGTATTGTACAATATCTTGTGAAATTTGTACCAGTCTGCGAGCATTAGATTTGGAAAACGGATGACTGTTCAGGTTCATTTTCCAGCGGATTATTTGCATTGCAAGTGGCCCTGCTCCGTCAATTTCGTTTGTTGAACTTTTGCTTGCTGTGATATAGATGGGTTATCCTTGGGAGATTCCCAGGAACGACATTTCCTACCCAGTTAAGTTTTTCGGAAAGGTTGTTGATTCCTACAATGGAATCAAGGAGTGGGTGGGAGGCGAGACAGTGAGTGCATTCGCTTACGACGTACCGATCCCTGGCTTCCGCACCAAGAATAGCATTAGTTTACGGTTGTGGTCGACCAGGGCATTACCAGAGGACTTTGATCTTGAGGCTTTCAATGCCGGTGATTACAGCAAGGCTGGTCAAGCGCATGCTAATGCTGAAAGAGTATGTGTTTTCTCACCTTGGTTTCTCTGTCACTTAATGTTCTGCATTCCCACACTACTCTGTAAATAATATTTTCTCGATGTTGATCTTTCTGCCGAGAATATGTGAGAGATACCATGACCATGCGCATCGTGGAGATAAGCCCTTCAATTGGGTCTATATGGCTAGGATCTGCTTTTCAGAAGAGTGACATGATTGTCGTGGTTTATTAGTGCAGATTTGTTATGTCCTCTACCCTGGCGATGCTACTGACGAAGGAAAATTGTTGCTGCTGAGGCAGCAGTATACACTTTGCTCAGCTTCCATTCAAGATATCATTGCACGTTTTAAGGAGAGGTCAGGTAGTGAACTGAAATGGGATGCCCTTCCTTCCAAGATAGCCATCCAGATGAACGATACGATGACCGCACATTTTTCCATCCCCTCCATTACAATGCAACCATGATAGAACGGGCTGATGTGACCGCATGGTGCTGCAGTTTTGACAGGCGGGAGCGCTAGATCAATCTAATGATTTCTCAATTGATGCCGGCCCCGGCAAGCACGTAATTTTTAGCGCCCCCCGGTGGAGTTGGAATTCGGTTGCCGGCCGCATTCTTCAGCCGCCATCATACCCGCTTCTCAGAACGTCTACTCGATGGATCCTCCGAATCCACCTTCTCTGACGTGGCCCCATCCTACTCGCAGCGGACCTCTGCATGTCACTTCCGCCCGATCTCATACGACCTGCACATCAAAATGCATTCATGGATTTATCACTCCTTGGTCGGCTGAATGATGGTGGTTGGAGACATGGGACTGGGGATGGATCACAGGACATCACAGTCACCGCCTCCATCAACATGTATCCCCCATTTGCAAGACTTATAAGGTGGTAACGCGCAGCAGTTCTGCACATTGTTCCGCCTCGGTTTGTGAGGGTAGCTCTGATCGCGGAGTTTTGAAGGAGCTCCACCGCAGTGAACTACTTCCTTGCGCTGTTCGGACCTCGGCCTACCTTGTTCTCCCACGAATTCGGTCTCGATTGCTCTGCCTCCGTCATGGGTATGTTCCTCCGCCTTATCTCCGCCTTATTTCCGCTGCTGTGGTTGCTGGAGCGTTTCTGGAAACCGAGCTGCTGTTGCAGTTTCCCTTTTTGGGAGCATGCAGGTCTTCTCGTTTTGTTTAATTTGGTTTTGTTGTGAACTTCTGGTTTCCTGTGTGCATGTTGTTGTGGATTTTTAGACTTCGAAAACTTTAGATTCTAAAGCTCAAGGGTCATTGGAAGGACCAATCAATTCCTTAGGTTGTTTGATGTTAAGCTAAGTTCATCGGGGGTCTGGTATTGGGTACTAGAATTAGTTTCTTTGTAGACAAAGGGTGGATTTCGCTAAACTCCTAGAACACTGTTTTTGGAAAATAAAGGGTGAAAAGGGTAAGGGCAGCAGAGTCCTATATTGAAGGGAGAAGAAAGGAAATTTTGAGAGGAGAGTTTCGGAATAGGTGGTGATGACGATGTGCTCTAGAGTCCAGGACCTGTGGCGTGTTTTAGATGGGGAATCTGTTAGGTGAGTTATGCTCTTTCAAGATTGGTGCGTTTTAGAACCCAACGTACCGTAAGAGATTTTGTGCTTAGCGTTAAACTTGGGCTTTTATTGCTCCACAGTAATTAAAGCCCTGGATACCGTTCAGATTTTTTAATTTTTTTTAAGCAAATGGAGCAGATTCATTGCAAGAGGAATAATGTACAAAGTCCTCATCGGACGATTCCGCTAAGATTAGAAAGACGCTCCATAATGCATGGCGTTATAATTAGTATTTCTTTCATGTCTTCCCCCGGGTTACGTGGTGCCCCGGCCAAGGAGAGTAATGTTGACAGGCAAGGATCATTAAAGCAGCGCTAGTGGTTCATTCGTGCGTACAACATTCAACTTTCTAACCTGTTGTCCTCCCCTTTCCTTCCCATGCAGCTCCTATTCGGCACAATCGTTCCGCCGCGATGGGCGAGGATGGCGACACGGAGTGGTTCCACAGAGAAGAGGGATTGAACAATGAAGGATATCTCCCTGGATTTCCCAAAAGCGATCCCAACCATCTCCCGCAGGGCATTGTGTCGAATGCCATGTGCGTAGACCGTTGGGGACCTTGCAAGGGAGGGGGGTTTCAGTACGCGGACGTTTACCACGGAGAGAGCCCCAGGATGCAGCGACGAATCGAGATCATGTTCCAGAAGACGCACCAGCGTCCCATAGGAAAAATCAAGATCATCGGCATCGGCTTTGCTCGAGGCATTCTGGCGGAGAAGCTGGGGTATGCGGTGAATTGGGCAGCATTCGCTAACAAGCAATGTCACCGCGGGAAGCTACGCCATAAGCCATTTCGGTCGTTCCAGGAGTTCAAGAAATTCTACGGGAGATCGACATTCTGGCCAGCGAATGAAGTGGAGGACAGAGTACCGCCAAACCTTGAAGGGTGCACGGATGACTGGGAGCTAAATCTGAAGTTCCCCTCTCCATCGCCACATGAGAGGTTCGACATGAGGAAGACATGGGGACTCAGATTCTGCACCTTGATAGAGCGTCCGATGTACACGAAGTGGTGGGAATTGAATGGTAAGTAAACTCTCCATGCAGATTATGTACCACGTACCTTCACATTCCATGTCTTGATTATCAGCCCATGTACTCTGCTGTTTCATCTCCCATTTGTGAGATTGGACCGCCCTGGGTCAGATTTAACATACATTGTACCAAATTTCAGGAGTTGTGGATGCTGCGGATGCTCGACCAAGCTCGCCAAACCGTAGAGTGGGCACCTCGTTTGGCAAGTCCCGACACGGTAACAATACCTTGGCATGCGGTTGGTTTTGGAACACCCTAATTTGTTGTAAATTTGCCTTTCATGCCTGTTCATCTGATTTTGCTGGACACGAGTTACTTGTTATAACTTAAGGACTAATTAGCCTAATTCACTCCCAAATTTCAGAAATCGCTGACGTTGCACATGCTGGAGCAAACTCGCCATACCGTGGAGGGGGCATCTCAATCGGTAACTCCCGAGACGCTAGTAGCCCCTTGGCAGGCAATTCGTTTAGTAACAGAAAAATCCATTGTTTGGTATTCCCCTTGGATGACTCGTTCTTTTTGTATTCCTGCACGTGGTTCAGTAACGAAATACTCCACATGTCCTGGGTGTCTGCAGCAATTCTGGGAGAAGGAAGAGGTGGCACTACCTCACCAAAGAACTGGATCGCCAAATCAGAAAGTACAGCCCGAAACTGAGGTTGATAATTTTCATACCTGATTCTGTTTTAATCCCTCCGCAATGGACCATTGCTCCAAGAACGTCGCCCAATGGTCACGGCATTCATTTAACATCTATGTGTCGTATCTGTATGGCATTTCTTAAAATCTCTATCCCCTACTGTTCTCGCAAGAGAAGCCACAGAAGGATGTCATGAGAGTGCTGTCGTTGGAGGACACGAGGAACTGAAAACACCGAAGGTGGAGAGGCTTAGCGAATGGGACTATGATTACAAACCCGTCAGCTTAGAGGGTCGTTCATTCGTCCTCGGCAACTTCGACATCCCAGGTGAGTTGTATCCCTATCTCATGATTTATGCTAACGTGGATTGCTTTCTAATTGCAAAGGGGTTCACCCGGTCTTAAAACCTCATTAACTCGTTCTACCGTGTGCAGATGATATTGATGTACTGAGCGACGACGACAATTCTGACGAAGGTGAAGAGAATGTTATGTAATGGGATGAAACATTGAGCTACGTTTAGCAATCACAGCGTAGAAATACTCCTCCAATCCAAAGAAGACCATATGTACAGAGTAGCATTTAGATAGGCATGGACAGACTTCTGCTCACCCTAAACCTATAGGAAATCAATTTTCAAATGATCCACACGGTAGTGTAGAGTCCAGATGCGGTCGATAAATTAGGCCTAAAACCTTGGTTTCTGTGCCTAAAGTCTGCCAAAAATCGCTTCTGACATCAACATAGCTTCAGCTACAATATCTACAGGTTGTTTTTTTGACTTCAAACATGTCCTTCACCGAATACAGCTATTTCCAATACTGTACAGCTTATGAAGTTGTTGGTAAACACTGTGTGCACATTACATATGAAGACGTTGATATACACTAAGACAGTCAGCTTCTAACCCTTAATCAGACTTACTGAATGCGTCCATTGCAGTCTCGGTATAATCCAAATAGCATTGACGTGTTGCTTTCAGTAGTCCTCGTTGCCAATGTACGAATTCCCATGTACTGAAAATGGATAATATTTCCTTCAAACCAAGCCCCCCAAAGCATTTTACCTACATGTTAGTAATTGTCAGCGTTGAAGATCCTATTTACATCCTGGTTAATGTTCCCCCAAACCCCCCCCGTAACACCCCCGACGGGACCTGGATCGAACCCTACACCTTTTTACTACCCGCTGCCATGGATTGCAGCAGCTGAGTAAATGGGAAGCCCAGATTTACGAATGGACCCACCGAGTTCGCTTTCTACGAACAAAACGGAGCTGCGGGCCTTCCCCATTGGGCACTGACATTTCCCCAGCGGCAGCGACGGAGTCACTCTGCGGGTGCTCAGTTTCTCGCCATTCCCAGTGAAATGCGTCACTCTCCGGATCTCCCGAAATTAAAAACGACTGGGTTGCTACCAGTGCACCATGAGGGAATTTCACAGCGCCGCCTCTAAGTCCTTCTTTCTGATTTCTGTTGTTCTCTTTGTCGAGGAGAAAGGTGGCATGCCTTTCAAGAGGACGTAGCTTGTACGTGAGCGGAGAGCGCAGAGCGGAGAGCGGTGAGCGCAGATTTGGAGAGCGGAGAGCACAGAATGGGGGACAGAACCTTAAAATAGCAATTTTTTTACTAAAAATAAATTATAAAATTAGAAGATTCGAATATTCTTAGTATATTTTTAGAAAGTTACTAATTTTAGTACTTTTATTGACCCTATAACCGTGGATTAATTACAGTATTTTCATTGAATTTGTAGTTGATATTCTCTTTTCTTGGTGATTAATTTTTTAGTGTGCACCAATTACTATGCTCCAGCTCCTTCTAACTAGTTCAGGCATACATTAATTTCCCTTATCTCCTCAAATTTATATGCAAATTACTACTTGAAATGTATTCGTATTGAACCTCTTAAAAGGAATCAAGTAACATTTAATTTCCTAACATTTTCTTAACATTGCTAGAATTCATCCGCCATAGTCTACATGCCTTACAACTTTTTATCTTTTATTTTTTATATCAACATCCATTATTCTATCTATCTTGTTAAAGTCCACAAAAGAGTCCTTTCCTTTAATTCTCTTTCATTTTATTTTCTCTTTTATTTTCTCAATCGCCTTCATATTTTTTTCAACCTTAATATTTATTTTTCCTTTTGTTTACTTTTCCTTTTCTAATTTCAATTTTTATAATTTGTTTTTTATTGATTTTTTTTTTTTTTTTTTTTTTTTTGCTTTTATAATTTTTTTAATTTTTTTTTTAATTTTTTTAAATTTTTAAATGCTAAATGACTTCTGCTCAACCCTCATCCTTTTTCATTCATTTTCGGACGACAACTTTCGAATCAATGAAAAGCCGGTTTTCAAGGGCGCCAAGCATCAGCTTCACGGATATTTAAGGTGGGATTATTGTATGTCTCTTCCTCTTTTCTGTTGGTGTTTTGTGAAGCTCTTTTCCGTAGTGCGGGACAGCAGTTATGGAAGACGTTAGAGATATTGTTGTATCACTTGCTGACGATGTTTGTCCATTTCAACCATATGTTGAGGTCGAGGACGAAGAAGAGGTGATGGCCAACAGCCAAGGGCGTCCTTTGACAACGGATGTTGACGTACAACCGGATGTAAGAGCTGAATCTCCACGTTCAGAAAATTCGGATGATTTTAGAGTGCTGGAGGAGAACGCAGATGTGCCTTTGCAAACTCATGCATACTCCAGGGTTGGAAAGATCCCAAGGGGAACCTATTCCAGGGAATCAGTGAATCGGAGGCGGGGAGGTGGGCCATTGCTGAAACGTTCATACCAAGGACACTTGCCAAATGTTGGAACGAAAGTGAATGCAAATATAGTTTGTCCTACAGTACAGTCAGAGGTTCGGAGCCCTGCTGATAGTGTAGTGGGCAACCCTAAACGTGTTAGGTTCGAAGATTAGGACATCTAATAACAAGTATATGTTTGCTATAATAAAGGGTACATGTCAGAGGATACGAGGTATATAGTGCACTTGTTCAAGATAGAATGTATTGAAATAGAATGCAATCAATGTGATCGACAAAGCCTTTAATATAATGAAAAAGTCAATACAGCTTCTGAATAGCTGACTTAATACATGGTATATTACTAAAATCATTCACTACGTGACAAATGGCCATTGTGGAAACGGCAGTTCTAAAGTAGGAGGGCTATCTACTTCTTCGCCAAGGGGTGACGCAAGATTCGACTCTCTAGGAGAAGCTTGACCTCGTTGAAGCTAAAGGTAGGCGCATGGATGAAAAGCTCGGCCTCGGGATCACGGTTGCAGACCTTCAAGAGTATGTAGTAAAGGTGCTTACAATACGTGAACTGAGTCCTGCCTTTGAACGTAGTCATCGTCTTCTTGAATGCTGGGCAAGTGCAACCAGGGTAAGAACTGATGGTAATCTGGTAACGTGTGATGTGTGGAGCGACGCCCGAATCCAGCCCAATGATGCAACCGTGGCCCGGCTCAGGTATCATGGTGACGGAACGGAGGCGCGCTTTGAGAGACTCGGAGGAGCCCATGGATAGTCGCTGCGCCGGATTGGGACGAGTGGCAGTGCGCTTCACCATCTTGCCGTCTCTCTTGCCTGGGTAGCGGTCAGCGTCTGCAGGGACTGGCACCGAGTTGAGATTTGCAGGGGGCTGGGCAAAGGAGAAGAGGCGTCTTGGGGAGACCGGCTTCTTCGGCGGAAGTTGAAAGCCTGCTGCTTCGAGGGCAAGAATCTCAGTCAGTTTTAGGTTAGTACCTAGTTTCACTGGCCAGACCTCAGGAATGGAGGGGAATTCCTGGTCCTTTGAGTAGTGCGCTACCCACTTGCGCTTAGAGCCTTTCACGCAGCGGTCAATATCGTCGGAGCAGAAGAAGAACTCAGTCTTCTCGACTGTGTTCCTGCGATAGTTAGTCCACAGCCCAGTGTAGGTCGGTGCAGCTGTGCAAAGGGGCCCCCTGACGATTCTCTCAGTGCACTTCTTCTTCGTTTCAGCTCTTTGGGCCCAGCAGCACTTCGCAGAAAGTTTGTGAAGTCTGGAAATGTGCCATTCTTTGACGTCGACCTTGGTTTCTTCAACCGCGTTGACATGGCGAATGCCGCCCTTGTTCACAGGTGAAGGTAAAGGGGAATCAACTTCCTGGGCAGGAGGTTGGGTACATTGTACCTCGGTGTCGTGTTCGGAGTCGTCTTCCACAATGACTGGCATCTGCATAGGGCGAGCCCTGACGGCACGTCTTGGGCCTCTTGGGCGTGAGAAGTTTGTCTTGTCCGGGCGATGAGACTCCTCGTCAGCTCCGATGGGGACGTCGGCTTTTCGCTTCTGTGAACCGAAGACTTCCGCTCCAGGCATGATAGGCTGACGGGTGCAGAACTCATCCGCGCCTGGCATATCGAGCATGGGCTTATCAAGCAGTGTAGGATTTCCCCATTTCTTCGCGTTGCATTCAGCCATCCGGAGCCTGAGTTCCTTCTTGGACGGTCCTGTTCCGCCGACGTCACCTTTGAGGAACTGGTAGTAGTTGACAACCTGAAGAAAAGCCCGAACGAAATCGTCCACGGTAGCAACGTACAGGTCGTTCCCGTTGTTTCCAGAAGCTTGAAGCCACTTGTTGTGAACTGTTTCGGCGAGGTTACATGTGGGCATCTCTGTGAGTTCTTCTTTCGTGAATTTCTGCAGATTTGACAGTAGGTGCCGTTAGATTCACGGATTAGAGTTTTGTAGATTTGGGATAGGAAACCAGTATGAAAAACATCAAAACAGAGTGCAGAGATCGTACCTCGGTCATGAATCCCCCCCACTGGCGGAAGCGGTGGTGCCAGAATGACAGCCACTGATCGAGTTTGATGAGCCCGCTCTTGCCAACAACCCCGGTGGATGCCCACCATGCTCGCAACGCGTGGTACAGAGTTTCCGCCTCTGCCATGCTGGTCGCATTCTTGTACTGAGTGCACATCTTCTTGTGCTGTTCCCAGAGTTCTTCGGGGAAGTGCTTCTGCGTGTACGCCACCATGTTCTGAGTCCAGTGGAACAAGCACGACCTCTCTCGGTCCTCCATTGGGTCCTCTTTGTTGCCATTGCCGTAAAGGATTCGCACTGCATTCCAATTCGCCTGTGCGTTATCCGCCATGAACCCCTTGAAGTTCGGCGCTGCAACGCCATTGATCTCCATGACCAGGTTCAGGTTTTTCCAGAAGACGAGCTGGGCGTCCGTGTCCTCGGACTGCATGTCGCAAGTGGCGATTGTCATCACGCGGCAGTAGGTGGCGTCGTACACATGGCACGCCATCGTCGACCAATCTTTGACGCGTTTTACATGGTCGAACATGATCCATGCGTTCTCTAAGTCGCCACCTGCTTGCATTCGGCTGACCAAGTCGACACCACTTTCCGGCCCGACCTCCGACATCTTGAAGAGGAAGACTTTGTCACCCATAGATCCCTGACCAGGAAACCTATTCTCCTGGACATACGCCCAGAGACTGTTTCCACGGAGCTTGGTGATACCGTCCATGATGCCGTACCTTTTGAATTTTTTGAAGGTGGCGACTTTGTTGCGGATGTTTGGCGACGCCATGTCTTTGCATCGATCCAGAACAGGAACCAGCTCCTCCATCGTCAGCTTCCTCGGTGGTGCATCCTCGGGCTGTAGAAGGTAGCTCCCGATGAGGAGTTTGCTCGCCTCCAGGACAACGGCGCTCTTTGTTGCTTTGTTGTTCATCTCTACTTGCTCTTCTATTAAGCTACTAATCTCTGCTTTAGAGTCTCTGTAGTCTCCAACTTTCACTGGATGATCATGTGTTCCTATGTGAATACACGCTCTAGTCTGATTCGGTTTGCCCACAACGTAATAAATCTTAGCCTCGCATGTAGCTACACATGATGGAGGTTCTTTACATACCTTGCACACTAGCGTGGAGTCAGATGGAGGAGGCTGATCCATGAGAAAAGCTTGCAGTGTACAGCCTTCGAACTCAGTCTCGTTAACCTCGAAGATCTTGGGAACACGCTTCAGGAAGTCACACTCCTCGTTCGTGCACCGCAGCCATCCGACGCAGGTGGAACTTCGAAAAGAGAGTCCGAAGTTGTTTTTGATGTTTGTTGTGATGGTCTTGGTCCACAAGTGTCCGTCGTATCGTTTGTCCATTCCCTGCATTGACTTGGCGGCGAGCTTAGAGGATCCTGCAGCAGCTGGGGGCAACTCAAAAAGAACCGGACCATCAAACTTCGCAGGCAAGTACTCTACTCTCTCGTGTCTAATAGTGGAATAGTCTATCTTCTTCAAAATGTTTTTGGACCCACGCGTCTTAGCAATCTCTTTAAGGAGCGGAACAATGCTAACTGTGACCAAGAACAATGGAGGAGACACATTGGAAGGAGGAGCATCAGCGTGGACCTTAGGCACCAACTTGACGGGACTGACTTCGTCATCAGAGGAGAGAGATATGACGGTCGGAGGAGGTTTCTCTACATCTGAAGTCTCGCTACCAGGCTCGACTTTGACCTTGACATCACGAGGTAAGGGAGTCTGAATTGTGCAAGTAGAAGAGCGACGGGGGGTGAGGATCTCAGTGGATGCAGCCATCAGAGAATCAGTAAGACCATAGACTCTATAGGATCCAGGGAGAAGTCTCCACTGCAACATGTTGTTCTCATCTCTCACTGAAGGTTGCCCGAGGGTGTGGGTAACCTCGGCAGTAACGTCATCAAAGATCTCCTCCTCTATACTGATGGAATCCTCACGGAAATGGAATCTGAGACTCAGGCGAAGAGAGGAAACTGTAGCTAGACCATCGTCATCTACGCGAAACCTAAGAGGGATGCCCATGCCTTGGGCGTACAGACAGACCATCCCCATGTTCGCAGTCAACTCAGTGAAAGAACGGAGGAGAGTGAGAGTATTACCGAAGCTGTATCGCGAGAGCAAAGTGAGAGGAATGATGCATCGCTGTTGATCATTTTATTCAGGTTAGAATGGCCATGTGAACAGGTGGAGAATGATTCATTCTGTTATCTAACGAATGTATGAATTAAGAGAGACGGCGCTAACTAATAAGAATGTTGCTTTTTGCAGGCCCAACTGTACCGGGTAGGAGTTTTTAAAACTACGCCTTTAATAATTGAATCGTGAGACCGATTCTATTCGATGTGAAGTTTGGTGAGATTAGACTCAGCCGTCATATGCTTCCATATTTGATACAGGTATTCCACTGCTTAATTCAAATCTTTTATTATTTGGTGGACTCCAGATTCTCTCTCATAATAATAGATTGATCTCATCAGCTTTAATTCAAATTGCATTTAATTATAGTTTCAAATAATTATAGTAAGTCAAGCGTAAGGTAAGTATTTAGGGCTGAGTCAGAGGGGTTGGGGGTTGGGTTATATAAGATGAAGGGATGTTAAAAGGAGAGGAATAATGTGAGGAGAGATGTATCGATAGTTAGACACATGAAGGAGAGTGGAGGATCAGCTTCCTCCACTTATGTCACTCCCAATCGTAGAAGAAAATCGTATGGTACAGATTTTACGAATAGGAGAGCGAGGAAGAGGAAAGAATCGCGTAGAAAAGCGAAGTGGAATGGCAACATTTTGAGTGCACCTCTGAAGAGACGGGGAGCTGGATTGCCTGTGGCTAAACATTTTTGTAGCATTCGTAAACTCATTCTAGAGTCCATAGTAGAGGTCAAGGACGAGGTTTTAGAGGACATAGTAGTTGAGCATCAGGAACATGAGGTAAGAAGTAGCGGGAAAAAACACATAGAGATGACGGAAGAGTTAGGGTTCAATTCCAGTCCGACTTTGGAGACACCACAACCTTCGATCAGTTTCAAGGACTCGTCAGCGCGGGAGACGAATTCAAATTCGGGAGGCAATTCTAATACCGAGGTAGTGAATTTTGTGCTTTACTGTTCTCATTTCGTCCATTTATGCTTGATTCAATGGAGCAACTCAATAAACTCAAAACAGTGCCCGTGCTGCGTAATCTATTTTTCATCGGTGAAGCTTTTAATGGCAAATGAGACGTAGTTGAAGTTTGTGTGAATGGATTTCGGGAACTAAAACTTGTCATTTTCTTTGTTATTTGTTAAGAGGGACGACTGGATTAGTGTCGAGGAAGAGGTTAAAGGTGCAAGGAAAGCGTTGGTGGGTGTAGAGGAGGATTCCGAGACAGAGGCATTAAGAGCCGTGGCTCGTAGAGTCGGGCGAGAAATCATGGAGGCCGGCGAAGGTAGGAAGGGGATTGCTTTTATGGAACCTGGAAGTTCTGCGGGGAGAGGGGACCCCGGAAGTGAGGAGGATGATGAATCTCAGGATACTCTCGCACTTTCGTCCGAGAAAGATCTGGATGAGGGGTCGGCCCGGGGTAGAGGTCGAGGGGCCGTGGGGGAAGGCCGAGGGAGGGGCAAAGCTCGAGGGAAGAAAGGTCGAGGTGGGAGGGGTAAGCCAAACCATCAAGCCGAATCTCAGCATACCCTCGCAGCTACGGAAAGGGAAGAGTTTGTGAAGAGAATGGAGGGGCGTGAGGAGGAGCGCTTGGAGGAGGCCATGGCGACCGCAAAAGGGGGATCGGACCCAGCTCCAGCTATAGAAGAGGTAAGCATTCGGGAATGGGGGTTTGGGGTTTCCCTTCTACTTGATAAGCTTACGATGATGCTTGCAGTCGCGGACTGAGAGGAAGTGAGTGAGGAGGGATGGGGAGAGAAGTTGAGAGTAGTGTGGGAGGTGGAGAGGGATCCAGTCTTGGTCGAGGGGTTTGAGGTGGGGAAAGAGGAGTTTATGCTGCGGACCGCGAGGGCGAAGTGTATTGGAGAGCCTCTGCAGGCGAGGAGGAAGGCGAAGCGTGTCGCAGTGGAGAAGTTTGCTCTGCAGAGGGAGATGTGGGCAGCCATAGCCGCGGCCTCGGTGGTGGGGGTTGCGAGCCCCCTTGCTGCGTTTCAAGCAGTGGTTCCCGGGAAGGCAAGGCAGCCAGGGGCGCATTCGGAGCCGACATCCCCTCTTGAGGAGGGGATGATTGTGGGGGAGGGGAAATTAAATGAGGAAGGGGAGATGTGGGCAGCCATAGCCGCGGCCTCGGTGGTGGGGGTTGCGAGCCCCCTTGCGGCGTTTCAAGCAGTGGTTCCCGGGAATGCAAGGCAGCCAGGGGCGCATTCGGAGCCGACATCCCCTCTTGAGGAGGGGATGATTGTGGGGGAGGGGAATAAAAATGAGGAAGGGGAGATGTGGGCAGCCATAGCCGCGGCCTCGGTGGTGGGGGTTGCGACCCCCCTTGTGGCGTTTCAAGCAGTGGTTCCCGGGAAGGCAAGGCAGCCAGGGGCGCATTCGGAGCCGACATCCCCTCTTGAGGAGGGGATGATTGTGGGGGAGGGGAAATTAAATGAGGAAGGGGAGATGTGGGCAGCGATAGCCGCGGCCTCGGTGGTGGGGGTTGCGACCCCCCTTGCGGCGTTTCAAGTAGTGGTTCCCGGGAAGGCAAGGCAGCCAGGGGCGCATTCGGAGCCGACATCCCCTCTTGAGGAGGGGATGATTGTGGGGGAGGGGAATAAAAATGAGGAAGGGGAGATGTGGGCAGCCACAACCGCGGCCTCGGTGGTGGGTGTTGCGAGCCCCCCTGCGGCGTTTCAAGCAGTGGTTCCCGGGAAGGCAAGGCAGCCAGGGGCGCATTCGGAGCCGACATCCCCTCTTGAGGAGGGGATGATTGTGGGGGAGGGGAATAAAAATGAGGAAGGGGAGATGTGGGCAGCCACAGCCGCGGCCTCGGTGGTGGGGGTTGCGAGCCCCCCTTGCGGCGTTTCAAGCAGTGGTTCCCGGGAAGGCAAGGCAGCGAGGGGCGCATTCGGAGCCGACATCCCCTCTTGAGGAGGGGATGATTGTGGGGGAGGGGAAATTAAATGAGGAAGGGGAGATGTGGGCAGCCATAGCCGCGGCCTCGGTGGTGGGGGTTGCGAGCCCCCTTGCGGCGTTTCAAGCAGTGGTTCCCGGGAATGCAAGGCAGCCAGGGGCGCATTCGGAGCCGACATCCACTCTTGAGGAGGGGATGATTGTGGGGGAGGGGAATAAAAATGAGGAAGGGGAGATGTGGGCAGCCATAGCCGCGGCCTCGGTGGTGGGGGTTGCGACCCCCCTTGTGGCGTTTCAAGCAGTGGTTCCCGGGAAGGCAAGGCAGCCAGGGGCGCATTCGGAGCCGACATCCCCTCTTGAGGAGGGGATGATTGTGAGGGAGGGGACTAAAAATGAGGAAGGGGAGATGTGGGCAGCCACAGCCGCGGCCTCGGTGGTGGGGGTTGCGAGCCCCCTTGCGGCGTTTCAAGCAGTGGTTCCCGGGAATGCAAGGCAGCCAGGGGCGCATTCGGAGCCGACATCCCCTCTTGAGGAGGGGATGATTGTGGGGGAGGGGAATAAAAATGAGGAAGGGGAGATGTGGGCAGCCACAGCCGCGGCCTCGGTGGTGGGGGTTGCGAGCCCCCCTGCGGCGTTTCAAGCAGTGGTTCCCGGGAATAATTATTCCATTGAGTTTTTTAAGGGGATAATTAATACGCTTAGGGGAATGTTTTGTTTTGATTTCAACTTCTCAATTTTTGTTGCATGAAATCTTTCATTGATTTCTTATATTGTGCATACTCTTTGTGTTGTAGGAGGTCACAGAGCAATTCACTGCAAGTGATTTCGATGGCCCAACTCCAGCAGAAACCGAGGTAATCTAATCATCTTTGCATTTTCTTTTTAACATTGCGTAGTATATCGAACATCCATATTCCTTTCTTATTGTGTTCTATAAACATAGATTGTGAACTGACATTGACTTTGTTCCTCCTCTCTAGGTATTCTCAGATGCACCCTTGTCCATCAGTTCCCCGATCTCAGTGATCAATGTTTCCGACCTGTCGGATTCATTTGATCAGCCCCATTTATGTAGGTGTGATTTAGGCAACCCTGTAGATTTAGGTAGTGGACCTCTTGAGGTCCACTCCCCTCAGTACATGCCTACGTCCCCTATCTACGAGCCTACATCCCCGGGCTATGTGCCCACTTCTCCTCGACTTGGTACTCCGCCTATGTCTCCACCTTCTCCTTCCTCGCCTATTAGAGTGAGGAGGCCAGCCCATGTTGTCTTCGCCCTCCCAGCGATATTGCCATGCCGTGTCCAGCAGACGAGGCGATTCTGGAAGAGGCGCCGTCACTGGAATTGCAGACAGGCTAGGGATTATTATAGTCGTGCACCACGCACATAGTGGCCTCTTCTCCACTTATTACTACTTCATCTGGATCTCAAAAAAGATGTATCAGTCTAAGAAGCAATTCTTTTATTATTCTTTATACTATTTGATTTGCTCACGACCCTTGCCTTTTAATGAAGTCTAAATACGTATGTCCTTTGACAGGTAACTCAAACACAGGATCAGTTGCCAGCGCCCTCTTGTCCTAGTGATTTGACTAATGGAGTGGAGGGTGAATTGGAACATCGGATAAAGTACAAGCAAGACTCCATTGGCGTCATCAACGACCTCCGAATACTCCCAAAGACGAAGTCCCGTATCCTAGTTCCTCTTTGCAGGATGCTCTCAATGGCAAGAGTGCGACCAGTAGGAGAGGTGGGAGTTCAACATTTGGAGCGAGAGTTTGTCAATGGATATAGAGATGGAGACCGTGTCATGTACATTTCCATGTACAACCACGAAGAGAAGACAGCCGATGTCACTGAGGAGATCAAGGCTGACTGGAGCCCTTGTTGGCAAGAAGTCAATGATGCTTTCGAAGATGAGCTCTTGGCCGACCCGGACTGGAAGGAGTTCTCAGGGAAGATGTTTTATGTCTGGGAAGGCAACCATCGCCTTGCCGCATGGTACAGACATATCAACAATCATCACAGCGAAGATCCAGCATGGCACATCTCCGTGGATTGCATTGTTCTTGACCCACGCGGTCATGTGGGAAACCTTCTTCATGCCATGCACGACATCAACTGGTAAGCATTTTTTCCATACTTCTTGTCTTCACTTCTTGAAAGCTGCTTGAACTTGCACTACACGGCTTTTACTAACTACATATCCTCATGCAGGTCTACAGAGAATGATCACGTGAAGAGTAATCTCCCTGCAAAACTCTTTCGTATTCGCTCTTTTGGTGTGATGAAATTGGAGGAATTCAAGGATCTGCTCTCACCAGCGGAGTATCAAATATGTTTGAATCACAAACCATCAATTCCTGGATGGTTTACTTTGCCAACAAAAGTCTTCATCGCATTTCTTTATCGTGTAAGCACTAACTCCCCCCTCCCTCACGCGTCTAAATGACATGAATTGTCTTGCTCCTGACACTCACAAGTTGATAATTTTATTTCCCACAGAGAAATAAATGCTGCTTCTGACGAAGCTGCCAGGATGTACAAGGAGAAAACACCCATTTCAGAGCAAACTGCGTCAGGTGTTTGGGATGTTATGTCTGCCGCTTCAACCAGCATGGTCGAAACCATTAAGAAGAAGGACTTCACCAAGTACCTGGCCATAGCCAATCCCAAAAACGGTGACGACTTCCTTGCTGAGGTGAGTTTCTTGACATTTGTACTTTAGTTTCCATATACTAGTTTAAAATCTAATCTTCCCGTTCCTGTAATGTTCACTTCCGAGATCAATCGGCATTACAGTGAATTCTCCAAGCCGGAGATGACAGTGGAGAAGCTTCAGAAGATTGTTCCTGCAGCTGTTGATGCAAAGTTTAAAGCGCGTTGGCTGAGGTGGTGGAACTCTTCACCAAGTGGACGACAATCTTACAGATTTTTGCCCCAGGACTTTAAGGAGGCCGACTTTGACCCTTGGTTGAACAAGGCAACATTCTGGGCTGGGGTACAGTTCCTTCAAACTTCGTAAAAAAAACTAAAACCACTTCTTCTTTGCACCATGTCAATATTTATCTCAACGACTTTACCTTTCTGTCGCAGATAGAGGATGCTGTTACCCGGGAGTTTGATGACATCTGCAAGACGGAGAACCTTGTCATCAAGTGGAAGTCCTTCCCGGGAGTTATGCGGCCGGACGCATATGTGGAGAGTTGGCGTATTCTCCTTTGGGAAAAGGCCTTCCCCTCATTTCTTGATACCCGCGTAGAGAAGGCTTTTGATAAGAAGTCTGATTTTTCCACTTTTCCTGGAGCATCTGATGTTGTCAAGCGTGTGACATACCGGTACGATACTTATGATCCACGTCTTCCTATCTTATTTTCTTTTCGCTTGTAAACGATGTAAATCACATGATTCTGATCAATGGCAAGTGAACTTCATTAGGTACTTCAAGAGAGAGCTGCTTCCGAAAGGTGCAATTACACTCGAGAAGTTCCCTTCATACTTCGCCGCGTGGATTGAGAAAGGCTCTGATCAGTGTATCTATACTCCTCTGCAGTTGAAGAGGTTCAAATCGCCCCACCTAAGTGCTGGTTGTTGGTACCTCGATTGCATTCGAGGTTTCGTTATTGAGTCCGAAGCGGAGCTCAAATTTGAGCTTGACGGAGGATCATCAGCCATCGAGGATTCAGGAGACGGTTCTGATGAGGCCGAAGGCCTGCAGGATCAATCATCTGCACCTCCACCGAAGAAAGGGCGGGGGCGGCGACTGCGCAAGCTGGGTGCTAAGTCCCAGGGCTCTCAGGAGACTGGTGCAGAGTCCTCCGCACGGGAGAAGGGCACGGCCGTTCCATCTCCTGTTATTGTCGTTCCCAACCCGTTCCCTACTCCTGCGCCTTCATCGGTCAGTGCATCCGCTATCACCAGAGGTCTTCTGGAGCAACGGAAGGCCAGACTTCTCCCGGCAAGCACCTCCTCCGCAGGAACTCCCCATTCCACTGGTGTTTCTATCATCAACTCATCCGTGACCCCGTTACTGGTTCGTAACATGGAGCTCAAAGACAAGGGTGGCCATCCGGATTGGGTGAAAACTCTCGAGTTCGTGCGCAAGGTTTGATTCTCTTCTTACATAATACGATATTATATACACTTTAATTAATTTCATATAGTCTAACCCTATTTTCTTCTTTCTGCAGTTTGGACGTGGCCGCCAGAACAAAGTACCTGAGCGGTGCCAGGCTGAGAATCATCAAGGAGTGGACTTGATCATCGTTGACATCCCTGAGAATCTTCCTGTCCCTCTTGTTTCCGACCCCCCTACAGTGATTCCTCCTTGGAACTCCCGTGAAAAGGATTATGTGTACGACATTTTCTATTTCGCAAATCTTTACTTGCAGAATGATGGCGCTTTGTGCATCATCTACAACAATGATCAAGCGTTGGCTACGGAGATTCTCGAAGAAGCTAGCGCCACTAAGTTCGTCCTTTACAAAGACTGGTGGGGCTTCAATGTGCTCGGCCTGACTTCTCCTACGAACCCCAAGAACCTGGTAATTTCATCCTTTCCTTTCCTTCACTTTACTTAGTACTATCCGTTCCGTTTATTCATTCTGACATAATTTGGTTGATTGCAGACTAATCGGTTCTGGATCCAAGTCTTCGTTCGTGGTGGCGAGCCGCCATCTAAGTTCTCCTTTCAAACGAGGAAATCCGATGTCATACATGGCGACCTCAACATTACCGAGAGTGATGCAATTTTCAACTGGACCGACGTTGATTCTCAGCAAATGAATGGGGATGTTCCATGGAGAGGGCCAAGGGAGAAATCCCGTGAGATGATGGAGAGCATAATTGTAGAGCTCTCGAAGCCCGGCGACATAGTCCTGGACTGGAAGGCAGGAACAGGTAATCGTTCTTACATGTCTCTACAGAATTATTCCTCTCATTCCTTCCTCAGTTTCTCACGTCTTCACCTTGCTTTGAGTTGCAGGGGCCTCTGTCAAGGCTTGCCAGGCTATTGGTCGTCATATTATAGCTTTTGAGGATGACGAAGCCATATTCAACGCCCTTCTCAAACCGTATATGACAGCAAAATCTCCCATGGGCCCCCCTAAACATCCTAGACCGGCAGCAGCAGAGGAAGCACCAGCAAAGAAACAAAGACCCACTAAGTATTGTAAGTCTTACTCTAGAATTTGTATGTTTCGTGCAATGCATCCAGTATTATTTCTGTACGCAAATTTACTTATTCGATCTAACCACTTCTGGCTTTCTATTGCAGAGTAGTTGTGACAACACCGCCAAGTGGGCATAGAGCCGTGTTCACTCCATCGTGGCGTCTTAATTCCAGCCCGGTTCAGCCTTTTATTCTTCCGGACTATGCAGAGGACTTAGCACAAGCGCTTCAATGTGGTGCACTTAGATATGTTCCTAGTCGGCCCACTAATTTCGATCCCAGGGCCCTTCTTTTTGTCGATGAAGAGGCTGTAGAAGGAGAGTCTGAGTCATCGGGTTCTGAGAGTGGAAGTAGCGACTGTAGCATCTTCTAAGTTTGAAAGAGGCCTCGCTCTATCATTGTTTCCATTTGATTTGATTTGATTTCAGTGGAGTTCATTACATACTGCATCGTCTACTCTATTGCAAACCACTAAAATATTTATGATTCTCATTTCCAGTTTGAACTCGTGTATGTAAAGGTCTAAAATTGCAAGTCTTCGAAGACATGTCTTATGAATAATGAAATGTTACAAAAGAAATGCTCAAAATTAATATTGCGCTGTAATTTATAGTTTAATCATTCAAAATCCCACATTTCCATAGCCATGTTACCTATTCTTGACTTGGTGTACATCTTGGTTTCTGCCACTCCATTATTATACACGAACTCTGAAATATTCCACTAACTTTTAAGACCATTTCGTTTAGTTGTTTCGACTTGTCTTATTCCTAGAATTGTCTATATTATCTAAGCCATTATGCTGGAATACTCGTATCTAGATCCAGTAAGGGACCAAATCTAAAGGAATGTCTCCAAACACCCCACTAGACTTCACAGTACTAATCCTTCGGAGGATATACAGTCCAACTCTTGTCGATATCAAACCAGCAAGTTTCGCCATCCGATACGATCACTTCGGGCAGCTGAACAAGTGGATTCTCATCGACGTTCGATAGCAAGGGATACGGGATTAGAGACAACTCCATAATACGGAGAAGCTCATTCGTACAAAGCACTGTCCAACGCCATTCACCTTCACCAACATGGAGGCTTCCGATGTGCCTAAACGGTGGCAGGTCCATGCCTCGATCTCTGGCGCGCTCCACCTCCAACAGCCACGGCCGCAGCTCCTCATAACTCGCCGGTGCCTTTGGGGGCAAACCTACAGCCGCTCTCGTCCTCCTCGATCTTGCATTACACACCTTCGGCATCGCGCAACACACTAAGTTGTTGTAGTCTTAAAACGTTCCACGCAAGCCTACAGATTGACCCCCCCGAACTCCTACGCTACCTTCGCATACAGCACAGAATGCCAAGGACTGTGTCACTATCCTAATACGCCACCTAGAGACAAGCTATAGAAACCAAGAGTGACCTCCTTCTCTGGAACCCAGCTTACCAAGTGCTGTTTGATGATGAAAATCTCCTACTTGTATCACTCAAATGAAGATGCTTCGCTGCCTAGGAAGACAGAGTAATCTTCGATGAAGACAAGGACTCTAACAAGGTATATCTTGGTTTCAGCAGTTAAGATATTATACACGAATTCTAAAATATTCCAGGAAGTTTTCAAACCTTGCCTCCTTTATGTTCTGTGAAAGTTGTTTTTTTCCTTGTGCATTTACATAATTCTATGAAAGAATTATTTGTTTGATCTAAAACTTAACGCCTGATCATTGTATCTTGCCACGCCCATGACAAATCGCATGGAATGTATGCATGACGTCATCATGACATCAGCCCTAATTTGTATCTAAGAGAACAAACGTAACAAATTCTTACCAGAGATAACCCTGAATTCCACAGTAATATACTCTTTTCCTAAAAAAAGTGTCAAAATCAAGCCTTAATTTAGTAATTTTCCACGGTTATAGGGTCTACTTTGCTTTTGAAAATTTTGCTAATTGTCAAATCTGTGCTCTCCATTCTGTGCTCTCCGCTCTCCGCTCTACGCTCTCCGCTCACATACGAACTTTCCCCCCTTTCAAGAATTGGCTTCTCAACACATCCCTCAAACCAGGTGAGTACTGTGTTATCCTTCATTTCCTTGTGCATGCATAGGAATTGCTTTGTGGGTTTTTGAAATATGTGGCAAAAATTCAGCCAAGAAGGTGCAATGAGCGGTACTCTTGTCGAAGAAATAGGTTTTCGTAGCATTCTTAAGATGTGTGGGTTCCCTTCTCTGCTGCTTTGGACTGCTGCTTGCCTGCTCACTTGCTTTTGGGATTACTGTGGGCATCTTCTACTATTGACCGTTTTGTTTTCGTGAGAATAGTTGTACAGAAGGTTCTGCACAGATTTGAGTAAATACACTCTTTGGAGTGTTTTTAGACATAGTGACTCCTCAAAAAATTAGAGGTTCGATTACAGTCCACTCGTCCGTGTCAGAAGTTTGTCAATTTTAACGTCCTTATCATTTTGTAACTCCGCTAGTACTTAGTGTACAAGTTAGAGTACAATATGTACTTCTTTTCGTACAACTCTATACTGCGATGTTATTCCTAAGATCATACATCCTTTCCACCGGTCTGTGTTGTGTACCGTAATACCATGTGTTCTTAGAATGGCTCATATAATACTCCTAGAGCAGTCTACGTTGTTATCCGTGTCGTTAGAATAGTTGTTCCAGGTTGCGCACAAAATTGAGAAAATGCACTCTTCGGAGTGTTTTCAGCCATGGTGAGTTCTCAGTATTCCTAACATTCGATTACATTTGACTCGTCGTTGATAGAAACTTATCGTCTGGTTTCATGGTTATGATTTTGTACTTCTGGTAGTACATAGTGTACAGATTGAAGTACCTCATTCACTGCTTCTAGCACAACTCTCCTGCTTCTAGTACATCTCTCCTCTACGTTATAAGTATTTTCTGCTCCTACAATGTATCACCTCCTAATTTCCGAAACATTTTCTGTCTTGTAGGTCCTAGGTTTACATGGATTACGATGGCAAAGATTGGATGGTTCGGAGCAGGGTCTTGTCCAGGGAAGACGAGCCGGCCAGTGACGACTACGAAGATGGTGATGACGTCGATCTCCCTGCTAGTCCACGGGTTGAAGGTGTAGTCGACGGGAAGGTGAAGAAGACCCCTCTGGACAAGCAGCTTGGTAAGTTGGCATCTCTTAAGACGCATCCTCCACCCTCTGCTGTGACTGCAGAGGAGTTCGAGAGCAAGTACGGCTTGCCCAGCAGAGGTAAAAACCCGCACAAGCTCCGACCTCTACATGACCTACATGACAAAGATGTGAGTGACGTTTTTGGGCCAGCAAAGGGGAGAAAGGGGAAATCTGGGTTTCATTATGGAGAATGCAAGGATGTTGAAGTCTTAGCCCGCATAGCAGTAATTTTCTCGATTGTGTACCTCCGAGACCTCCCCAAGTCCAAGGTGATAGTGTTAACCAGAGACCCAACCGGTCTCTCCCTTTAATCCCATCCAGTCCCCTCTTAGTTTCATCTAGGAAGTGTCCCGACAGTCATCCAGTTCCTACGGATGAACTCTGTCAGTCGGCTGGATGAACTCTGTCGGAGCCGACTGGATGAACTCTGTCGAAGCCGACTAGATGATTCTGTCCGTTTTCAGGGGGTTTAAGAGGCAGGTTTAGGGTTTTGGGAGATCATTCTACACTAGAGCAGGTAGAGTCAGAGAGGTCTGAGAGCTCTTAGGAGCTGCTGTACCATATTTTGGGGCTGTTTTGACCCATTTTATGCAGTTTTGACCTCTTCTTGCACTTTTATTGTACATTTCCAGCATTCTATGAGGGTTTGGAGCACTTAGTTTAGTTGGGTTTTGTTGGATTTTGATGGGATTGTGAAGGCTAGGGTTTAGTGGTTAAATCCTCCCTTTACCAGATAGAAAAGCAGTTTGCGAGAGGTATAATCATCGAGAAGCACAAGAAGAAGCCTGTGAGCTGGTCGGAGTTTGTAGGGACCTGCAACAAGAACCAGCGGAGCAAATGGCTCAAAAATGTTAAATTGTGTCTCACGGGCCTAGCCAAGCTCACAGATGTCGATGAGGTGGAGTTGGACAAGATGGAAGGGATAGATGATCCCTTCCATGACCCTACTGCTCGATCATCACCGGGACTTCTAAGGAGTTCTAAGTTGAAAGAAGAAGTGGAGGAGAAGATTCCTAATGGACCGGAGAGGGAGATAGACATCAACGACATGATGCAGATGTTGAAGTTGGTGGGATTGCAGCTTCATGCTGTGAATGAAGACTACGTTGGCGCAGGGAAAGAGAGAGTAGAGTTGGCTTCTAAAGTTGCTCAAGAGGAGGGGGTGTTGCGTAAGACTGAGGCCAAGGTTGCAAAACTGCAAAAGATATGTGATAAGCCCGAGGATGTGGATGGTCTGGAGGCCTCCTCTAAGAAGGAAGAGGCTTACCATGAAATGGTAAGAGATGCCACAGTTGATTTTGAAGCTGCTACATTGGAGTTGAAGGAGTGCAACCTCATGTATGAGAAGCTTCAAATCATGTAAACTTGTTTAAGGAGGCAATTTGATGCCTTGTCGTTCCAACTGTCGCACATGAAGAGAGGAGAAGTTGGAGTATCGATGAGGCCGAGACCTTTGTGCTCCATGATTGACCCCGAAACAGTGTCACTGTCTGATCCTATTGCTTTGATGCCTTGTGCTCTTTGCTTAAACCATTTTCCTCTCAACGATATCATAGTATGCACATGCAAGCTCCTTTATCACCCTTGGTGCGCAGGGGTTTGGTTCAGAGTGGCTAGCATATGTGCCGATCCAAGTTGCGGATCAACAGTGCATCCGAATTGGTTTCGTAGTTTGGGATTCGGCCAGCTACATTTATGTGGGATCCGAGACACTCAGAATAAACCGGAAGAGCCCCAGCTGGCGTAAGTATTCCATTTATTTTTCATTTTTTTGGTTAATTAGGTAGAAACTGGCCAGACACTAGCAGCATTAGCAGTTAACGCAAATCGGATACTCCAGAAACGATAAAACAGTTAACATAGGAAGTGTTCCCGGAACCTGGATTCCGGAAACTCGGAAGATAAGATACGGAACGGGTGGACGATCCGAGTACTGACCGTTACTGTAACCGCGTCAAGGATTCGAAGCGACGCGGAAGTCATCATGACTCGGATAGGCGTTTACCCCGGTACGTTGGCGGCTGCAATGACGGGCCGCCACAGCGTTTATTATGCCTGGGGTATATAAGCGAGGGTGTTAGGGTTTGGAGTTCCTTTTTGCGAACTGGAAGTAGAGAGTGAAAGAGCGGTGAGGTGTCCTTGTCTTTTCCGATTCACCGGCAGTTGGATTGCCGGGTTTCTTGCTGTCGGATCGTAGAGGGAGAGAAGTGAGGAGTAGAGATGGCGCGCGTACAGTGTTGCGTCCTTAGCCCCGGAACTCCAGTGAAGGAATCGGATATGGAGGAACTGATCACCGACCTCACTCGGATGAGGTGTGAGGGATTGTTGGCACGGCCGTGGTTACTGAAAAGTGAGGTGATGGTGAGGGAGGTCCTGGAGGGTCCGGACAACCGGTGGGATAATACGGTCCGAGGCAAGCCCACGCTGTGGAATGCGGAACAGTGGGCGGAAGCTTACGGTTTCGAGCAGAAGGGACTCCTTTGGGCGACCCGGACGGACCAGTACGTGCAGGATAGGTTCCACGGGAAGATCCATAGGAACAATGGATACGAGATAGACGCCTGCAAGGATAGGAGGCAGAGGCAGGTCTTAGCTTTCCTCGTTCCGATCCTGTATCCGCAGAAACCGGCACAAGTCACCATTACGGTCGGGAATACCATCCTCGGAGCGTATACAGGAGAACGCCCGGTGAATTGGGCTGCACTCATGGCGGAAGTGGTGCAGAAGATGGTTCCGACGATCGGAAAGAAGCCGACCCCACTCTCCCCTTACCTCTTTCACCTTTACCATACGTATGACTTGCTGACCGATAAGGAGGACGAGACGTACACGCACGCGAAGAACTGCCTCAACTTCTCGGAGATTCCGCCCGGAATGGAACCCGATCCGAGAGGTGAGCCCTCTGATACAACGGACTCGGAAGATGAGGACGATACGAGGGAGGTTCCGAACCCTGGCGCTGCTAGGGCTCAGTCCAGATCGAGATCGGAGCAGCCAGCGTCACGACATGCGGAACCGTCTACGGCCCGGGGAGATCCGGAACGGAGAGAGGTCAGTTCCGATCGGGGATTTCCGGTGGACCTGTTTCGGGGGATTCGGGAGGAGACTCATCGGGCTCAAGCTTCTTACGATCGGATCGAAACCCTGTTCCGGAGGGTCTGTACAGCGCTGGGAGGGTGCTTACCGGAAGAGGTGATCCGAGAAGTGGAGTTGTTGAAGGATGCCCCAACTCTCCGGAGTGAGAAGAAGCGGCTGGAGCTTCAGTTGCAGGAGTTGACGAAGGAGCTGGCGGCGAAGAGTGACGAGATCCGTAAGTTCCACGCCGAGCAGGAGGAGACTTTGGGGGAGCTTCGGAAGTTGGTGGGAAGTTCGGGAGCGGTAATCAACAAGGCCCGGCTGTTCGATGAGAACGTAGTGCAGCCGGCTGATTTCGAGGACAAGCAGAAGATCATCAAGATCCTCTCCAAATGCGAGCACTCGATGAACATGATCCTGAAGAAGGTCCGGCAGCTACTCAATCCGAGCACCGGAAGTCCCAGTCTCGTAGGCGCTGGCCGGGGTCTTCCGCTCCCCGGATCGCCCTCTCGTGCCGTGGTAGGAGAATCTCGCGGGGTTGGGTTCCGAACCCCGATAGGGAGTAACCTCCAAGCAGCAGAACAGATGACGGTCGAAGAGGCCGCCATGACAAATCGGACGATTGCGGAGGCGATCCGGGAAGTCCAAGCACAGGCGGCGTCACCCGGAACCAGTACAGTCCAGCAGAGCTGCGCGATCCCCACCGGACAGGTGCAAGTGACCGGAACGACAGTCACCGAGAGGCGGATCGAGGAGAGGACGGTTTCGGAACAGGTGACTCGGACCGTGCCGCCGGATGTTCTTCCACGACTCGGAGATGAAGTGATCATAGCGAAGTACCGAGGGGAGGCAGCGGGACCGGAATGGGGACGACCTATTTCACCACCCGGACGGACCCGAGTAACTCAGGAGGGGGGATTGACCCCTTCACCCACAGCCAAGACCGGAACGGTGACGCCTACTCCCACCGGAACGCCAGCAGCAGGTTCCCCTCCGAACACTGCCGGTGAGTTCCGGAGGTTGCGGAAAAGGAAGGAACCGATTACAATTTCCGAGTCCGACTCAGAGACACATGGGAGCTCTCCGGTCAGGACCACCGGAACTGAAACTCAGACTCCGACGTCCGGAACTCCTCCCGCACATATGATTCCGAAATCGCCCAATTCTCCCAAACCCCGGATCGTTACCCGGTTGTCCTTGGAGGCTCAGGAGAGAGAGTCAAAGGCGGAACGGAGTGCTAGGCGCAAGGCGGCACGAGCAGCAGGGGCGGGCGGATCAGAGCCGCGGGTGACCAGGTCGAAGGATCGCGAGCAGGAGAGCCACAAGAAGACAAAGAAGTGATAGATTCCTCTCACTGCCACTTGTCGTAACTTTCCGGATTTATAGGAGTAGATTCCGGATCGGAGGATCCGTTCTTGTCGTAAAGTAAATTTCTAGGTAGATAGTTAGGGATTAGGGTTTTGATTGAACTGCCGGCGCCGCCACTTTTGTGGAAGCCCCTGCTTACTTTAACCGGGCAGGCGATGTGATCCGGGTCTTCGTTTTGCATGTTTTCCCCCTATAATCCTTATCAGTAAAGTATTTGTGTTTCGTAAGTACTGTGCGTGATTTCCCGCTAAGTGTGAATGATCCGGGAAGGATATGAGAGTTCCGCTGTAGCTCGGATAGGAAGGTGATGGGAGTTGCAACGAGACCCGAACCGGAAAGGAAATGGGATTGAGCGGAAAGATTTAGCGGATTGTCGTAGGAGTGAAGCCTCACTGTTCCGCCCTCAAATCAACCTCATACGGAATAGCCGTTGCTAGGGTCGAAGCGGATCGAGAACTACTTGGTCGGGCTCCCTGAACTTCTGAAGAGGTTCCGTGCACAGTGAGAGGGGGAGTCGGAACGTGGTACGGGTCGCCTAGGGATAATCGGATCCTGGTTCTCCCAGATCCGGATTGGTTTGTCGTTGTAGTCCCACGGATCGGAGAGGATCGTTTGTGTGACCTGCTGGCCAGAGTACTCTAGGACAGTTGTGAGACGGTAACTGATCCGAGACGTTGGGGTTTGTGAACGAAACACCTCATGAGAGAAGAATAGAGAAGGAGATAGTTCGGGAGTTACGTTCCGAAGACACTATCCGAGCAGTGGCAAGGCTCGGAACGATTAGAAGTAACTGCTTGGTGAAACACTATTGAATCCCTGGACGATACTCGGAACCTAGTGACAGTACGGAAGTTTACGCTCGATTAGAGCGCTATCCGGATGTTAGTTGCGTTTCCGTGTTCCGACACGTAAAAATCTGGCGCCGCTGCCGGGGATTCGATAAGCTGCGAACCAGGTGGATACTCGGAAGATAAGTGAGCGCAGATTTGAAGAAAAGTGGAGTCAGACCGTGAAGGCTTCATTCAGGTGGATATGCGGTAGGCGGAAGTCTTACGTGCAGATCTTGCCTTCCGAGGAATCGGAAGAAGAATTCCCAATCTCTTCCATGGTTGGGGCGCAACCGGAAGAGTTAGGGGGAAGAAGATCCACTCGGTTGCTACAGAAGAGGGGAAGAGTTTTGGTACACGATCTACCGGGAACGAATCTACTTCCCCGGATCCAGACTGCTGTAGAACGAGAAGGAGACGTAATCGTGGTGTCGTTGGCCGGAACCTCCACAGCCGGAGCAGGTACAGCTCCAGATCCGGAAGAAGAAGAGGTCGTAGCTGACGAAGTCGGAGCCGACGCAGGAGTAGAAGAGGAGACCGAGGAAGAGGAAGAAGACGAGGAAGACAATCCAATGGCACCCTCTACCCGACTGAAGTACAACAGATTCAAAGGGGACGGAAGTCAAGACGTGGACGAATAGCTCTGTGAGTTCGAATCCATCGCTCTGGCCAATCAGGAAGATCCGGATGCGAAGAGGAGGATATTCCAGGGTCTTCTGAAGGGAGAAGCTCTCCAGTGGTACCAAGACGTTCCGGAACGTACACGTAACGACTGGACCAGTTTCGTGACCTTGTTCCGACGTACGTTCCGTGAGGCCGGAGGAGAAGCTCGCGCACTCGGAAAGCTGAGTCGGATGACGATGAGATCTTCCGAGTCAGTACGGAAGTACAGTCAGAGGGTAAAGGCGCTCATACAGAAACTCACTACGGCCATAGCCCCGAGTGTACAAGTGGAATGGTTTGTCGCCGGATTCCCAGAGGAGATGGGGTTTCAGATCCGACAAACCCGTCCCGCCACACTTCAGGAAGCCGTGGAAGCGGCTCAGAACTATGAGAACTCGGCCCAATCTCTACGGAAGTCTCTGAAGCATACCGAGAAGCGGGGTAAGAAAATCCGGAAGGAGAGAGAGCGCCGGCGGAGGCACGAATCCTCTTCGGAAGATTCCGACTCTACCAGTAAGAGCGATTCCACTTCATCCAGTTCCGATCAGTCGGAAGAGGACTCCAGGGGAGCCTCGAAACGCCGAGGGGGCTCCAGTAGAGACTCCCGGCCTAGACGGAACCGAGAGTTGATCAAGGTGAAGGTGGAGGATGACGATTCTCGGAAGGTCATGAAGGAGATGAAGGAGATCCGAGAATCGATTGCCGAACTCAACGTCCACCTTTCCGAGAATCGGAAACCTCGTAAGATGATTCCCACCAGCAGAGCTAATGTGTGGTGTGCTAACTGCGGAAAGCAAGGACATTATCCTCCGGAGTGTACTGAACCCCGCCAGAAACGTATCCACTACGTCCATCCGGAAGAAGAAGTATACTTTGCCTATCCGGAAGAGGAAGAGTTTCAGATGGAGGAGTACCAACCTGTATATCAGGTTCAGACCACTTACGGACGGGGGAAGGCTCCGATCCAGATAGCCCGTCCTCCCGCCGGATACCGGATCCCACAGAACGTTCCGGGTAGGCCGATGTACCCAAAGCCGACCCACGGGTACTGCTTCAACTGTGGGAGCCCGGATCATTACGCACCTAACTGTCCGTTTGAGCGACAGGGGCAGGGAGCACCGCGGATCCTTCCGTGCCAAAATTGCGGAGAGTACGGTCATACGGCTCCTCAGTGTGCCAAACCGGCACAACCCCGCCCGACTTTCAAACAGGTGGAGGTCCCTCCGAGAGAGATGACTGGGCTAAACTACGGTCACTCGGGTGGGATAGAGAATCCGGACAAATGACGGTTCGTGACGGAACTACAGGAGGGCGCGGAAGTACCAGTACACAGAGTATCAACCCGTAGTTCCGCTAGAGAACGTGCCCAGGAACCGGAGCTGCCGAAATCCCGGAAGACCAGGAGGAGGGTAAGATCCAGGAGAGTGGATTCGGATTCGGGATCCGAACCCTCTACGGTAACCAGAGCTTTACCAGCAGAAAATGACCGTCCAAGAGCTGAAAATGGGGTGGAAGGAGGGAACCTCCCGGAAGATATCAGTGAGGAAGTTCGGAAAGAACTCACGGATCCCACTGCCCGGAAGATCACCAAGCCTTCGGTCCGGTTTGATGACGTTCCGGTGGTTATTCCTTCCGATCCCAGAGTGGACGAGTATGACATTCTTGGGGACATCAAATCCCTCAAGGCAAATGTCACGATTGGACAGTTGCTCCATGACAATGTGAATTACCAGAAGGTAATCCGAGAGGCATGGACGAAGCGGAGGCGCCGAGGGGTGAAGCTTCCGTCTGTAGCTACTAACTTCTTACAGGTTGAGGATCACGGAGCCCCGGAACTGACGGTGCTAATAGAAGGATGTGCTATACCGAAAGTTCCGGTAGATGGAGGATCCGGTGTGAACCTGATGCTGGAAGATACGGCCTTTGAACTCGGATACACCTCGTTCGAATCCACCGATCAAGTGTTACGAATGGCGGATCAATCTAGAGTTAAACCCGTGGGAAGGTTGTCCCAGGTTCCGACCACGATCGGAGAGGTAACATACCTCTTGAATTTCGTGATAATCCGAGTTAGTACGGGCCGTCCCTTTCCGATGTTGTTGGGAAGACCCTGGCTATACATGGCACGAGTCCTCGTTGATTGGGGAGCCAAGGAGTTCGTACTCGGAAAAACCAATCAGCGGATTCCGTGGAAGATGGATGGATATCTAGGGGAAACCAGTGGCTCGGATGGGTATACGTCTGATTGGTCCGACCCGGAAGAGGAGGATGACGAAGTATTTAGTTATTTCGTGAATCAGTTCTCGGAAGTTACCGAGGATGACTTCCGATTTCATAATCCGATCAGTGAGCAACCCCAACCATCATCGGAGCACGTGAAATTCCCGGTACCGGAGGATCGCTCTCTCGGAGAAGGAAGTGTTCCACTCTCAGCCGAATGGTTCCGACAACAGGTCGAGGAGGGAAACCTGCCCGCCATGGGTCTCGATCCGGACACTCCTGTCCGGGTGTGGAGCGCATGGACGGATCAGGGAGAGGAACAGGAATCGGAACGAGTCAAGAACGTTGTGAAACTATCCGACTATGAGAAGGTGGAGGTGGCCCCCGGAAAGACATTTCTGCTAGGGCGAAGCATGAGCAAGGAGCAGAGAAAGGAGTATGTGGATTTACTAAAGGAATATTTAGACGTATTCGCTTGGTCACCATCCGACCTCAAGGGGATACCTCCGGAACTCGGCCAACATCATATAGACTTGGTTGACGGATCAGTTCCGGTCAGACAACGCCAGTACAGGCTCAACCCGAAGTACTCTCTGATGGTGAAGGAAGAGATCGATAGCCTCCTGAAAGCCGGATTCATTTATCCAGTAAATAATTCCGAGTGGGTATCGCCCATAGTCGTCGTCCCGAAGAAGGTTGGCTCGGATGGGAAAGTCAAGATCCGAGTCTGTCAAGATTTTCGGAAACTGAATGCGGCCACAAAGAAGGATTACTTTCCATTACCTTTTACGGACATTATCCTCGATCACGTGGCAGGGCAGGAGTGCTACAGCTTTCTCGATGGATTTTCCGGTTACAATCAGGTGTCGATCCGGGAAGAAGATCAGCTGAAGACGACCTTCACCACGGAATGGGGGACGTTCGCCTTCAACAGAATGCCCTTCGGACTGTGTAACGCTCCCGGAACATTCCAAAGGCTGATGGTGGATATTTTCCGAGATTTCTTGAGGCATTTTCTAGAAGTCTTCATCGATGACTTCGCGGTGTTCAGTAAGTGGAAGGAACATCTCGAGTACCTCCGAAGGACCTTCCAGAGGTGCAGGGAAACCGGACTGAAATTACACCCCGGAAAATGTTTTATGGGGATGATTTCCGGAATTCTTCTCGGGCACATCGTAAGTCGGAACGGGTTGGAAGTCGATTCGGATAAGGTACGAGCTATCCTCATTCTAGTGTCTCCCACCAACGTCCGAGAGGTCCGGGGATTCCTAGGATGCGTCGGATATTACAGGAGGTTTATTATTGCGTATGCCAAATTGGCAGCCCCATTAACGGAACTGTTGAAGAAGGAAGAAGAATTTTTGTGGACGGAACGGAGACAGCAGGCGTTCGAGGAACTGAAGAAGGCCCTGACCACCGCTCCGATCCTATCAGCACCGGATTGGTCGAAGGAATTCCATGTGACAATCGACGCTTCCGGGTGGTGCCTAGGGGCGATTCTGTGGCAGCAAGGGGAGGATCGGAAGGAGCACCCGATCTATTATGCTAGCAGGCAGATGAGCCTTGCGGAACGGAAATATACTACCACTGAACGGGAAGCCTTGGCGGTAGTTTACGCCTGCAAGAAGTTCCGACACTACCTTCTCGGATACAAGATCGTGTTCCATACGGATCATGACTCCCTGAAGTATTTGGTGAACAAACCGGATCTCTCAGGGCGTATTGCACGATGGATCTTGCTGCTCCAGGAATTCAACTACGAGGTAGTAGTGAAACCGGGTAAGGCCAATGCCAACGCTGACTACCTGTCAAGGATGCGAGGCCCGGAAGCAGTTTCGGACATCACCGCCACGTTTCCGGATGAGTTTCCGGAAGAGGCGGAGGTATTTCATATTTCCGGAACGGAGAACTCCGATTATTCGGAAATTATCCAGTATTTAACCCAACGGAGGTACCCGGAGGGATTTACGCGGGAGGAGAAGATGGTATTTCAGAATACAGTAGCTCCTTTCACACTGATCCGCGGAGTACTTTTCCGGATGGGACCGGATGATGTGTTACGCAGGTGCCTCGAGGAATCCGAAAGAAGGCAGGTCATGAGGGCCTTACACGCCGGACCCTCGGGCGGCCATTTCGCCTCGGAAACAACCATCAAGCGGATCCGATCAGCCGGATATTGGTGGCCTTACCTCTCCCGGGACGTGAAGGAATTTGTAGGGCAGTGCGACCAATGTCAAAGAACCGGGGCACCCTCGTTCCGGAACCACTGGCCCCTCACTCCCATTATTCCCTTGGCTCCGTTTGAAAAATGGGGGATAGACTTTATCGGACCGATCAATCCGGTCACAGCCCGGAAGAGGAGATACATTATCCTGGCTACGGATTATGCGACCAGATGGGTAGAGGCAAGAGCAACGGTGAAGAATGACGCCGCGGCCGCAGCCACATTTCTCTTTGAAGAAATAATGATGAGATTTGGACATCCGTTAGAACTGGTGAGTGACCGGGGAAAACATTTCCTAAACGATGTCATCATCAATATCACGGAACGGTATCTCATCAAGCACCGGAAGACGACCCCTTATAATCCGAAAGCGAATGGACTGACGGAACGACCTATTGGCATCGTCGGAAAGATTCTGAACAAGATGGTCTCGGCTCATAAGACGGATTGGGATCGGAAGCTCCCTTCAGCTGTACACGCCTACAATACCAGCGAGAAGAAAACCATGGGTAAGAGTCCTTTCTTCCTAGTTTTTGGACAATCCGCAGTTCACGGAGTGGAGTTGGAGGTAGAAACCTTACGGGTTATGGCTGCCCGTCACGGGACGAGAGTCGAGGATCCGGGGTACCGGATCGTGGCATTACAGGATCTGGAAGAAGTCAGGAGAGGCGCTCTACAGCAGGCCGTAGATGTCCAGGCAAAACGTAAGGAGACCTACGACAAAAGAATTCCTAAGGACAATAAGGTGATAGAAGGAGGCTTGGTGCTCTTATACGATAATCGGCACCAAAAGTTTCCGGGAAAGTTACATACGAGATGGATGGGACCTTACCGGGTTACGCGGATCTTTGAGAACGGATCATTACAACTGGCGGACCTCCAGGGAAATAGCTTCGAAACCCGGGTGAACGGATCCCGAGTGAAAAATTACAACCCTGAGGAGTTCACAGACACCGAAGGAAGCGAAAGCCCGGAAGGGGAGGAAGAAGAATAGTGTTCGCGGGGACTCTCACATTTGAAAATGGGGTAATGTGGGATCCGAGACACTCAGCATAAACCGGAAGAGCCCCAGCCGGCGTAAGTATTCCATTTATTTTTCATTTTTTTGGTTAATTAGGTAGAAACTGGCCAGACACTAGCAGCATTAGCAGTTAACGCAAATCGGATACTCCAGAAACGATAAAACAGTTAACATAGGAAGTGTTCCCGGAACCTGGATTCCGGAAACTCGGAAGATAAGATACGGAACGGGTGGACGATCCGAGTACTGACCGTTACTGTAACCGCGTCAAGGATCCGAAGCGACGCGGAAGTCATCATGACTCGGATAGGCGTTTACCCCGGTACGTTGGCGGCTGCAATGACGGGCCGCCACAGCGTTTATTATGCCTGGGGTATATAAGCGAGGGTGTTAGGGTTTGGAGTTCCTTTTTGCGAACTGGAAGTAGAGAGTGAAAGAGCGGTGAGGTGTCCTTGTCTTTTCCGATTCACCGGCAGTTGGATTGCCGGGTTTCTTGCTGTCGGATCGTAGAGGGAGAGAAGTGAGGAGTAGAGATGGCGCGCGTACAGTGTTGCGTCCTTAGCCCCGGAACTCCAGTGAAGGAATCGGATATGGAGGAACTGATCACCGACCTCACTCGGATGAGGTGTGAGGGATTGTTGGCACGGCCGTGGTTACTGAAAAGTGAGGTGATGGTGAGGGAGGTCCTGGAGGGTCCGGACAACCGGTGGGATAATACGGTCCGAGGCAAGCCCACGCTGTGGAATGCGGAACAGTGGGCGGAAGCTTACGGTTTCGAGCAGAAGGGACTCCTTTGGGCGACCCGGACGGACCAGTACGTGCAGGATAGGTTCCACGGGAAGATCCATAGGAACAATGGATACGAGATAGACGCCTGCAAGGATAGGAGGCAGAGGCAGGTCTTAGCTTTCCTCGTTCCGATCCTGTATCCGCAGAAACCGGCACAAGTCACCATTACGGTCGGGAATACCATCCTCGGAGCGTATACAGGAGAACGCCCGGTGAATTGGGCTGCACTCATGGCGGAAGTGGTGCAGAAGATGGTTCCGACGATCGGAAAGAAGCCGACCCCACTCTCCCCTTACCTCTTTCACCTTTACCATACGTATGACTTGCTGACCGATAAGGAGGACGAGACGTACACGCACGCGAAGAACTGCCTCAACTTCTCGGAGATTCCGCCCGGAATGGAACCCGATCCGAGAGGTGAGCCCTCTGATACAACGGACTCGGAAGATGAGGACGATACGAGGGAGGTTCCGAACCCTGGCGCTGCTAGGGCTCAGTCCAGATCGAGATCGGAGCAGCCAGCGTCACGACATGCGGAACCGTCTACGGCCCGGGGAGATCCGGAACGGAGAGAGGTCAGTTCCGATCGGGGATTTCCGGTGGACCTGTTTCGGGGGATTCGGGAGGAGACTCATCGGGCTCAAGCTTCTTACGATCGGATCGAAACCCTGTTCCGGAGGGTCTGTACAGCGCTGGGAGGGTGCTTACCGGAAGAGGTGATCCGAGAAGTGGAGTTGTTGAAGGATGCCCCAACTCTCCGGAGTGAGAAGAAGCGGCTGGAGCTTCAGTTGCAGGAGTTGACGAAGGAGCTGGCGGCGAAGAGTGACGAGATCCGTAAGTTCCACGCCGAGCAGGAGGAGACTTTGGGGGAGCTTCGGAAGTTGGTGGGAAGTTCGGGAGCGGTAATCAACAAGGCCCGGCTGTTCGATGAGAACGTAGTGCAGCCGGCTGATTTCGAGGACAAGCAGAAGATCATCAAGATCCTCTCCAAATGCGAGCACTCGATGAACATGATCCTGAAGAAGGTCCGGCAGCTACTCAATCCGAGCACCGGAAGTCCCAGTCTCGTAGGCGCTGGCCGGGGTCTTCCGCTCCCCGGATCGCCCTCTCGTGCCGTGGTAGGAGAATCTTGCGGGGTTGGGTTCCGAACCCCGATAGGGAGTAACCTCCAAGCAGCAGAACAGATGACGGTCGAAGAGGCCGCCATGACAAATCGGACGATTGCGGAGGCGATCCGGGAAGTCCAAGCACAGGCGGCGTCACCCGGAACCAGTACAGTCCAGCAGAGCTGCGCGATCCCCACCGGACAGGTGCAAGTGACCGGAACGACAGTCACCGAGAGGCGGATCGAGGAGAGGACGGTTTCGGAACAGGTGACTCGGACCGTGCCGCCGGATGTTCTTCCACGACTCGGAGATGAAGTGATCATAGCGAAGTACCGAGGGGAGGCAGCGGGACCGGAATGGGGACGACCTATTTCACCACCCGGACGGACCCGAGTAACTCAGGAGGGGGGATTGACCCCTTCACCCACAGCCAAGACCGGAACGGTGACGCCTACTCCCACCGGAACGCCAGCAGCAGGTTCCCCTCCGAACACTGCCGGTGAGTTCCGGAGGTTGCGGAAAAGGAAGGAACCGATTACAATTTCCGAGTCCGACTCAGAGACACATGGGAGCTCTCCGGTCAGGACCACCGGAACTGAAACTCAGACTCCGACGTCCGGAACTCCTCCCGCACATATGATTCCGAAATCGCCCAATTCTCCCAAACCCCGGATCGTTACCCGGTTGTCCTTGGAGGCTCAGGAGAGAGAGTCAAAGGCGGAACGGAGTGCTAGGCGCAAGGCGGCACGAGCAGCAGGGGCGGGCGGATCAGAGCCGCGGGTGACCAGGTCGAAGGATCGCGAGCAGGAGAGCCACAAGAAGACAAAGAAGTGATAGATTCCTCTCACTGCCACTTGTCGTAACTTTCCGGATTTATAGGAGTAGATTCCGGATCGGAGGATCCGTTCTTGTCGTAAAGTAAATTTCTAGGTAGATAGTTAGGGATTAGGGTTTTGATTGAACTGCCGGCGCCGCCACTTTTGTGGAAGCCCCTGCTTACTTTAACCGGGCAGGCGATGTGATCCGGGTCTTCGTTTTGCATGTTTTCCCCCTATAATCCTTATCAGTAAAGTATTTGTGTTTCGTAAGTACTGTGCGTGATTTCCCGCTAAGTGTGAATGATCCGGGAAGGATATGAGAGTTCCGCTGTAGCTCGGATAGGAAGGTGATGGGAGTTGCAACGAGACCCGAACCGGAAAGGAAATGGGATTGAGCGGAAAGATTTAGCGGATTGTCGTAGGAGTGAAGCCTCACTGTTCCGCCCTCAAATCAACCTCATACGGAATAGCCGTCGCTAGGGTCGAAGCGGATCGAGAACTACTTGGTCGGGCTCCCTGAACTTCTGAAGAGGTTCCGTGCACAGTGAGAGGGGGAGTCGGAACGTGGTACGGGTCGCCTAGGGATAATCGGATCCTGGTTCTCCCAGATCCGGATTGGTTTGTCGTTGTAGTCCCACGGATCGGAGAGGATCGTTTGTGTGACCTGCTGGCCAGAGTACTCTAGGACAGTTGTGAGACGGTAACTGATCCGAGACGTTGGGGTTTGTGAACGAAACACCTCATGAGAGAAGAATAGAGAAGGAGATAGTTCGGGAGTTACGTTCCGAAGACACTATCCGAGCAGTGGCAAGGCTCGGAACGATTAGAAGTAACTGCTTGGTGAAACACTATTGAATCCCTGGACGATACTCGGAACCTAGTGACAGTACGGAAGTTTACGCTCGATTAGAGCGCTATCCGGATGTTAGTTGCGTTTCCGTGTTCCGACAATTTACCTCTTCAGAAGCTTGTTTGATCTTTGGATTTAGAAAAGCAGCGAGAGATGATCCTAGCGACGTTGACATCTACTGCCCTCGAGTCCCATCCTAATATAGGTGAGCTTGTTACTTGGAGTTCAGTAGGATTGAATATCTAAGGTACACTATCTAGTACGCAATGTACCAATTGGTACATTGTATCCGGTGTTAAGTACTTTTGCGGTAGAACAAGTACGAAACAATCACCGGTGTTATTCCTAAGTCCTTACATTGAATCTAGGCTTTTCGACATTAGGGTACAGACATTGGGTCATCTGCTTCCAGTACCGGTACCGTATCCTCCATCTATTGATTTATAACCTAACACACCTTATTCTCCTTTGTGCGGATCCGGACAAGGTGTATCAAGAGCAATTTGAACAATCCACCGCGTGCACATGGGCTCAAAGTTTCGGTGGTATAGAGGCTATAACTTTGACTCAAAGCATGGGGGTACACAGTTTGGGCAATAACAGTGCAACTGGGAGCGAACAACGTCGGCCAGAGTCTCCAAAACATCTACTAGGGTTGATCTCGCAACCTAGTCTTCCGTGCATAGATGAGGTCAACTCCCCAGAGAAAACGGAGCCTCTGCTGTGCACACACCGTTGGCAAATGGCGATGGTGATGGAGGCGATTATACGGCCATGATAACAAAGCCGCAGCTTGTAGCCAATGACACAGACAGTCGCGTCATGGAGGTTATTGGAGGAGGCTCTTGTTACCTCGGCAGACACGGCGAGCAGGGACATCAAGGACGGTGCAAGACTCGTAGTTACAGTAGGAAAGTAGGAATTAGATAGTATAAACAGGGTAGCTAGAAAGGAACTCACACTCATTTTGTAGTCGAGTCGTAGTCTGTAACCTTGGACACCGTTGTGACCTCGGACCCTTGGTACTCTTGAAGCGCCATGTTTCCACTTTTGCATTAAAGCTCTCCCTTTGCTGTCTATCTTGTCTCTGCTGTTCTGCTCTCCTTGAAGTTTGCTGTTCTGGCACTAACCCTAAGCTCACTCTCTCGCCTATGCCTCTACCTGAAGCTCTAACCCTTCTCACCCTTCACTCACCACCCCAGTTGAGTCTGCTACCCCTTCACTTCCTAGGACTCCTCGGTGCTTTAGTGGTTGAGAGACCCCTTGGGAGCTGAAGCGAGTAATCGCTACCCATGGCAGACCCTGTTCACGCCCTTCCTCCACTGTGAAGAAGAAACTCCTTGGACTAACTGTTGGTTCCCTGAACCCGGACAGACCTATGACCGTGGTCCCTTCTCCTTGACAACCGTGGTCTCTGGAACACGAGTACTGGGGCTCCTACTCACCTATTCCTGCCTGCATTTCCATCCCATGACCCCAGCTAACATTTTGGCGACCATGCTCAGGATGGAATGCTGAGGCGTCTCCAAGCTTTCCCTGAAAAAACCTATCCATCATGCCTCCTCGAAAACTTCCCCTGGAAAGAATCAACGAAGCAGAAGACGCTGCAAATCAAGACGACCCTCAAAGTACGAAAGAATTCTTCTTATGGATGAAACTGCAAATGACAAACTTGGTAGCCAAGAATGAGGCTACCAATGCCAAATTAGAGATACTCAATGCTCAATATCAGATACTTCAGGATAGCCGAACTCATGAGGCTATCAACATGACTCCCCAAGCCTTGGAAGCCCTTCCAGAGGCATTAAGGTCTACCACGATTCCTAGGGATAATCATACTGCCGCTACCAACCCAAGTCAAGGTGACCTGAACAAACACACCAAGCTACCTCGGATAGCATACCCGGTTTTTGACGAATCAGGACACCCGGATTGGCACATTAGGAGATTCAAAGTGATTGCACGAACAAATGGTGTCACCAACACCGAGGATCTTCAAAACATTTTTGGCACCACACTCCAAGGGAACCACATCAACTGGTACATCGATTTTGAAACAGATCACTCCCACGCAAGCTGGGATGACATGGAACGGAGTTTTCTGCACAAATTCAGAAAGCTCAAGACCAGCTCTGAAGTTTTACGTGCCCTGGGTAGCATTACACAAGACAAAAATGAACCCGTGGACAAGTTTTATGACCGGTTTAAACAACTGGCTGATAAACTCAGTCAACGCCCGGAGGAGGACTACTTGTGTGAATGGTTCAAAAAGGGATTATTACCCTGGATCCAGCAAGGCATTGTTATCCGTGGAGTCAAAACTTTGCAGGACATACTAACCGCAGCAAATGACATTGGTCGGGAATTAGGTGCATTAAACAAGATCCAGGCACCCTTGTTACCATTACCCAATGTACGAGCAGAGAACCGTCCCATCCTGGCACCATGCAACAATTGTGGGAAAATCCATGCAAGTCGTTGCTGGTACGCTGGGAACCCATCGAGAACTGAAGACCCGCGGCGTCCCACGGCTACCACGGCGGCTGTATACCCTGATGAAGTTGATGTAGACGCATTCCAGCCTAGCCGAAATGATGCATGATGGGAGTGCGGATCCGGAACCCATAGACGCAGGGACTGCCCCCAGTTACAACAGCGGTGGGCACAATACCGCTCCCCTGCAAGCAACCAAGGTAACCAGGATACCATGAAAACACAAGGGGCCCCTAGACGAGGAGGAGTTACACTCACAGAGGTACATGGAACAGAAACAAATGTGTCCACCATCAATGCTGCAACAGTAACTACAAGGTCCAAGGTAACCGTGGATGACCATGTGATCGAACCAAAAAAGCCACTTGCCGAAAATCACTAGGACCGACTGCACCGCATCAGGCAAGAGTTGCAAGAAGGACTGGAAACCCCAACCAAGGATGCACCCATGCAAAGAATTTTGGAAGATACCAATGTAACAATCACCCTGTCTAAACTAATACAGTTAAGCCCGGAATTGCAAAAATACTTGCAGCAGGCTGTGGTATCCGGAGGGATATCAGACCCTGAGGTTCTCGAGGTTAACGCAACCACACTGGACCTAGACGCCGCGGTCATACATCTCCAACTTGGAACCCATGAATTAACTAATGTCTTGGTAGATGGAGGGTCAGGGGTTAATGTTATGAGTAATCATCTTAGGAAGCAATTAGGCCTACCGACACCTAAAATGGCGCAATTCATACTTCGAATGGCCAATGATGCTCCGGTCACACCATTAGGAATACTATCTACAGTTGCTATAACCACCCACGGGGTCTCTACACCTGCTACTTTTGTCATCATTGACATGCCCGATAGCAGCAACTTCCCTGTAATCCTTGGACGACCATGGTTGCGAGACATGAATGCTATCCATGACTGGTCCCGTAACCAGATCCGTATTCAACGGCAAGGCAAAACGGTCATCATACCAGTGGATAGTTGTATCACCAGGGCCAGGGCTAATCAAATTCGCCATAAAGCTGGAACAAGCTGGGTAGCAGGATTGTCCCAGACACAAGAAGCCTTGGTGTTCCAGGCAAACCCCGATCTGATCCCCCTGGCAGAAATACACTTAGCCAGTATGATGACTGATCAGGATAAGATGGACATACCTCCACATTTCTCCCAAGAGATCAATGAATCCGTGACAGTCAAATCTGTACCTGCTAACCAAACTCTTCAAAGAGAAGTCATCACGGGATGGACACATGGAGCCAAAGAAAAGGTCGAGTTGGTGAACCTGGGTACCTTGGAAGAACCTAGATATATCAAGATCAACGCAGATGCACCATACCAAGTAAAACAAGCAGCCATTAAATTATTCCATGAGTACCAAGATATCTTTGCATGGGGGCATGAAGATCTAAAAGGGATACCCCGAACCATAGCTGAACATACCATCGACCTCATACCAAATGCTACCCCAGTCCAACAGCGCAGATACATAATGAACCCTAACTACGCAGTCATGATCAAAGCTGAATTAGATAAACTCTTGAAAGCCAAGTTTATATCACCTGTAGATTCCGCACCCTGGCTATCTCCCATGGTGATCATTCCCAAGAAAAACGGAATGCTCAGAATCTGCGTAGATTTCAGAAAATTAAATGCCGCAACCAAGAAAGACCATTATCCCCTGCCTTACATGGAGGAGATTATTGATGAAGTGGCAGGACATGAAATGTATTCTTTTTTGGATTGTTTTTCAGGGTACTACCAAGTACTAGCCATGGCAGACCAAGATAAGAGCAAAACTGCTTTCTCCACGGAATGGGGCCCTTACCAGTTCGAAAGAATGCCTTTTGGAGCCAGAAATGCTCCCATGACATTCCAAAGGGTCATGGAATTAATTTTCCGACCTTACTTAAAAAGATTTTTTCGAATTTACCTAGATGATGGTACAATTTATGGACAGATGAAGGATCACATATTCCAACTTCGCCAAATTTTCCAGGCTTGCAAGGCAAACAAAGTTAGTCTTAACGCAGACAAATGTATGTTTTTATTTTTTGCAGGTGTTATCTTGGGATACATTGTGTGCAAATATGGGAAACTCCCTGATCCCGAGAAAATCAAGGATATTCTCAAAATTACACCTCCCACGGATCAGAAAGGGGTACAAAGGCTCCTTGGATTATCCCAATTTAATAGGATATACATTGAGAAGCTGGCACATATTACCGCCTCAATTACTGCACTCAACCATGCCAAATACAAGTATCCCCAGGACTGGACCCCTGAAGCCCAGGCTGCCTTGGAAAAAATCAAGGTCGCATACTCTAATGCACCCATCCTGATTGCTCCTGACTGGACCAAGCCATTCCATGTACACACGGATGCTTCCAATATTGCAGTAGGCGTTATGTTAGCTCAAAATATAAACGGCAAATATGATCAACCTGTGGCCTACGCGAGTCGCTTGTTGAACCAAGCAGAAAAGAACTATTCCACGACAAAACGAGAAGCTCTGGCTATGATCTATGCCGTCAAAAAATTCCGTCATTATTTGTTAGGAAATAAATTCCGGTTCATGGTAGACCATCATAGTTTGTCTTATCTAGTTAATCAACCCTTGGTCACGGGACGTGTTGCTCGGTGGATAATGATCCTCCTTGAATATGATTTTGAAGTCGTGTATATTCCAGGGAAACGGCACATAGTTGCAGATTATCTATCCAGGGATTCCAAGGCTACCGAGGAAGGTATTGATGACTCCTTCAATGAGCCCTACATCCAAGTCGCGAGCCTTACAATTGAAATTCCTATGGACTGGCGTGGCGATATCATGCGCTATTTAGCCACTAGAACCACACCTTCGGGTCTGTTAGGTACCAGACGAGTAAGTTTTGTCCGTACTACACTACCGTATACCCTGGTTCAGGGACAGTTATACCAACGCGGCCTAGATCAGGAAACCCGCCTCTGTGTTCCCAAGGGACAAGAACAAAGTATTATCACCATACTTCATGATGGCCCAGCCGGGGGTCACCAGGGACCCGAAACTACCATTAAGAAAATTTTGGCTGCTCGTTACTGGTGGCCTACGTTGCACAAGGACGTCCATGACTATGTTAAAAACTGCCATGCATGTCAAGTCTCTACAACCAATTTTCAGTACCAAGGCCGTGTCCCCTTGAAATCCATCCCTCCCCTCGGACCTTTCCAACGGTGGGGGCTGGACTTTGTTGGACCTATTAAACCAGCCACTAGGCAAGGATACAAGTACATCTTGGTTGCCACGGATTATACAACAAAATGGGTAGAAGCCAAGCCCTTACGGACCAACACTGCCATGGTCACTGCTTTGTTCATCTATGAAAATATATGTCTCAAGAAGCATGGTGTTTCCTTTTTGGATGCAGTTCTCAACAATATGACTCCAACTTCTCGAACCTTCCACGTTTAAGGTTCTTCACATGTTAAATGCTACGATGGTGACGTCTACCGGTCTTGATACCTGGAGCATATTATCCACATTCATTCCGCGTTACGGCTTCTACAACAAATATGAAACGACAATTTATCAATTAGCATACATGATGGAAATAAGTAAGTTCAGCAACAGACCACTTCAGCGACACAGGTACTGTTTCATTTCTTTCCATTCTTCGGTCTCCCGTCATCTACATACTTTAGATAATTTGTTTTCCACACTAAGGTTGAGTCCTCCGCAAACACACCATTCACTGCATCTGAGATGGTTTCAATCCCCTCCCATTGCTGGTCTGTATACATAACCTTGGTATTCATGAACTGAGGGTAGACGTGGTCCACCGTTACCTGTTGCATACCAAATTCCCAAGATAGGCCATTGACATTTGGCATGAGTGTTTTCTTATAGGAACGCCAATGTGGACCTGTTCTCCCTAATCCTATCGTTTCCTCTGGGTGGTCTGGGTGAAGAATCCAGATGTACTTTTTAGGTGACAGCGGATTTTGATTGAGAATAGGATTATTAGTACGTTAACATGAACAATGTACAGTGCGGTGCA
This sequence comes from Ceratodon purpureus, assembly GCA_014871385.1. Taxonomy (NCBI): domain Eukaryota; kingdom Viridiplantae; phylum Streptophyta; class Bryopsida; order Pseudoditrichales; family Ditrichaceae; genus Ceratodon; species Ceratodon purpureus. Next base: position 27,250,546 of record CM026426.1, read on the forward strand.
AATTGAACAAGCTAATAAGCATGCTTTGAAAAAAAACATGACGATTTTACATACCTTATCACTCCTTGGCTTGTTTACAGCTGGAGGGACGTAGTCCAGGAACTTAGAAGGGCGTTTCACTTTCCGCTTGCTCCTCTTCGGATCAGGGACATCCGTTGCATTCTTTTGCGGAGGCTCTAGACGAATTACCTTCTCCGGCGCGGCAGATTTCTTTGCGGTCTTCTTCGGGCAGAGCTTTCGTTTCTTGTTCTTGTTTGTATTTGACTCATCTTGTCCAACATCTGCGTGCAACCCCGTAATATATGAAGTCTCAGTCTTCTCATTGGCACAATCCCTTCTTAGTACAGATGAATTTAAAAGTAATCCTTGTCGTTGCCTTAGATTCTTTGAAAGTCTCCTTCAGCAATATTTGAGTTCTCTTTAAAATTCGTACTTCGTTGGGTAGAACATACGAGCAGGACTTTATAAACCGAAATGCATTACTCACCCGCTGATTCCGCGGATCGCTTCTGTGTGCAGAATAGTTCGTCTTCGTAGTCACCAAAACAGAGTTGCTGTGCGTTGACGACGTGTCCTTCGTTTGTCTTCCTTCGTCCAATCGTGACGTCAGTACAGGCTGCTCAGTGTATAGTCCGTCTCCTCCATTACCTGGAACTACCTCGGTCGGTGCTGCATCCCACTTCTCCAATTCCCTTGACACTATCTTCCTCGATTCTCCCGCTTCTTCTGTTATCAGCCACCGTGCCTAGTTAATTGATGGTACGGCCAGCTTCTAAATCTAGTCTTTGTTATTAGGAAATGCAATGGAAATCTTATCAAATCAGACGCGGACTCATACACGTATTCTGAACGAAAAACTCCGTGATATGTATTTAAACCATGTGATTCATTGGCCATTACGATTCAGTCCTTATGTTGCCACTTGCCTACTCTAGCGGGGCGTTCTTCTCCGTCGCACTCTACCTCTGACAAGGCAGAGGCTGAGCAAGTTTTCTCGGTTAGGGAGGGGTGTTTGATGCCCTCCACATGAGTCGGAAGTATTTCACACCTCACTGCCGGGGGGGGGGGGGGGGGGGGGTGTTAGAAACTGTCATCGCAACGTTGGACTTGAGTGCGTCGATCGTAACGTTTGGTCCATCAGAAACACTTGCCAGATGCATTTGGAGGAGGAGATCCATCTTCCTGCTCAATTCGGACACGTCAGCCCTTGTAAGTGCCATTTCCGTTTCCATCTGCAACTTCCAGTTTGCCGTTCCTGTTGGCGTCGGCGTGGGGAGGGTTGGAACCTGGTTGCTCACAATGTTCACAGCAGTGTCCCCACTGGTATCCCCAAGCTCTTGCACTTCACCACCTCCAGGGTGTTCCAATGTTTCTTTCTCCTGCATAGCCTAATCAAAAACAATGGTAAGTGCTTTTTAAATTTATTCATATCAATAATAAGTAATATGGGAAGTATCAGTATTGGGTTGGTTATTCATGAACTTCGTAACACATACCGTGCACTGTTCTCTGTTGCCCTTGCACGCACTGGCTGGTGAAGCAATGGAAGGAATACTTGAAGTCTCCATCTGTGACATCAACCTCCTATAAGTAGTGGACCTCAAATTTATTATTCATCTCAATGTGCACACTTTGAGTGATAACAATCCGAACATTTTGCGTCCTTCTCGTTCTCTTATCTGTTTGGTCTATTTCTTGTATATGGCGTGCAACTTACATGACGTTGAGCAGTGGACGCTGTAATAGAGTCGCTTGTAGAAGGCATAGCTTTGCTGTCCGAAGGCTCCAATGCAGGAGCTGACATCATGCTTGACTCTACTTCATCCCATTGCAGGTACTCTGGTGCTTCTTTGTCCGTCAATGGCTGCAAGAGTCCATTTCACGTAATTAGCGAGATCAATTTGTTTATAAAACAGAGCAAGTATACGTACATAGAACAATTTATTCCCACTTCGACTGCATGTACTCACATCCCACGTATCGTTTGTTTGAGTGGACTGCGTATCATCTGCATCCTCGCGCGGAGAACGTTCTATTCAGGCTGCTGCTCTTGCTGCTTTCATCTTTCGGCTCTCTTCTTCAGCCTCAGCCGTCTCCCAATACTTAACAAGGCCAGGGAAATCCTTATCTGGACATAGATTGTGCTTCTTTCCCCTGTCAGTCGCAATCCAGTATTTTCGCCACTGATATCGCGAGGTCCGAGCGCACTCTTCCACGTACCACATAACATACCCTTCTCGCAGTGGAGGGTTGAATGTGAAGGTTCTAGCAATCTCCTCTAGCATGAAGTTTGCATCGCAGTCCGCTTGGTCTCGGATGTTGATAATGGAGAGTTTAAGATGTCGTCTTGCAGACGCCCGGATGATACGGTGCACGAAAACTCTTTGGGATTTGTCGATGCCTCCCGATTTAGTGCACTGCACGGGTATAGGAAATTGTTTACTGTTACGCTGGAATATATTCCGCGCGTGCCTCTGAAGTTTTCTCTGCACTGTCTTCTTTGATTGCACCACCGGAGTGATCATGCCCATTCCCGGCAGTATGAGGAACGTTGCCGGACGGGCCATTCTGAGGTTGCATGTTTGTCCTGTCGTTTGTCTACGAGATTGCCCCCCATCCTGGCAACGTTTGGTCCGAAGCGCTGAAGGATAGAGGGGACTGGGTATTGCCCATGCCAAATGCTGTACTTGGCGGCATCATAATAGGACCGGAAGAGTGAAAACCTGCCATGTAGCTTGAACCTCCACTTCCACCGGTGCTGCTGCCCTTTGAGTTCGTAGTTGACAGAGCCGTACTCACGGAGTAATTGAAAAGATTCCACAGCTCTGGCCTCCCCGTGTTTACACCTAGCCCGCTGTTATCCATTATGGGCGGCATTTGCATGCCATTGTTTCCGAGTACCTGTCCAGATGTCTGCATTTGCTGCATACTTCCGAAAATTTGCATCTGGGATTGAGGGTGGGGGAATCCGGAAATAACGTATTGCATTCCGGATCCTCCAGCAACTGACTAAGGTGCACCTCCATTGTAAATGACTTGCAGACCCCATGGTTGAACATACAAGGGTCCTCCTTGAAATTGTGGCATTACTGCCATACCCGATTCAGTTATACCCTGCATGAATGAATAAAATGTGGCGTATTATTAATCTCCAATTGGCTTGTCACCAATCGAATTGCGTCAATTCCTGATAGCATGTAGATGTTGTAATGACAATTGCCTAATTGTGAAAGTGCTTTGGTATATGCAAGCACAATGGAGCGGCATCTGTTTCAGTCAAACAACTCACCACGTTTCCTAAGCTAGAGTGGAGATGGGAGTTCGAATTCATGTTTGTTGATGGTGGAAAGCTTTGCTCGTATGTGGCGTATTCCCCTCTTGGTAGCAGTATGATCTTGTCCTGCAAACACCAGGTAACCATTGCGTTTGACGACGTTAGAGACCCGTTTCCCAATACTTTAAATAATCTTGGTCATATTAAAAAAAAAAAATACAGGGCGTGACCATGTCCAAGTCACGTACATCACTTCAGGAAAATACAAGGAGATTTGCATTCTACATTCGTAACCGTTCAAGGCACACAAACGAGCACATGCTTTGTCTGAGCACATGTTTTTATCTCACTTCTGATAACATGTACCATAGACCATGTCATACACACGACGATTGCATGGGAAATCTGAAAACACTGTCTTTCTTGCAGAAGGCCTCGACTTCGTCGTGTACCATCACAACGTGCCAGGAATGGGAGGCACAATCCCTTCTTTTCATTACGTAAGGTCAGAAATAAAGAATAACAGTTACGTATCTAGGGAATTTTGGGAACATTTCAGTCGTGGGAGAGAAAACTGCTACGCTTCTAGATACGCCCAGAACTCAGGCGAGACAAGTCAATATACTTCTCAGTTCCCAGTCTATTCGGAGGATTCATTATTTGATTCATAGTCCTCCTCCGAGGTCATTGACTCGCTACAGTTATCGTGGGAATCAAAGATAAAGTACAGGATTGGACGGTGATCGCCCTGAGCCCACACTGTCCCTCCCTGAACCCACTCCTTCTTGAGCTCCACGTAGGCTTTCCAGCCCTTTGAAACTCTTCTCAGAAATGCGCATTTCTGGAGGTCGTAGACGGCGCTAGTACTAGGCATTAGGCGTGGCCAAATGTGTTCGTCCATGATATCTTTCGGCTGGGCATCGAAGAGAGAATCGGGAGCAGAGTCTTCCTCTCCCGTGGGTCCTCAGAAAGTACTCTTCTTCAATGGACCAAACCCATCTTCTCTGTAACTGGTACCTTCCAACAACTTATAATGCTCTGCCTCAGACTCAAGTAGAGCACGGAGGGTAGCACGTGCGGCATTAGACAAAGTCATTATCTTAGACGCACGGAGTCTGGATCTAACGACGACAACATATCCAACTAAAGCGTCTTCTTCAACTACTCACTGCCAACGCCCGCTACAGTAGCGTGAAACCCTATCTGAGCCCCTGACAATACCGCAACCGTTTGAGACAAGGAAATATGCACTCAACAGGTTGCATCTTCCTCTTCCACTACGCAATTCGAAAATGAAGAAATCAACGCATTGACTACCTACACACAGTCACAAATGTAGACAATAGCATGGGATAGGAGGCACGTACCTGAGTGCTCGGAGAGATCCTCCAAGGGAATTGAAAATTGTAGTGCTCTACTGCGGGTCTTGGAGCATTCAAGTACCCCGATGATGCCGAGGTCGAGCCGCCGTCTACCGAAAGCAGCCAAATCTCCATACTCTTAAACCGTATGGATTTGGCACGCCATATCTTCCCGACGTCCCCTACGAAAATAGTATCGCTAAGTGGTGAAAGTATTGAAACCTACGTTGTGGCATTCAAGTGCCGCCGTCTCCAAATTTAGAACCTTTGATCATGTGCCCAATCCTCTGCCAACAGTGCACGCTGCAGGAGAGAGCCCCCTCGGATTCTACAGAGCCGCATGGGATCCACCATCATAAGATGACAACAACGTTTGTCTTCTTCCACGGCATGGCTCCTCCATTGTTTACTAGAGCATTGCTTGTCTTAAATTGTCATGGGCCACTGGCTCCATAAAAAACAACCATCTGCCATACCCACGAGGAGCAGAGTTACCTCTTCAGAAACATGGGTATTGAGAATTCCGGATTTACTCACCGAACGTGTAGCGCAATCCTTTGCAATGATGCCATTATGTCTACAAATACGCGAATACACCACAACCCTGCACAAGACACTGCTCCTGCGAGCGTGCCAACAAAAAATGGCCTAAGTTTCTCTTGTCCACACTCAGCCAAAGCAACAACCCCTTCAACAACGTCTCTATAGCGCGACATTACTACATATCTAAGCAATGTCTCTATAGCACGACATTACTACAATGGAGCTTGTTCTTTCTTTTGTTCCAGAATGCTGAGTATGATGCTAAATAGCAGCCTTGGTTGCATGATGCAATTTTTCCATTCCCTAGTTGTTCCAGACAGTAAGGCTCCTATACCTTTCTTCATACCAAGGCCCATAATGCACCAAGTTATGCTTCAAAACAGAAACCATGGAATAAATCAAATTATCCTCCACATGAAGTTGGTATCAAATGCATTAAATTTACTAAATCAACCTAGGTGAAATGCATTGTATGTCTCGAGTCTACCAGTGCTAGCATCTTGCAAATACTCTATATATGTTGGCAATAAGTGCAATTGGTTTTCTTTTGTTGGAAACAAATGTGACCTTACAAGTGCAACCATTTGCCAGGGAAAGTATAGATGTTGGAATCAAGAGCAACTTACCATATAATGTGTGACGTGGTCTTCTCCAAAGCACTTCACATAAATGTTAACTGGGGATTTAAGGTAGTAGAATAGAGGGGCAATAAATCTGTAGGGGAGCAGTAAAACTGCAGTTACTAGGGGGGGCAGTAAACTGTTAAGTTACTGTCCTGCCCTGTAGTAACTCTGTTGGATGAAAACTGCCTGTTTTGGATGAAAACTGCCAGATGGATGAAAACTGTCGGATGGATGAAATCCGATGGTTGGATGAAAACTGTTGGCAGTTAGGGTTTTGGGGGTGGCGGCTAGGATTTTGGATGGGGTAGTGGGAGAGGGGGCTGCGAAGCTCATTCTCTCTCTCTCCCTCTCAGTTCAGAGCTCTCAGATGGTAGTTTGTGTGTAGGACATGTTGTAGGAGTGTAGGGAGATGCTGTTAGAGCAGTATTTCAGGACCCTGGGGGGTCCAGATAGTGATATCAGTAGGGAGAAGAATCATGTACGGATTTACAGTGAGTAAAGGGAAGGAATTGATTACATTGGGTGTAAATGTCTGAAATTGCAGTTATGAGTGCTTGAGGGGCCAGGTTAGTGGATTCACCTGGTGGGACCAGACTCCACTAAATCTGGTGTTTTAATGAGTGGGTATTGTAGATCAGACCAAGGAGAGTAGAAAAATGTATCAGATCTAGGAAAATACCATCAGGATTTGAGTAGATCTAAGTTGGCAGTTTCAGATCTAGGACCCGGATTTTGGACAGTTTCAGGGCAGTTTCAGGGCAGTTTCAGGGGTAGTACAGAATTTTTCGCAGGATTTCAGAGAGCTTTAGGACAGTACTTATTTTTGAAGGAGTAAGAAAAATATTCCTTTCACAATAAAGCCTCCCATATGTGTGAATTTTTGTCTTGAAAGTCTCCCTTTGCTCCTGATCCAAAGAAAGTCCAACTAAATATGGGAACATTGTTTCCAACGCCTTCATTGTTTCGACCCGTCTAGATATTGTCTCCCTTGATCAACAGTGTTATTTTCTGAGCGCAAGACATCCTTTCAAATTTGATCTTGCCTGGACCAAGTCGATGGTTGGAACATTCTGGGTGCAGTAACACCAATCAAGGATGGTTTGATTAGGACGTTGTTGGAAGCACCACTAAGGGTTGGGTCCTCCATGATGCGCACGTTTCAACCAAGAAGTCCCACTGCTGACAACATTTTCTCCATATTCTCTATGACTTGTTGATGATGCTCCTCATTCTGCATGATCCAAATGAACATAAAATTGAGGTGAAGAATCTTCTCCACCATCCTTTTTGGTGCATGCAAGGTACAAATATGTACCCTCTCAAGTGGAAGAGGTAGAATTGGACTCCATCGTGATCCAATCATAGGCCTGTGGCTTCTCCCAAATGTTACCAACAAATAAACCACCATGCCAAGTATGTTTTCTTCTTCTAGCCTCTATAGCCGCCTCTGTCCATGTTTCCACCACTGGTTTTGTCCGCTCTTTGTTGCAATATTTGCATGAGTGTTTGGCGTTAACTCTGTGTTTCAATTTGTACAAGCATTTTATCCTCTTCATGTCCGCAGACAAGTGTCATTCTACTTTGAAGTTGTCAATTGTAAGCAACTAACCCCCTTCTTGTCCTATGATGAGCGCAAGGAAGCTCGTTTGCTAGAACACCAATTGGAGTACTTCATGGGACTCTTTTGCAACCTCAAAGCATGCTATAATCCAGATTTTTGTTTCAGATTGGACAAAAAAATACATGTCATCAGTTTTTGCTATGCAACTGTCTAATGCACAATTCATTAGGGCAAGACTCATCCTTTCAAATTTCCTCCCATGTAGAGTCTCTGCTTCGTCCATCTTTAAGACAAATACCAAAGTCTTGTTTCCAACTTCTGCACATTTCATTGGTTTTGAACAGTTGGTTTAAAGGAAGTAACAACTTTATCTAATGTGTTTCTATCATACTAGCATGGTATAGTAAAAGTGAAGAGTAATCACCTTTAGTGGTGAATCCTTACAGCTTCACCATAGTCCTTTGCAGAACTTCATTGTCAACAAACAAATTATTCTTGGATGTTAGAACAACTCTTGATATGTCTGGTTCCTTCATTTTTGCTCTTCATGTGGTAACAGCAGCTTGCGTTTCCAACTCCAACGTACTTTCAATGTGCCAATGCTCACTAACAAGATCTTTGAATTCGAATTTAGCTCTCTTTGCAACAAACTAACCTACTGGGTGGAAGTACACTAGACCTAGTGTTGTTTTGGCAAAACTCTATTGTACCATCGGGACCTTAGAGTATTAAAGTGTACAATAAGTACTTTACCTTCCTCAATTTGAGCCGTTCAAATTTAATGGGAGAGGAGGGATTTGTCAATTTGGATCAGCTACTCAGGATAGCCTACTCTGACACTAGGGATTCCCTTTGGTTTAGATCCATACAAGCCAGCTGTTCTTTACTTAACATGTGGCACAGGTCAAAAACATGGACTGACGGGAGTTGATGTCCAACCTTGGTGGCAGGATTTACAATTCATTGAAGCACATTGCATCCTAGCTTTTCCAGACAGCGTTGTCAAAATTATTCATTTGATTACAATCATCCTCGTAATGTGCAATCATCCTGCTCCTCAAATTGTATATTTGTTAGAGGTCTCAAAGTTATGGATTTGTCTCAAGTTCATGAGTTTTTAAGATGAACTTGGAATGAAGTCTAGTTCAATCAAGTGATTGGTTTTTTGAAGCATTCCAAAATACTATACAAGCTATTTTCATTTGGATTAAAATATGGCTCTAATATGATCCTCTTGGAATACCATATAAAATATAATTGAAAACCATCACTATTGATTATTTATACACTTGTTATTTTAGAATTCTAGATTGTTCCTAATTTAGCATCTTGAAAATAAACATCCGTACGTTCAAAGGAGATAAGTTCCTAGAAATCATCAACTTTTAAAAGAGAAAATGAAAAGTTCAGCAATTAGCATGGTAGAAAAAGATAAATGCAAGAATCTACTCTATATAGTATGTTTACATTTTGTTTCTTTTATTTTTTTTTAGTCTAGAGCTATTTTAAGTTGTTCTAATATTAGAAAATAAAATTTAAATATTGATAAATGAACATCATTTCTTATCCCTCCTTTAAATAAAATATTAAATATAAAAATTAAAGAAGGGAAAAAAAAAATTAAATGAAAAAAAAAAATTAAATGAAAAAAAGGAGAAAAAAAATTATAAAAGGGAAAAAAAAGAATGAAAATAAATAAATAAAAGAAGGACAAATAAAAATATGAACAAAAAAAATATGAAAAACACCTTATTGCTTGTAAATCAGGATTCTACACCCCCTCCTTAATGATGAACTGTCATAGATGAAAAAACCATGAAAAAATTAAGAAGAGAATCCATAAGAGATTCACCATCTCTTAAAGGATAGAGGTTAAAAAAGGACTGATCGATACTTCCTTGATAGAATCAGAGTAGAATTTACTTCCTATTTTAAAATCATACTCATCATAAAAGAAAAGATTCAATCTTTTTTGGACAACAAAATCATCTCAAAACAAGATTCAAAGCAAAAAAAATTATATATCGGCTTGAAATCATGTACATTGAATTAATGAAACATCATAATTTAATTAACAATTCAACATCAGAATGATTATCAACTCAAGCATTCCTATAACTGGTGTCGACGGGCAAGACTCTGTGTTTGTACCACAAGGATGTTATGTATTAGATGAGCCCCTGCCCGGAGGGGCTCACGCGATGTGAGGCACCTCGGTGGTAAGGGGTGGGGCGTAGCCCGACCCGTCCGGAAGGGGTGCCTCACATCGCGTGAGCCCAACGAGAGGGGGCTCACCGGGCGTAACGCCCGTGGCACACTACCCGCAGTTAAAAGTTTTGAGTTCCAGCCCATGACATTGAAAAGCCCTTGAGCTTTGGCGTTCAGCTGGTAGCACAAAGAATGCGTCTAAACCCGTTGGGTATTCTTGGTAGCGCAGAGAATGCGGGTTTGATTCTCGCGGGCGTATCGCGGGAAAGAATGTTGTGATTCTCACTCCCGGTTGGTCATGGGCTGCTGTTAGGGCGAGGGTTTGAACGCGAGACCTAGGTAATATCGTTAGCAATTTGCTGAATCCATTGAGTATTTTATCATGCATTTGAATACACAATAAAACTCATACCTTTCCACCTCCTTGCAGACAAAAAGGTCTTGTTCTACATGGTACAAATTGTACTCAATGTACACATTCTCTATTTAACGAATGCACACATTCCAGTCAACTTGATTCTCCGGTTCAAAGTACTAGAGGGCTCCAGGTACTTAATAGACAATAGAGAAGAAATGAGCCAGAGACTGAAAACTCAAATACAAGAATGATCAGGACCATCAGCTAAGCACATGAGCGATCAGCATACAAAATGCTCCTACAAGCAGTTCATGGAGCAAGTAGCTGAAGGAGACGCCGAGAAACACCAACTCATAGAGAGCAACATCAGACGAGGTTGTAATAACATGTAAAACCCTAATTGATTAAATGAGGTAGCAATGTCACTCGTGGAAAAGGAGTCCTTCCCCTCGAGAACATTTGGAGGAATTGGTAACAGTTCGAGGAACTGTTACACATTCCTCCAAATGTTCTCAAGGGGAAGGACTCCTCTCCCACTCGTGTGTTTACAGCCAAAGGGAAATAGACTAGATGTATGCATCATAGAAAACATCAACACCAGGGATAGAAGGATGAGGCAAAGCAAGTCAATAGCATCTCCAAAAGTCGACAATCAAAAGCTCAAATTTGAGGTTTTGAAAAAAATCCTCAGGAGGTGGTAAGCTTCACATGTACCCATGCCAAAGACCAAACTTTTAGTGTGCCACTTGACGTGTACGAGGTGTCTGCAAGCTACCACAACTTGTTATTGTTCATTCACAAGAGAACTAAATTCAAAAGACTCCAAACAGGAGTAAGCATTGACGATAATCACATGGAGAAAAGGAGTAATGTAGTTGACAAAAATTATAACACAACACATATTGTCCGCTGTTTTATGAGCCCAACACCATTGTACCAAGCTCAGAAAAAAAACCCACAACCTCCCTTGACATACAACCTTCCTTGACAACAAATTAGAGAGTGTAACATAACCAGCTTGCTTCTTCCAACAACACAGAAGCAAACTCAGGTTTTCCCAAAGTAGGGCGTTCAATTGTGAGAGGATCAAACACTATATTCAATAATTTGGGAAAAGTGGGCAAATTTGGGACTTTGGGTCCGGCAGAGTGACAATTACATTTGAATAGCATCTTTTGCAAATCATTGGTTTTTGTGTGACTTTCAGTACCTCTGTTGCGTTTATTTTATTCAGTACTCTGATTCACAATACATACATCACAGAGATGTACTATCATGATAAGCAATTTCTGTATTTTGACATGATTAGTGGATTTCAGTTATTATTTTGCTTTCAATCAGGAATATACATATGAATTTAATAGTCTTGTGCAAGGGAGATTTTATAGCACTATAGGTGAATATATATAGTAACATGGAATTATTATATTTGCATAATTGAGTTTCTCAATGATCGAATAGAATTGCCTGATATGTAACATCAAAAACTCGCTATCATGTACTATGTAGTGTGTAGAGTGTATGTATTGTGACTCTGAAGCTAAAATATTTCCTACCATGGCTTGTATTAGCGTACTACTTATATGTCCTAGAGACATCTTTTGTGTTTTAGGACTATATTCTGAATTTTGGGGAGAGATTAACAACAATGTCAAGGCGTTCTTCAATTGGTACGCACTAGATCTACCAACAAATTAACGGCTTGGAAAAAAGTAGATTTTTGTTTTTTTTCTATATTTGGGCCAAAACAAATGGTCATAAACAATGTCAGGTTCCAATATGTATTACCTATACACTAACTAGCAATCATCAGACCAGTGCAACGCACCTAGTGCTCTTGCTTTCTTCCTTTCCTCATATATTTTCATAATAGCATCTCTGCTAGATCTACTACTTCCGGGCGGCATAGGCCCAACTACACTAACCTTTGATGGAATTCCAGTTAGGGCTGTCCTTCCAGGGTATTTGCTGAATATATTCCCATGAAAGATTGAGTTGACATTTGCATGAGCGTGCACTATCCTCCAATACTTCTTCGTGTCGTTGCTCCTAAACGGTTTACTGTTGACGACACCGTCTTCCACTTCAGACAATGCAGACCAATCCATTGCTGGTAGCACATAGCGAGCGGGAGGGTTCTTGTGAAGCGGTTTACAGGCACGAACAATGTGTTTCGTGGACAAACTAGCTTCCCTCAGTTTTAAGCCCTGACAAATGTCAAACAACTGTCAAACAACTGTAAAAAATGCGGAATCACTACCTTGAATCTTAGAGATGTGCTGCCCAGAAATCGCCCATTGGGCAACTATTATAATCTTGATGGATCAAGCCAAACTACAACATGCATTGGTTAAAATTGAACTCTCCATCCACACGAATTTCAGCAGAAAATAACAGTGATTGTGCAACCTCAAAGATAAGTTGAACAAAATCATCAATTTTCAGTATTATGCAAAGGTTTGCGAACTACAAGTCCATTTACAAATTACAGTTTAAAAAAAAAAAAAAACCCCAATACTATTAGGGCGGTCACCTTAATACTACCAACCCGGTAAACTATCTAACAACGATTCAGTGCAATTACGACTGTGCTTGGCCTAATCACCCCAATGACTCCAATGACTTTCCTAGCGCTCCAATGACTTTCCTAGTGAATCGCTCCAATGACTTTCCTAGCGGACTAGTTTTAAAGACATGATTCTGGCCAGCAATTCTAGATCCGTTCGCATCCTCCATTAAGGATTCCACAAACTCTGGAACGGAAAGAGCTTGTTGACATAATTTCAAAACCATTGCCAACTCCTTTCCGATAGGTTCGTCGTTGCAGCCTCACCAAGGGTGAGGAAATACACAATTTCCGGGAGGATTCAGATAAGATTTCAGAGGGCTATCATCTACAAGTAACGTGTTTTCCTCGGATGGAATAAATCCCTGCAGATCTATATTAAAAGGCATCTTCCAAAATAAAGGCACCTCCTTAAATACTCCTCATGCAATGGATTTTTTGAACGGACCATAACGTTTTCCTTCTCATGCTTTAAGGTCGACAATGTTCCTGTGATAAAACAAAGGCCGACTTACAATCCCCGAACAACCACTGAACAATTGGAACAGCCATATCTCGCCGCATGCACGTCCAGACCCCGACATGAGCCACCTTTGAAATAATCCTTACAAAATCTCGGACATATGGCCGGGCAGTAACTAGCCTATACGATTCTTTCGTCAAAGCCTTAATTAAAGCTGGTTTTCCATATTGAAAATCTTCGTTCGTTGAAACATACGTCTCTCCTGAAATATCCTCTTTCTTCTTGTTGACATACTCAATGTTGCAAAGCACATTGTTAAGGTCAAAAATGATCAATCTTGTCTAATTTAACACTGCGGAGGCCCTTGGCATCACTGAGGGCACTTCCAAGCTTACCTGCCGAGAACGATGACAAAACAGTGTTTAAGTACAAAATCACGTAGAAATGACTTTCAAAACACATCGATGACCACACAAATGTACATTTTAATTTAGATTCACAACAACTGCATTAGTTCAGCACATATAGAAATGGTTATTGCAAATTTAGAGAACATCAACAAGCGAAATCCTAGGTACACATAACACGTCATACTCTAAAGACCAGAGAAAAAAAGAGACCTCGGGAACTTGGAAGACTATTAACACATAACAATCCAAAGTTCAAACGTCTGCAATATAGATTGATAATAATTATACAGAAACTCAACAAACAAAGAGAACATTAAGGTGTCCACCTTAATGTTGTAACTACAAAATTAGCTGAATCACACAACCAAGTACAATGTACGACTACGGGTAGATTAGCTCACTCTGGAAATACCCAACGCGACCGAAGTCTGAAAGAGTGTCCAAGGAGGCGTACTGAACTAGATTTATTTATTACAATACGAGTGCAAAGGTCCGAAGACGATAAGATTAAGGTGGTCACCTTAATCAGGAATCTTAATCGAAGCGCCCACGAGATATATATCCATATACATAATATGTAAGGTACTGATTGACCAGAACTTCATCAACTATATATTATGAATTATGTCCTGGCGACCAGAAGGTCACACTCTAGTTCCTGCAAAGTAACCACTTCCTATACTCCTCTCGAACATGAGACTTCTTATCCAGAGGGTCTACACCGGGAACCATGTGTCGGTGTTTTTTCATAAAACTCCGCACATTCTCTCATGACTGCCCTAGCTCGTGAATGATTGGAAACAAGTTCCTCTCTAGGCATGAATGGCGGTCAACAGGACTGTACCAAGGAGTTGGATAGACAACGTTATCAGGAGAAGTTATATTAGACTCATGGTTAGAATCTATCAGAAGAGTGTTTCTCGAATCAGGATACACGTCTACCGGGGGACGAGGAGTGGACTTCCAGGTATAGGTCTTGTCCCACATAGTATCCTTCAAGTCCTTCAGCATGTAAATGTCGCTGTGTTTCTTTAACGAGCCTACGTCTAAATGTCTCCTATGGAAATACCCACTACTATCCCGCATGGATTTCATGTCATAACGAGATAACACTATACCCGACTTTTTGCTGCACTCCTGAAATAAGAAAGAACATATATCTCTAACACGCTCATATGGCATATCACTCCAGATAATTGGAAACACGTTATCAAGTTCACACATCTTTGACCAAAATGGAACAAAATTAGTTCGCACGCGAACGCGATCACTCTGCCCTACCAGCGTCACCGAGACTTCATCAAAGCAACAATCCGATGGCACATGCACTAGTCCCATGTTTTTAAAGTCGCATAGACCGAAACTCTCTGAAGTTCAAAAACTATGAAGTAAGTCTTCAGAGATGATGCTGACAGAGGCGCATGAGAAGAGAGACATGTCGTGGCGATGCTGACGGCTGTTGATTTTGCATCCTGTGCACAAACGATATCACCTCAAATTAACGAGGATTGAAAAGACCATCTTAAATCGCGTATCCAATGAGAGGCAAGCACGCAATAGGACAATTGTCGTAAGAGTATTAATGTTTGAGCTTTTTCAGCTCAGGTCCTTCACTAAACGTACCTTCTTCTATGCCTATGAGCTGTCGGCCTTGTTCCTGCTCCGCTTAACCGGCAATGGCGACACTTCAGGCTGCTGGCTTGACTAGAGCACCGTCAGACTTCCGAGTAGAATGAGGTCTTCCTTGCTTCTTCACTACATCCACTGCTGTCTGTGTCCCCAAAACGGGCTTCCCTCCAACTCGACCTGACAACCTCTCGGCAGACCGCTTGGAACTTCGTCCGGAGTCATGTGTACCTTCTGAGGTTGCCGATGTCTTTTCAACAACAGTCTCACCCTCGTCTCCAACTATATTCTTACACAGCTTCTCTTGAACTCCCTCATGCACCCCAAACTCTAATGCGTCACTAATTTGTGTCTCTCCAACTTCACATCCCCCTACATTTACCGCGGCATCTTCTACATGAGCAGTCTGCAATCGAGGCTCTTGCGGTATGCCATCTGTTGTCGGCTGGGGTACCTCAACATTCAAGTCGTATGGATCAGAGATTGAGGTGACCACCTCAATCCCGTCCAAAAGTTCCGTGACTTTGCTCCCCTGGCAAGTATCCATCTGAGGCTCAGATGGATTATCTCTGTCCGAATGCGCCGGGTCTTGGATTGAGGTGGTCACCTTAATCCCTCCGTCAACTTCATTCCGAGGAGCTGAACCCCTTGAATTGAGTTCAACCAATTCACAAAATGTACCGTGGCCATGCTCTTGTACAACTACCACTGAAACAGTTGGAACAAGATCCATCTCTATGGGCTGGGAAGTGCTTGGTTCACTGGTGGATATTATGGTGTTATGTTCCACAATCGCAAGATGGTTCTGAAACGTAGATGGTGAACTCTCTGGTTCATCTCTAGGGTTCAGGCAATCCAGAGGTCCCCGCTGAAGCATTGGCGCTGGATTTAAATAACCTATGTCCCCTTCATTATCCTCAAAATCCATCGGCGAATGATCTAATCCTTGGTCAACAACGTGGCCAACGCGGTAGGAACCATAAGGCAGCGGTTGTATGAATGAAGTGGGATTTCTAGTGCGAGAACCACCTGAGAGTTCACCTCTAAGCATCTTGAGGTCAAGCTCCATCTTGGCAATCTTGATTTCCTGCTCTAAACGTGCGGCCTCAGCATCATAATCCCGACGTTTTTTGGACGCGGAATACCTCGGATCTCCACTCTCTGTAGGTCCTCTAGTGGGGTCAATTGTTGGAGAACTACCATGTGACGCAATCTCCTGAGATCCTGTCCACGCTCCTCCATCGTCCGGCTCCCCCTGATGTGGTCGCTTACGATACGTAGAAGCCGTGTACAGAACTGCTGCAGCAACCTGGTCAGAGGATCCTGAGGACCGTGTGGTAGTAGAAAGTGTATGCGGATCCCCAATAATTTTCTGACTTTCCTGGACACCCCCCTCGCTCCCCTCTTCTTTCGCACTGCTAGAACCATGTGCAAGAGTCCTCTGAGTTTGTAGGAAGTCCACTGGGTTCATGTTGACAGCCTTCGATTTCAAGGAGAGGAGTTCGTCAACACAATCTTGGTCGCGGAATGTGTAGACAATAATTTTTAACATCTGCACGCAATTCAATAACGCATTTTTTAGTACCACTAAAAAAGATAACTTCACACTCAAATTAAGGTGACCATCTTAATTTGCAGACATCAATTCAAGTTGTCTCCGACAATATAGAAATCTTAAGTTGACAAAAAAAAAGTGAGTAATTATACTTCGGATTTTTTTGTTAGCTTTATCTTGCTTTGATAAGTAGTAACTGAGGACGCGACACATTATAGCTTCTAAGTTTTTTTAAATGCCAGAGATTGGACATGTTATTGGATTTAAAAACATATCAATCATAAAAAGCTTGTGGTACCACCGCTAACTTTAACATGGAAGATTCCAAGGTGGAAAAAAACAAATCAGAGACAAAGCAGATCTTCAAAACATAATCAGAGAGATGACTGTTTCACTAACTTAATTTTGATAATTAAGGAGATCATCTTAAAATAAATAAATACTCTCTCGAACACTATGACCTTACAGAATGAATACCGTATCAATTTAAGATCCAGGATGCCAAGGTGACAGAAACTAACCAGAGTAATGAAAACTCTTCATATAAGAATAATGTGGGAACAGGCAGTCACACTAACTATCATATTCAAATCTAGTCATTTCAGATAGATATTAAGGTGATCATCTTAATATGAAGGCATACCCTTCCAAACCTTTATAATTCTATAGATAATCAATCGATCCAAGCGCTATAGAGAATTGCACGTACCTGACAGGCGAGCATAAGCTTTCTCCCTCCAAAAATGTTGAACACGGATTTGAAGGGACCAGACAACTCTTGTAGAATTCTAAGGTACGTTTCCATGAGAAATTCTTCAAGGTAGTATCTGAACTTTCCCTCCGTGTAGACCTTCAAATTCTGGGACCTAAAAATGTTCGTCAATGGCGGTACAACATAGTTCTCCTTCTCTATGTAGTATATTGTGACAACCTTCCCCTTAACTTTCTTATCGCCCTTGAATCCTTCGATGGGGTCCGGGTGATAGAATGATTCCACGGGTTTCGAATGAGTTGTATTAAGCTCCCTCTAGTATAGTGCACGCACCTGATCCTTCCTCGAGTCATCCGCTATCCAAACCCAGACAGGTGTCTCTGCCCATCGAGGAATCTTGCAATCATCAAAACGCTTCACAAAAGACTCCCAGAATGGATGATCACTATCCGACCCAAAGACGTGCCCTTCTACGTTTTTGAAATCTATCACTGCAACCCAGTCTGATTTGGTTTTTTCCCGAATGTCCACCTTCTTCAATCCATCTAGGAAAAAAAAGGACCCCACCTTTGCCTCGTTTCCATCAGGGGTAGTGAAGTCCTTTTTAACCAGCATGCATGTACCCACATCAATAGCAAGGGCTTCCTCTGATTTTGTTTCTACTACTGCTTTGATAGAATCAATAAAGGCTGCTGGAAGAAAGCCCTTGTCTTGTCTATTCCGCCCTTCGAAATTGTTAAAAAAACGATAACCTGCTGATTCAATTACATTGGCCATGGTCTTCCACGTGATCATATGCGTCTTCTTAAAATTTCTCTAGTTCTCCTTGTGCACATCTTGAGCTTCGTCAAGTCCAATAGCAGAAGTAGACTCAATGAGACTGAATTTGACATCTATAAACCGGTCAAACTCACGAATTAAGTGTCGTTTGGTACGCTTCCGGTTGCCCCACTCCAACGCAGATAATATGCTGCGGTTCTTCGCGACTGCCTTTACAGTATAGGATACAACCTTCGGGTACACTGGTATTGGCTTCTCATCATCGGTTCTTTCATTCAGCAGATAAGATGCCATCTTCGATATTTCACGTTCTGTTAGGGACTCCAAACATTTGAACTAGTTCTTCGATAATGGGGAAATCACCTTCATATTCATCTTGAAATTTGGAGTGTCTTTAATCATGTCGCCAAACTCTGGGCATATCAACTCTCCTTTCACGTGTTTTTTGAAAAATGTTTCCCACTTCAGCCAACAGGCGTCGCTAGATCTCACCAACGACCACTCCATCCGGACATCGTTGTATGTCCACTTGATCAACTTATCGTCTTTCTCTACTTGATCTCTCTTCGACCGAACACTTGATAGCGTTTGAATCATGGATTTAGAAACCTCTGCAGTGGATCAAAACAACAGTCCAGGTGAATTATGAAATGCCGCAGCCATACTGGAGACCTACAATTTACGACATTTAGGTGATCATCTTAATTCCAAAGGAAAGTAGCTACAAGTTTCAATATAATACATATCGAAAATTAATAACATATTTCAGTAACCTATTAGCAAGCTCTAATCAAAATATAGATCAGAGGGAGACATTGTGATAATCAATCCTTCCTTCTCAAGGATGCCATTAAAATTTAAGGTTAGCATCTTCGTCCATATGAACTTTCAAAACGCTGAAACACATCCGTAGAGACGACGACTAACAGGACATCTAATCAGGATTTGTTTTATGCAAGGAATTAAGATGACCACCTTAATGTAGAAGAACGTTTTACACACAGAAAAAGATGGACATGAATATACTAACATTTATAGATATAATGCATGCGAACTTCTTCGAAGAAATCAACGACTCCGATTCAATGTTGTGTCTTTCTAGGATTAAGGTGATCACCTCAATCCGATGGAAACGATGTATTCTCCAAAACGATTGTAATCAAAAATCAACGAGGACCTCTTTTATAATTAAGGTGATCACCTTAATACTATGTGAAGAACCAGTAAATTGGGAGGGCAGCATTTGGAACGCAAAGACTAAAGGACCATATCGAATTTCACAACATTAGAAAGACAGACCTGTGAAATAATGTATGGTACAACAGCAACGAACATAGTGAGAAGATATTTGGTACTTACGTTCCATTCACTTCGCTTTCTCGACATTGCTGGACTGGCTTTGTCTGAAGCGTTGAAACGAACCCTCTCTGGCCTCCCCATTTCTTCCCATATCCGCCTCACATGGATGAGATTTGATGCCCACATCGGTTTGAATGGGTTTATCTGATTGGACTGGTTGTAGTATTCTGAAATGGCTTGTATCTTCCAAGTTCCAAACTATTTGACCTCTCCAAGTTCGGAGCAGTTCCTTCCGCTCCGTACTAACCTGATTCTCCCCAAGTATACGCTGGGCTGCCTTCATAGTATGTTGGCGATTTATTGCATAGAATCTGCAATCCTTAATCTCATTCCAATCCTTAGGAGCTTCCTTCAGGCCTTGTGGATACAAGCAGAGAACCTGCTTATTGGGAATCACTTGGGTCATAAGGATGTTGTGAATGGTTGTCACATTGTCAGCCTCTAACTGCCGCACGATATAATTGCAAGGAGCAACGTCAACTTTTGTGACATCTACCTCCACAAGTTTGTCATAGCCAAGGGGGTAGTACTTTCCGAAGTCTGCCTCAAAATTAGCAAACCTCCGAATGCACTCCTTAGCCACAACACTGCCATCGGCGTTGCGATTGGTTGGTAGGTTGTGTTTACTTGGAAGATCCACCTCTATGTCTCCATCTGCTTCGACCTGTGAACTGACTCCCACTACAGGTGCCACTTCTGTTTTTTTGGCAGCTGCTTTACTCCTAGGAACCTTCTTCGGAGCACCCCGCACCACTTCCGATCATGCGGGAGGAATGGAAGCTTGTGTGACCCCTGATGAACTTTCACTTTGTTTCTTTGGGGTCTTCACCTTCGTTTTCTTAGGCGCGGACTCAATTACCTTCAAAATCAACTTCCCGACCTGCATATCTCATACAAACGTACTCACTCGATAAATACGACCTTCATATACCAAAATAAATCATTTTCTTGTATCTGCAATTATTTGATAGACACAATGGTAATTAACTATGAATGATAACATACTTGCATTTCGATTACAAAAGTCTTGAAAGACTGTTTCTAAAATGTCTGGGCCACAAAAGCCGCGAGCGATGATTCCTTCCATGCCTTATGTAGCTCAGCGTGGTTCAACCCGTAGGAAGACAAGTTTATTAGGAGAGCTTCGCAAATAGAGTCTGGTCGTTGGAGAGTGATACAAACGTATGGATGTGTCCCCTTACACGAAAGTACTGAATGTCCGGAGACGAGGACGTAACGATCTCCATTAACAAACTTCACTGAAAGGACTGTCGACTTTGATTCAGAGCTCTCTCTCGACAAACACCATCCCGCTGATACGTCGACTGTTTCACTTCTAATGGTGAATTTGACATCTTCAATCTGTTCGAAAAAGTCCTCGTCACAGTCGGGTGGGCAAATGTCCTGTCGAACAGCTATCTTGAAAAGAAAGGGCTCGGATGTTGTCATCCTGCAAGGTACGAGCTACACTCAATTAGTGAATACATGAGTACTTAGGAAAACACAAATTGAATCAAATTAAGAAGACCACATTATCTTCGATACACAAATCGACAAATGAATTTGACCTTTCTCTACAAGGCAGTGTGAAGGTAACAATAAAATCTTGCTTACAAGGGGGAAAAACGATATTTAGTAATACCAAACCATAGACATAATGCGGGTTAGAATAATGAGATTCTTTGTACCCCCAAAGAAATTTAATGACTGAGAATAAGGAGATCATCTTAAAAGGTAGCTATATTGACCCAAAGCGATTACTTGTAAGAGAAATTTCCTTCCACCGAAATCCTAAACGCCTCTAAATCTCCGAAGCGGGATGTAGGGTAATGAAGGTGATCACCTCAATTGCAAATCAGTAATAAACATATACATACCTCTGGGCACATCCAACTTGGACTAGGGTGGATGATTTGCAATTCTTCAGACAAACTTTAAATTACTATGCTAACAAGAGGAAATTAAAAAACGGGATGAACAAGTACTCATGTGACAGCCGGGAGTTAAAGTAGTTGAATGAGAGAATTGTGTCAATACAACATACTGACGCATTTACAAAGGCTGAATTGACCTAGGATTCAAAAAACGATTGACCAAAAACCGAGAACGAGCAGAAATAAGGAGATCTCCTGAATAAGGTATCATTAAACTCTATGACGGAAATGATATGATCTATGGAAGAAAAAGGTGAATTCCGAGATCAGAGGAAGGCTATGCAACCTGAGAACTAAATCGTTACAGCGCTGAGATCACTAAGAACCTGAACAGCACAATGCAAGGTGAACACCACGAAAAGCCACCTTTTGAAAAAAATGGCAACAAAATCATATGCTTACAATGCGAAATAAAAAAACTCCTCCCAATGATTTAGTCATAATAGGGATACAGGGTCTTACAGAGAGACTCATTTGGTTGATGTTCTTAAATTCAAAACTACCATAGAAACGTGGTAAATCATCTGAACTATTATGTAAAGCAATTTATGAAGAAAACTAACAAATGACTGACAGTCACTCCTGTAATTCCAAAGAGCAGTCTACATGCACCAACAAATACAGATTGAAAATAATGCCTTCAGTATATCGACAACAATAAACGACGGTACAGGAAGATTCTAAACCTCTACTGTCGGACCTCTAGGAATAAATCAGAGAATAGTGTACAGGTACTTGACTTGTGATTCCAAAAAAAAAAAAATGTAGAAGAGTCTAATGACAAGCAATCGTGGGAAGAAAGACCAGGACAGACACAAAACGTCCGCGGGTTCCATCCAGAAATGAGAAAGAACATGTTAACCCTACTACATACACTGCAAGCAATTCAGAAGAAAGTCTAAACCCTACAAATACTAAAGCACGAATACAAGTTCATGGTGGTCCGAATCAGAAAAATAAAAGTTGGAGAGCAAGCTAAACGGTCATACGGAACACCCAAGCTCCTCCTTCAATGATGACCAACTCAACGCCAGGATGACTAATTGATACTGCACGAAACACCCACGCTGTATCTTCCCAAGTAACTAGCAAGTGAGATTTCGAAAGACGAGTGAATGTAATAGAAATCAGCTCTACTGCTCTGAAGGGGCGAACTTGAAATAGGGATTGGAACTACTGAAACAACTGTGGACGTTTGAGCCGCTGGTAACACTCCCAAACTACAGAACAAACTTGCATGCGTGGTAGACCGCGATGTAGGAAACCAATTCCATGCTGATGCCAGAGAGAGGTTTCACAAACGTTTGGGACGAGTGAGAGGAGTGGAAATGAGAACAAAGGTTTCGGAAGAGGAGGTGGTCGATGACGGCGGGACAGCGCTGGAGGATTACCGGGAACCAATGCTCCCATCAGGATAAAGGTAGCGAACACGAATGGGAACGCTGTGACGAACAGATTGTGATGTAAAATAATGACGTGGAGAACATTGAGGTCGACTGACATGATGAAAACCGTGGTCGGAACACTCCATTCAATCATGTGTGCATAAAAAGGCGGCTTTGAGATGCAAGACGATGATCATCATGGACTAGCATCACATAAAGCAATGATGCCTAAATTAGTAATCATTAAGCATCCTATTAATACAGCAATCCTGGAAACTATCAATATTATCTACGCATCCAAGAGACCTTACAGAAACTTTCTCCAGCACCAAGTATAGTTAAATCCGTTTGTTGAATATTTTCTCATAGTCATGAGTCACGTCTGTAGGTACTAAAAATAATCCTGAACTCCAATTTATCTCATTTGCAGCAGTTATAATTCGTGCGAAAATTGGAAGTAATTAGTTAATACACAGTTCACTGTGATGATTGTAGACTTCAGAATACCAGAAATAAATATAATTGGTGCCTAATGTATATCCATGAATAATTGAGTGCCAAACTATGAAGCAACCTCATTTAACTGCTGAGTTACTAAACCTGAATTATAATTTGAAGTGGTGAAACAGTTAAACCTCATAGACACGGTTTATGGGTGACAAAACAACAAATATACTTGTAATTGCTTTCCAGAGCCGGTGCACTTAACTAAATGGGTTCCACATTATCCTCATAATAGAACTACTTAAGAAATCATGCATTTCCAAAAATTGAAAAGAAAAACTACATCCATATATAAATAGATATAGATATATCGATATGGATATATACATATATATATTTATATGGATATATGTACATATATGTGTGTGTGTGTATACATATATATATATATATATATATATACATATACATATACACGATCCAAATCTTGAAACATTTTTAAAATTTGGAATGAACTCTTATATTCTTTAATAAATATTCATGACACTTTAAAAACTTCTATATTTTTGGGCAATTTAAAAGAGCATATTATTTATTTCTAGA
The DNA here is from genome assembly GCA_014871385.1 of Ceratodon purpureus. NCBI lineage: Eukaryota > Viridiplantae > Streptophyta > Bryopsida > Pseudoditrichales > Ditrichaceae > Ceratodon > Ceratodon purpureus. Next base: position 27,274,311 of record CM026426.1, read on the forward strand.
TTCTATTGTAATAATTGCCAAGATAGCATGTTACATAATATGGGCATTTATTACTATGCACTAAGTCATGAAGATAAAGTAAATAAATAATATATATATATATATATATATATATATATATATATTATCAAATATATTTAAAGAAAATCATATATATATATACGTACTCAATTTAGCATTTTACCTAACTTTATATATTCAAATGTTTTTTACTCTATCACTTCATTTGAAGAAGTCAAAATATATGCTACAATGCATAAATTTCACTATAAATAAATATATATCTATATCTAAAACTACATATGCGCACATATCTATATAAGTATATTATGTTCATATAAATGAGCAAATATTTTCTATAAATACGTTTATTTATTCTAGCACGGAAAAATATATAATCATGTAAATAAAAATACATACACATATATAAAGTATGATTTATTCTTATACATATAAGTACTTATGTATTTATAAATATGAACATATAAGAATATATGATGAAGCAAATCTATATGTGAATATAGAGAGAGAGAGAGAGAGAGAGAGAGAGAGAGAGAGAGAGAGAGAGAGAGAGAGGAGAGAGAGAGAGAGAGAGAGAGAGAGAGAGAGAGAGATCGGAGAGATATGAGAGAGTCGAGAGAGAGAGAGAGAGAGAGAGAGAGAGAGAGAGAGAGAGCGAGAGAGAGAGGAGAGCAGAGAGAGAGAGAGAGAGAGAGATAGAGAGAGAGAG
>CM026426.1:27285040-27477036 GCA_014871385.1 Ceratodon purpureus
GAGAGAAGTAATTTGTAAGAATATATAATCCTAGACATATGCCTAAATTGAAGTATGTATATGAGTGTGTGTTTACATATATATATATATATATATATATATATACATATTTCTTATATTTGTATATAGATATAGACATATTTATATTTATATATATGAGTGTTTTTTGGAATGATAAACATATAAATAAATTATTATAAGAATATATTTTGGAATAGTTATACTTTAATTCAAGTATTCATGTATATATATATATATATATATATATATATATATATATATATATATATATATATATATATATATATATATATATATCTGAATAGTTGATATATTATAAGCATATATAATTAGGAATATATATACATATAACTTAGAAATTATAATAATAAAATGTAAGATTTTAGTTATATATATATATGTATATATATATATACATATATTTTTAAGAACATACATGAATATATAATAATAATTAATTAAGTATACATATTTATATATCTTTTAATATATATTCATTTAAAGGTGTACATATATAGTGATGTATTTATATATTTTAATTATATATAGTTTGCTTTTTTTCCATACACGATGATAGAAGAATGAATAAAGAAGATTTTATTTTTATATAATTTTGAATATACATTTATGTAATGTTGTCACACACAACCTCTAGTAAATTGTTCTTCATATAAGTATGTAGATGTGTTGCTTTCATGTATCCATCTCCATGAGTACATACATGAATGCAACTTAGCTGCATATCAATATGAAAAGTAATTTACTTCTGATTTTTTTATTTTTGGTTTGAGCTGATAGTATAGTAAGGCTAATATGCACATGATTGTTCAACAAATTACAATATGTTTAATCTAACATCTAATCTCTAACTATATATTAAATACCATTTCATTGTCATTTGTTGTATGTAATTATTGGGGAATTCGACCGCTTGAATCTTGCACGAGGATGTACTTGCTTATAAGTGACAATGGATATTTGACAATTCCTATGGAGCTAGAGAATTTTAGAGCTTTATTTTTAAATTTTGGTAATTGTGTTTTTTTTTTTTTAATTTCCTTCTGTATATATATTTTTTTGTCTTTGAATTTTATAATTGTGTTTAAGTAATATAATTGAAATGGTCTCTTTCTTGCAAATTATCAAAGTTCATCCTCTTGTAATCTTGGTTGCTTTCGGGGCGGATCTTCATCGCCAGGTTCTCTTTTCCGCTTCCGTATTGGAACCTAGTCAAATCGTTTTTCCCATATCGATCCAGTTTGTCCACATCCAACACGATCCAGCCAAATCCCTTCATTATTTGCTTTCCATGCGCAATCTATACACTCTATAGGCATTGAAACGTCGTTTACCAGAGGAGGTTTCCATATTTTAATATTTCTACGATAAGCCATACTCCCTAGGTCTTTAAAATTGCAAATCCAAGTCCCACCTAGTAAATGTTCATCGGTGCGTCGATTTAATGATATTCAAAAAATCGTTCCGATTCATGTACTTGAAGGCGTCCAGGAACTTTCACAACTTCCCTTGGACCATCCAGAACTCCATATGTTAGCAATAATTCATCATCCAGATCATTAAATATAGACACCTTGTACTCTGTCAAATGTTCGTAATGGTCCTCTGCCTCCTTCCATTGTCCAAGTATCTTGAAGTGATGTCTACCGCGAAAAGGACTAAACTACGAAACATACACACCATCGCGTTCAATATTCCATCGACATATATATTGATCAGGGCTGGGACCTTGTTCACAAATAGGACAATTGTCATCGTTGAAATTTGCATCTCTGTGCCAAATAAGACGGGCTTCTGGATGCTCCCAAATGCACATGAAACCTATCTCATATTGTTGAGCACAGTTTTATTCACAAAATTCGTATTCAAAATTGCAAAACAAATTATCTTCATAATCGACAAGACCGCGGCCAACTACGACAGATGTATGAGGTTTGATTTGATCAAAAAGGACGCTCCGCTCTTTTGGCACATTCTTATAATCATATACCTTTTCAAAACATTGTAGCCATACTTTCCTGTATATATTATTTGTAATTTCAATTGGCAACAATACATTCTGTGGAGGTTCGTCATCAAATGAATGTACTTGTTGATAAGTTATCAAAATTATGGAATACAACCAAAAAACAGGCCTTTAAGTTTGTGAACTTCCATACTGGAAATAATATGTCTAATTTGATTGAATTCTAATAGTATATAATAATAACCTTGCAAAGTATAGGGAGAATATACAACCAGAATGGCTCCTTTGCAATGTTTTATAACAAGTCCATCATTTCAAAAATTTGAAGTGATTCTATATGAATTCCACATACTGTTTTTAATTGGTGCTGAAGCAACTTCATGAAAGAAATTTATATATAAGAGCAATTTCAAATAACATATGATTACACATGCACCTGAATAACTATTTCAATTCACTTAAAACAGTAATTATCCGTATAATTGCGAATGATTTTTTTTTTTTTTTTTTTTTTGGTTGATAATAACGGTGTAGAATGAATTGACTTCTATTTCTTAAGGATTCAAAGAATTATTATTGGACGAATGTTATAGCCCACATAGAATGGTAACCGTATAAATTCATATAATATACAGTGGTCATATTATAGTTTGATTTTTGTAAAGATTAATAAATCCTTCGTGACAGTGTCAACCCATAAAAAACAGAATATTCTACTTTTAGGCTATCGAAGTGTTTCCATTTAAAATAAAGGTTGGTATTTGTAAATGACATAACTTTTTATATCTAAACTGTTAATAGACTGAAATGGATGACTGCCGATATTTAATTGATGATACAAATAAAGCTTTTCGTTGACGTGAGTCTTATGATATCTTATTATATTATGATTAGTTTTTACACATTTCGATATTATACAAATCTAAGAATAAATATTTCTCTTCACCATGAATTCTTTAGTTACACACGTATAGAGCTTTTTTCAAGATACAGAATTACCCTGTGTTTCTCAAGTACTACTTAGTTGTCGTTTTGAGGTGACAATTCCAGAATAAGGATACATGGCTGTATGAAGTAGTAAGCCACCTGTATGCGTAATCCTCATTTGAAATGCCAACTGAAACACCCAATCGATTGGGATCAAACTCAAAATGTCTTGTCTGCTCTCGAACAAGTCATTTCTAATAGCGTGGTGGATTTTCATTCGTTCAAGATGTCCAATTCAATGCATCCTCTCCTCCACTAATGACCCTGTTTTCAGAGCCTCACAAAAAAAGAGAAAGTGGAGTTCCATTTCTCTTGCGAGTGTCCTCTTCCAACACCATTCTCTGATCACGGATTCCGCTAATTCGGTACAATGTCTACCTCTATGGTCCCACTCTCTCACCTCAAAAGTACAGTACAGATCCTAGAATGGCTTGTGACGGTGCGTAGAATTCAGGAACGAGCTAATTTCGTAGACCTTCCGAATCATGACTCAATTATTATATGCCTCTTCCACTATAGCTCAGTTCTTTAGTGGAACCAGAGGTGCCAGGAGCAATTCAACTCAATAAACACGTTGCTGGACACTAACTACGTTCAAACGAGGACCTTGAATGATCCAGGTATGGTGGGGCTGGAACATCAGCAACCTGCTACGCCCAGCTCTCCGCGTCGCCAAGCGGGATCCGAGGACACTCTCCGTCATTGTCGTCGTATACAGCCCCGACGTTGGATTCACCGAGTCTCGAACTCTGTGCTTGGGCAGCGCACTCTGGCCCACGCGAGACTCCCTTATCGTTTGCATTGTGCCAGGATCATTTGCACGTCCCATGCACGACAGCCAAGTGGGGGTGAGGAGATGTCTACGCCTATGAATGCCCTACCGAATCCGCAGGGCCCTTCGCAACCAGAAGAGTCACAGAATTCAAGAAGAATGGACCTGCCCGCAGGTGGTGGGAGACAGTCTCTGCATGTTGGTTGTGGCTGCCATCCTGAAATTGTGGAACTTAGTTCCTCCTAGTAGCCAGAAAGAGAAAGAAGACAAGATAATGAAGAATTTGGTGAGCGCCAAGCTGGGGATCCAATGAAGGCATTGGCGGGTAGGGAGTGCAACGAGGCTGTAGCCGTTACCTTGATTCGGCCTAGCAGTCGTTCCTCTCGATTTTCTCTGTACTAAAATTTCTTCCCGGCTGGACTATCCTCGTGAGCAATTTTGTGTAGGATGTGTGTCTCAGCTGTGCGACGTTTATTGAGGCTAGGATAAAATCAAGTCCATTTTTGTAGGAGGCTTAACAGTAGAGGAATGTTGCCATTACAGTGAGTGCATATGCTTTTGCATTGACAGTTTTGTAAAATTTTGGTTTTCTGAAATGCATGAAGTTACTCCATTTCCAAATTTCCGCATATTTTGAAGACGATGTAGTGGCGATTATTCACTATATGCATCTTTCCATTTATTCACAGCAATAGGATGGATTAACGGGGATGATTATGGCTCTGCCATTTGAGCTTTACCTTTACAGACGCCTGATATCGAGGATAATTTGGAAAATCAATGAGAATCTGCGGGAAAGTTGGGTTTAAGTTTGGTCTGTCGATTTTTAGTCTATTCTACTTTATTGCATTCTTCATTTATTTGTTTTTAATGCATTGAGTAGAGTGTACAACCTGGCATTCTTGGGAATAACTTGCTTTCCTATATTAGTAGTTTGTTAAATGTACAGAAATCGAATATGGCCTAGTTCTGCGGTCTATCACTCGTTCAAACTAACTCGCATAATCTGGTTTTGTAAACTGGTTTCCCGCTCAATCCTTGCTGTCAATTCTCTCTACATAAACTACCATTCCCAAAATGAGAATTTCTGTTCGGAAGTTTGCATGAGGCGGAAGCGCTGTCGGTCTGGCTTAAAGGTCTCAGAGGGCTCTGAGTTCTTTAGATATTAATCCACATTCAAGGTATGAAGTTTCTGCTTTGTTCCACTGGATTTCTGCATTTTTCTTCAAATACTGAGTATGTTGGCCACTACGGTACATTTGGTTTCAGTAGTACTACCATACAGTCTTAGATATTGTGATAGGAGTTCTTCATGCATATCTTGTTGTGCATGTTCTTCAATGAATTTGTAGTTTAAACTGTGAACTTCTAATGACGTAGCTTCTTATGCAATTCACCTCTAAGCTAGACTTTTGAGACATTCTGCCGTCAATCTTGCTGTGTAATGAATTGTTGTGAATGTCTTATGCTTAACGTATTTGTTTTATAGTTCTTCTTGTTGGTGAAATTTGAGTTTGGTAGACGCATGTTACTGTATACTCTCTCTCTTCCTTTTTTTGCATGGAATTTGTCATCTGACAGAACACTTACAACGATCTCATAAAGTCTGTAGACGGAAAACCTCATAGTAATCTCTATCTCGTAGTTCGGCTCTTTTGGTTTTCGAACGTGACTGACATGATATTCCAAGCTTTCCTTTAACAAGTTGAATAATGTTGACGAACTCTGCTTTACAAGTCGCATCTCGATATCGTGAACGTCGTTTATTTCCAAACTAGAAGTTGCTAGTCTTTGTTGCATATGCTGACGTCAGAGAAGTTTAATTGTTCATATTTTCAAACACGTATGGATGGTTTGTAGTGAAATATATATTATCATGGAATGAGACTTCATTACGACCTAGTATGTGACTCCAATTGTGTACTAATTTCATTACTGTAAGCTTACTTTGCCCACTCGAAGATTAAGGTGAGTCCCTTTATTACTGTATGTTAGTAAGAAAATCAGTGTGAAGCCATTTACTATTGTGATACACATCAAGAATATGGCGAAATTAAATTTGTTTTAAAACGTATTTACGGTGGTTATCATATGATGCATGTTTGTTCGGGAACTCTGCCTCGAATTCTTATTCGTATGGCTAGATGATGCAATTCCTTCATCCTTATTTTCATATTTAAGATGGCCACCTTAATTTGGTGCGGCTTAATGATTCCCGATTACTCCATTTCCTGTCCCCTATCTTTGATGTTATGCAAGAGATTATAGTTTGAAGGGTTGTCTGTTATTTAAAGTTTAAGAATGTCCCCTTAATTCATTATATGTGACTGGTAATTTGTATGTTTTGGGCATACACATTATTCACAACAAAATCATACCCATCAAGAAGATGATTACAATAGTCAATATCAATAACATTGTCGCAAACTATTTACATTGTCAATCCATCTATACTATTTTAAACTATCACAAGCATCATGAATATTTAAGGTGATCCCCTTAATTCTGTAATACGGAGAATACGATGGGGCTCCAATTGATTGTGTTGTAGACACTCTATTTGTAGATCCTTTTGTACGTGATGAAACCTTTTCAGACATAGATCAGTGTCATTTTTTCTAACATGTATGATTTGCAATTTACTCCATGAATGATTTCCCTAGCGTCCACTGAGTAGAATATCACTGCATGTGATGAGTTCCAAGGTTTGGGACCAAATTTCTCATGGTTATGGAAAACCAAAAAAACGATTGACTGCATGGATTTTGCATGGAATTGCCGACGTACCCGCAAGTGGATATTACATATTAAAAGTATCCCCCGCAATGATTTTCTCCATCATCCTTTGGTTTATAGTATGATTGATGAAGATTTGTATAACCGTAGAACCTAAGCATTCTTATAATGTTTTGTCTCGTCGTTTCCTAATAATGGCTCTTTTGTTTTACAGAATCCAGACCCGTTCCGAAACATGGCGGCGGACCCTAGCGACTTGTCGGAAGAGGTATTTCCTCGTTCTATTTCTCCCTCCGCATGTCGGGTTCAGTTGACTATTGATTACACGTCATTGATTATCTCACACAGTGACACATGCATTTCTAGATATTTAATATTCATGCCATCACTATTATTATACAGATTTTGTTCGAAGGAGAAATAGAGGAAGCAGCTATTCGAGTGCCTCCTATTCTCGAAGGTTATATCCATATCCACAATACTACCGACAGCTGAACGGTATGGAAGTAGATGCCTTTTTGATGTTGATTACTTTTCGGCTGCTTTATAGATTTGGACATTGGTATAAGTATATGGATTAAGGTGGCCACCTTAAAACAGTAATGCCAAAGATGACGCGTTCCTCAATCATATCGTTTCTACTCCACGAGTCATTAAATTATTTTGATTCCAATCGTGAATTGAGAAGTTGTCTCCTGCTTTAGATATTTAGAATGACTTCATCCTATCGTTGTCCTTGTTCAATATTTCAACAGATCCAGCACTTAGAGGGGAGGTCAATGACGCCAATACTGGGCCGAGCCCCTACTTTGTTGTAAGCAATCTTTTACTGTGTCTTTCTTTCTCGTTTTATATTTTCAATCTCCTAGGCAGACATCATTTTCCTTTGAGACGTAATGGTTTTGAAATTGTCTATTATAGGAGCCGGCGCCATCGGACTCGGAGCCCGACGATTCTATGCCTGAGGTTGATGTACAGGTCGATGACAACATACCAGAACCTATTCGTGCTGGGCTCTCATGAGCAGAGTGGTTAAACCAGAATGTGTTGTTATTTCATGTACACGGGGAATTGGTTGGTGGGGGAGTAGTTCGGAACTGTCAAGAAGCGGACTGCGTCGAAAACCGGCAGTTAGGTCCTGAAGATGTCGGGGTCCTCATCTTAGAGAGCGCAGTGTCTGAGTTTGTACCCTCGGACTGGAGGTTTTCGGTTTGCTGTTGGCCCACACGCTTGGTCAGGGTCGATGGGATGTCGTTGTTTGACCTCGGAAGGGCTTTCGAGGAGGAATGCTTGGCACGTGGAAATGATGTGCGTGAGGGACATCGTCGGCAATACAATACAACACGGGTGCGTAGGCGGGAACGCTCAGATAGGCTTGAACGATTAATAAGCGATCAAGCCATTTTTGAAGTAGTTTCCAAAACATGTTGTATGAGGAGATGTACTCAAAGAATATCATCCGAAGTTGTGAAAAGTTTGAGGTATGAGATGTGGTCATGTGATCACAAGTTGAGATCGCTCATTAAACTAGATGTTCATAGGCATGTTCGCAGAGGTGGGGATCGGAAGTACGTAGTACTCGAAAATGATGAAGTGTGCTTGAAAGGTTGGATGATAATCATGTCAGTGTCCAAGACAGAGTTCTATAGACAACGTTCCAATGCTGGACTTGGCGTTCGGTCAACACACCATGGTAATCGAGGAATGAAGAAACGTAGGGCCGCAACCAGTCAGGCTCTGGCGTCACTTGCATGCATCATCGACACCACAGCAGATCTTATGCCACACAGATTCCGAACACTCGCTACTGGGGAGAGAGTAGTCGAGCGTGTGCTACCTGCCGGAACCAAGTGGAAAGACATCAGAGGAAAGCTAAACGAGGTATGTGCGACTTTCCTTCATAACCAAAGCATAATGAGTCAACTAGGTTAATGTTTAAAATAGCATTGTTGTGTTTAGTCTCGACTGTTTTAAAAACGAGCTACAAATCTCGAAGCTTAATATATTGAATGCTAACATGATTCTTATGGTAACAGTCGGCCACATTGTTTTAATCTTTGAATGTAGGCGTGAGGGTAGTTGTTTTTTGAAGTTGTCAATGACAATCTACTTGAAAGACAGACGTGATCCATTATTGTTTTGTTTTACACGAGTTCACGCTATCCCCGTATGGGTATTGTCCCATACGGACTCTCGGATTGAGGTGGTCACCTTAATTTCTATGAAGGCGAATAGGTCCGGGACCAAAGGTCGCTTACAACCACTTGCGCAGATGTCTTCCACCTTCATCCGACAACCTTAATGATTTGTACCGTTATTTAATGAATATAGGATTTGTTATAAGGGATGCAATTGACTCGGCGATCAGATCTACAGAGTAGTGTTGCAGTGACTGGTCATGCCATGCATAGTCATTGACAGGCCTCCGCGTGCGATTTTAAGGTGACCACCTGAATCTGGTGATATGTTTGGTAGACAGTAGACGGGCTCTAAGTACTATGATGCATATATAGATGAAGTAAAACACTCGCAAAGAATATGCGTTTTAAGGTGACCACCTGAATCAAAGTACTCGTAACCTAGTTGAACAACAGTTGAGGGGTTTATTGACATCATCACCCTAAGGATGCGATTTCTATTACAATTCACATGGGCGTAGTTCTTCATACGTATTTTGTAACCCTCTTTAATAAGTTGTTGTGACTCGAAACACGTCGGAACTTTGCAGGTGAACTTGGCTTTGGGGTTACCACCCATTTCTTCATCGACAGTGAGCTTTCTTCGGAAGATGGAATTTAGCGAATGCATCATCAAACGCCGTGGAGATATGTTTGCTAGATGTGGCACCTGTGACAGGCGGAAACAACTTTGAGATGCTCATCCAGTAGGATCAACAACTTATGCATTCTATGCCAAATCACTTGAGCGACACCTTGCTGAATAGGAGGCTCATCGTCAGGTGTATCACGCATCAAGGTACATGTCCATCCAGAAGCCTGATCAGGTTTTGACCATTATTCACGACAAGATGGATCACTCGAAGACAGCGTCGCCTTGCTTTGCTTCAAGAAACAAGAACACTGATGGGCTGATGAAACTTCCGGTTTCGGTAACCGGTATGATTGCCCATAGGCATGGAGATGTTCGATATGCGCATTATTCTCTGGATTTATACAAAGCAGACTCAAATCACACAGTTGGATCCATTGCAAGACTGCTACGAGATCTTGAAAAGCCGAAAGCATCAGCGACTATCGAACTCTTTCAGAAGTCTGAGAGGTCACCGTTGTATAGTGCACTAGTTCAGGGGAAGGAAGCATGTATCGAAGCATTGGGATTATCAGGAGAGTCTACTGACCCTAGTAACCTCCCGCCTGTCCTTCACGTTCAACTTGACAATTGTTGGAAAGATAATAAAAGCAGATATGTGTTCTGCTTCTGGTCTCTCCTGGTTGCAAAGGGGATTTTTGAGGAAGTGTTTGTCTCGTTCCTTCTTGTGGGTCATACACACGAGGACATTGACGCCTCCTTTGGAAGGTGGAGCATGAAATTGCGAGAGCAAGATCATCCAACGATGCCTTCTCTAATGGAGCCGTACATGAACATTGACGTGAATTCAGGGAAGGTTATTCCTCACTTGATTGAGGAGGTTCCAGATTTCAAGGCCTACGTTGAACCGTTCATTGCGAAGGATGGGGATAAGCTTATTGGGCATACCAAAGGTCAGCAGTTCAAGTTCTCCATGCGGGACGGGGAACCAATCATGCAGTTCAAAATTCAATGCACAGACGACCTATGGAAACCAAGTGAAGGCATAAAGCTATGGGCTACGAATGCTGCTGGCAAGCAAAGGCTGCCGCTTGGTGATCCTGGAAGAGCTGTTCCTATTCCCATGCAAAATGCGGACGAAATTGTGAGGGGTCTTCAAGGTTTCATTAACTATTGGGAGTCGCTTGCCGCACAAGACGATTCGGGCAGTTATATGAGAAGGCATGGGCCGCTCATCGACTACTGGAAGGGTGTGAAGGACGCGCTGGAACTACCAGATTCATCAATGGCGGTTGGGGAAACACTTGTGGAGGGATTCCGGCCTACAACCCAAGTGAATGAGAGAGTCAACGATATTTTCAACGCTGATGGGAGTGTGAGAGAAGAATTTGATGACGATGATCATTTCATTGGCCCAGCTCGGAAAAGACCGCAGCCATCATTTAGAGTTGCTCAAGACTGCGGAGAAGGGTACATGCTGTTGCTGCGTCCAGGCGACGGTGAAGAACCTCCTAAGCCTGTCTGGCTGGCTCTAGCCCTTTTGGATCCAAGGCTGTCTTCAACAAGTGATAATTACCAGCACGTTCTGGTCCATTACTTCTCGCCCGTGAAGAAGAACAGGGATGTGCAGGATTTCTATCGGGGGTGGAATGTTCCCGGGAGAGCCGCACTAAGGTGGAAAGCAGACTCAACGCAACAACCGTGTTGGGTGCACACTGATTCTATTTTAACCGCATGCAAACCCCGATCCAGATCACAAAACATCAGTATCCCGGCCTTGCAAGTTGAGATCGCGAAGGATAACCTGGACCGTTGTGACGATGATACGGAGGTTGTCCCAGCATTAGAGGACGAGTAGACTAAGCGGGGGCCGTGGAATTGAGGTGGTCGCCTTAACTAGGCCTGGATTTTCAGGGATAATAGTTTCTATTTGAAATGTAGAGTTTCATAACTAGAACGACCAGATTTGGCTATAATATGTTTGTTAATTTTCAGTTTTATGAATGTAGTAGATGTTTAAGGTGGTCATCTCAATCCAACCGATAATTACTGATGGAGCGGATAGCCTCCACTTTGTTACCTTTTCTGGTCACACCGTATCATTTCACATGTAGATAGGTGATTTTAAAAGGTGCGACCCATCATGGCAAGAAAGCATGAGGACTTCTTCCAGTTTCTAGCATGCATTACAACCGTTTTTATTTTTTAATTGACAACTTCGCAAATTTGTAGAAGATGTCAGGAAGTAGTTCGAAGAGGGCAAGAAAGCAAAGTACATCTCCCTGTGATTGTGACATTTATGACCCTGTGAGGGAGGCATTAGAAAATAAAATTAAGGAACTCGTAAAAAATCTCGTGGATGAGGAGAGGACGTCCGCTCTTCTTCGTCGGGAAAGAGACAACGCAGTGCACTTGAAAGGAAGATTGGAGGGAGAAGTAGCGGAGCTCTGGTTCAATTTGCGCCGAACACAGAAACATAGTTTGAATCTAGGGATAAGATATGCTCATCTCATGTTGCGGATTAGTGAGACTTATCCTGAATTCTCTGTATGGTCAAGAGAGAATAAGAAACCATTGAGTCAGGCGGAATTGCAACACATACTCTAGCTCCCTTGATCGGACCTGGTTATTGTTTAATGCGTAATCTTAAATCATGCAAAGTTGCCTAAACCGAGTAGATAAAATATGAATTGTATGTAATGCTAAAATACAAGGCTAGGAATCATGAATCGAGTACGTGACAGAATGATCATAGAATTTGCTATTTGGTTAGACGTGTGCGTTGACGAGACTTGTATTGATCAGAGATTGATGGGTCATTATTTATATATTCGAGTGTTCACTGAAATATTCTACGTAATTTATTTGAATCTCCGATACTCTTCTGTAGCGGTGATAAATATACAGAGGCGGTATTCTATAAACTAAACACATAGCCAATTCAAAGGCATTGCAAAGTTACAAATATGCATGATGGAGATGGACATAATCTTTTTACCGACGACCGTAATTTTGTCTTGGAAACAAATTTCTAATAATTAAGGTGGCCACCTCATTCTTCTGTAATCCATCACGTTGGATTCCAAAGTTTTTTGCAAGTTTTGATTAAGAAAAGCATACTTATTATTTGAGGTCTTCTATGTAAGGAATTACCATAACGGTTTCAATGGACTGAGAATCATTATTAGGTGTACAGACGACAAAATTAGGTGGAGAGACGTCAGTATTAGGTGGTAAAATGTCAATATTAGATGAAAAACTATCTGATCGCTACAGAGATGTGTCCAGTAGGTAAATGCCATATTATTTATTGAGTACAAACTGGCTTTGTTTCGAATAGACCGTGGATGATGAGAGCTAAAATAAAAGTGTCTACTATCATTACTTTGTTGCATGAAATTAAGGTGGCCACCTAAATCTTGAATATGATTGGCTTATGCTTGGGATTGAACGATTATACTGTAGGGTAACAACTAATTTTTACCTCATTCGAGGGCCTCAATATACACATGCAAGTTTTTTTAGGATACATTTAACTATAATCAGTTATGGACATGGCTTGTAATAAGTGCGAAAATATCTTTACAATTCGGAAATGGTTAGTTGGGGACATAGAAGTCCATATAATGTAGAGTAATGTTTGCCATTGTTTTGAATGAATTTCAATGGACGATATTCGAAGAGTAGCAAGTGATGTAATAATAGCCCATTGTGATGATTTCTATAATAGAATGTGAAATATAGGTTCTGTCGCCAAGCCATGGCTAAAAATCTGTTGGTTGGAGTTAGGGTATTCCATATTATCGTCCGGGTTCGAAACCCATTGGACTCGTAGTGAGCAAATTTGTGGTACATCATGGCTTGGTGCTGCTCGGGAGAAATTCACAGGCAGGAAATGTTGTACTAACCAGCAGGACCCACCCGAAGCACCTGAGAAAGAGCTTGAAGATGCAGTGACAAGATGTAACAACGGTGGCTGTTGCCACCACTTCAATAAAAGGCGGTAGTTATCACTACTCCTTTTATGGGTTACACATTTTTATATCTCATATATTTAAGGTGAACACCTTAATTGCTTAGACACAATAAGGAAGCATGCCAATCCTAAATACATTATATCTCTTCAACATTTTTTTCTCCTAATGTGTAAACTAGCAAAATCAATGTATGGAAGTAGTTGACACATGAGGTATATTTAGTAGAAGATATTTTTCAATTATTTGGTGAGATATAAATAGTTTAAGCACCTCCCGTAATTATAGAATTTAATCAAAATACTGAAACAAGTTTCTGACAATTTCAGTACATGATCTTAAACAATGAAATAAAGATCCCTTTGCTCATTGTTTGTGTCTTGATCATGCTGAAAGCGTCAGAAACCACATTGTAAGCAAGTTATCGGTTGTATTTTTTTAAATCTCCCAATGTAATCTTGTACTGATTTCAATACAATTCCAGAAACCTCTCAAACCCTTTCTGCACTGCTTGGAGCAAATGATAAATGTATTACGGGAATGTTCTCAGTAATGTTTCTTGGAAGTTATATTACTACTGCGTTCCCAATGTGTTTCCAATGTGTTCGCAATGTGTTCCCAACGTGTTCCCTATGTGTTCCCACTGGGTTTCCAATCAGGAAGCCGACAATTACAGTTCTAAAACTGAATCATATCTACACCAAATCATATCTACACCAAATCATATCTACACTGAATCAGTGATTGTGGCATTTCAAGGCTCACACTTCAATATGCCATCAAGTTGCGACATGCATGTGAGGGCTTGATACAGTGAGTTTGTATACAATGAGTATGTAGTGGCTGAATTTGTCAGGGCTTGAGTTTGTCAAAGTATTTGTAATTGATAACTTCACTCAAGTTTGAATAACCAAGTAGTTGAGTGAATAGTTGGTTTAAAGAAGCAATAGAATTTAGTAAGGAAGGAAACCCAAAATTAAACTCTTTAAAATAAAATAAAAATATAAAAAAATTAAAGTAGATTAAATTAAAAAAACGGTTTTGGGATGAAAGAACAAGCTATTAAAGTGTGGTGCAATAGAGAAATGGAAGTGAAGTTAAATTGTTTTGGCCAGTGGATTTCTAATGTAGCAATTTGGAAATAGATTATTGTAAGATGAAGGTAGATTTATTCATACATAAATTCTTTCAAAATAAGACATAAGAAGTTAGAAATTAGCATGATTGAAAAAATAAAATGTAAGAAATTACTCTACATCAATTGTTGGTTTTTTAATTTCATTTTCTCATCTAGAGCTATTTTAATTTTTTTTAATGATAGAAAAAAAATAAAATTAAGAAGTGAACGTCATTTCTTCCCCCCCTCCTTCAATAATATATGATATATCAAAATAAAAGAAAAAAAAGAATAAAAGAAGAAAAATAAAATAAACACATTGTTGAAGGTAGAAAGAACAAGCTATTCAAGTGTGGTGTAATAGAGAAATGAAAGTGAAGTTATGGAGTTTTAATTACTTCCTAATAAAGCAATATGGAAATAGACTAATGTGCGATTACGGTAGACTTGTTCACATGTATATACTTTTGAAATAAGCCATTAGAAGTTAGAAATT
The DNA here is from genome assembly GCA_014871385.1 of Ceratodon purpureus. NCBI lineage: Eukaryota > Viridiplantae > Streptophyta > Bryopsida > Pseudoditrichales > Ditrichaceae > Ceratodon > Ceratodon purpureus. The sequence goes on from CM026426.1 coordinate 27,299,897, forward strand.
AGCATGATGAGAAAAATAAAAGATAAAAAATCAATCTACATACATTGTTAATTTTTTTAATTTCATATTCTCATCCACGGCTATTTAAAATTATTTTTATGATAGAAATAAATTAGAAAAATTAATAGATGAACGTCATTTCTACCCCCTTTTAATAAAATATGAAATATTAAAAGAAAAAAAGAAGTTAAAAAAAATAAAAATTAAAAAAATTAAAAATAATTTGTTCAAGGATGAAAGAACAAGCTATTGTAGCACGTGGTGTAACAGACAAATGAAAGGAAAGTTTAAGAATTTCAGTTACTTCCTAATGTAGCATTTTGAAAATAGATTATTATGCGTTAAATTTAGACTCCTACATATGTGCCTTTTTCATTTTGGAAAAAATTCAGAAAATAGAAATTAGCATGGTGGTAAAAAAAATATATGAAAAAAATGACTTAAAAATGTTGTTCACTTTTTAATTTATTTATTTCATTCACATGTATTTTTAATTTTTTTCATGATAGGAAAATAGAAAAAAACCAATAGACAAACATCGTTTTTTCCCCCCTTAAATAATAATAAAAACTAAAGTGAAAAAACTAGAAAATATCAGCGTTCATTCAAGGACAAAAAGAGAAGCTATTGAAGTGTGGTGTAATTGTGAAATCAAATTGAAGTTAAAGAGTTTTAATTGGTTTTCATCTAAGGCTATTTTAAGTGATCTTCATTGAAATGCAACAGGCAAAGAAATAGCAGTTTAGATAGATGAACCTTGTTTTTCCAAAAAGGGAAATAAATAAAATATTGAAAAGATGAATGAAAAAATTCATTTGTAATTGGATTTTTTAGAAGGTAACCATTATTGTGCTTAATGAAACAGAAGGTAAATAATACAATAGCACAATCTCAATTCATATAAATGAACTATTCAAATTTAGCTTATTCCATGTTACTAATATAGGAAGATTATAATTACTTGTAGAGACCATGTTATAATTGAATGCTCATTTATTTTATTTTATTTGAAACATATTGATAAGACTTGTATGCTTTAGTATGCATTGAATTTAGCAGAATTGTGTTTTGGCAAAGACGTATGAAAACAAAGCACAAGATTTATTTAAAGATACTAGAAAAATTTAATTCTAATATCCTATGATACTTTGAGAGATTTATTCCTGCATTCTAATAAAAATTGAATGGATCTACTTATGATAATTCAACCATATGCAAACAACTATTTCGTTATTCTTGGAAACCCTCCATATATTGTATAATGTCATTGCTTAAGAAAGGAAATTTTATTTAAATATTAATATATATGATTAAACATATAATCAATTTTTTTTATTTTTTATTTTTTTTATTTTTTATTTTTTATATTTTTTAAATTTTTTTTATTGGATTTATTGTAGAATAGTAACTAAATAAACTAGTTAGGTTTAGGATAGGAGAGAATTAGCTGCAAAAAGTATACTAGCAACATATCAATTAATGTTGAAGTGGGCTGATACAATTACAAGCGCAAGAGGTGTGAAGTGACTTCTTACAAACGGGCAGGAATGATGTTCTGTCCTTTGCAACTATTGGTCAATAGTTACCGTCGATAAAGAGTGTGGAGATGATCGGTGACCGGCAGTGTGAAGGTTGAGCAAGACACTTGGTGACCGGTGGTCGAGATTGACCTTCGTCTTGCACCTCGCTCGAGGTGGCGGTCAATACTAGTATGCTTGCGGAGTCTGTCAAGGCTTCAAGCTCCGCTTCTAGTTCAGATCTTGGGTGGGGGTTTCTAGGGCTTCGTTTGCGTTGGCCGTGGGTTTCTACGGGAGTTTGGTCAGCTTGGATTGTGGTGTTTTTTGGTTTTAAATTTTCTTACTTTCTCTTCTTTTGGCGCCATCAAGGTAGCTTTGGAGTGGTAGTGGGCGTAGTTCCTGGTGTAGGAGTAATGGAGGGAAGCTACAGAGAAACCTCCAGAGACACAGCCAGCGCGCGGAAGGGGAGAAGTGAGGAAGCGCGAGAGAAGGGGAGTCGCGGTGCGAAGAGTGATGAAGACGGCGTTGGAAGGCAGGGTTGTCATAATAGACGAACGGGCCATAAGATTGTCGTGTAGTCACTTGACGGACGTGACGGACGATTATCGGACGAGCTCCCCCACGCAAGCAAAATTATTGTCCTCACAGTTTACTACTGTTTCCCGTGGATGGCGCCTGTCGTCGCGTCTGCACGCGCCCGTAGGCACACGCGCGAGCACTCGAGCGCGCCCAAAAATAAATAAATAAATAAAAATAAAAAAAACATTATTTTATATAAATTTTTTGATTTGGTTTTTTTGGTGCGCGCGCTCACATGCTTGCTTTTGAATGCTCGCGCCCGTAGGCACGCGCACGAGCACTTGGGCGCGCGCAAAAAAAAAAAAAAAAAAAAAAAAAAAAAAAAATTTTTTTTTTTTTTTTTGGTGCGTGCGCCTATATGCTCGCGCGTGAATGCTCGTGCCCGTTCCCACGCGCCCGAGAGCTTGCGCAAGACTTTCACAAAGAAATTGTTCATTTCATTTTGGTGATAGTTCATCCTTTGGGCATGTGCATGTAGGCATGCACATAGGAAAAAATAAAGCACCAAAATGAAATGAACAACCTCTTGGTGGAGGTTGGGTGCGTGCGTGTCGGTGTGCGTAGAAAAAACTAGCACAAAAATGAAATGAAACCGAACTCCCAAAACTCATGTAGATATGTTATTGTATGATTTGAATCCTGATTTTCGTACTATTATAGTTATTCTTGTTAAATATAGTTTTATATTTTTTGTATTGATTGCATTCATTAATTAAATATGTAAATAACTTATATTTCATGTTATTCTTGAATTTATTTACTATGTTTCATTCAATTGGCACATATAATAAGTTTACATAACAAATATAGGAAAAAAAAATACATCATAGACTTGGAATGATAAATTAAATACATGATAGACTAAGAATGGAAGAAAAAGAAAACGAGAAGATAGAATGGAATAGTAATGAACTTAAAAAGAACAAGATGATAGAATACAAGACAATTAGAGAAATAAAATAAAAAAAATATGGAATGGGTGACTAATGGAAGAATAAACAAATAAATAAATACATCATCCACTAGAAATGGAAGAAAAAGAAAATAAGAAGATAGAATGGAAGAAGAGTAGAAAAATCAACAAATAAAGGGATAGAATGGGAGAAATATAAAAAAAAGTCATGGATAAAAAGCCATCAAGTGTGATGAACGACATAGTCAACAATGAATTGACGTTTCAATAGATTATGATTTAATCAACGCGAAGATAGTGGAAATGTACACAAAATGCTCTAGTTTAAACAAAATTAAACTAACTCCAAAATCTTATACTAATCTAATTATCTATGCCTTTTGCTCCTATTTTTATACTAATATCATATTACAAAAATGTTCTCATCACTCATCGATCTCCATCACATCGCGTACTCAGCAATTGAGCTCCTTGGTCTAGCAACAATTATTTGTGCTTAAAATTGCAATGAACACCTTCTTGATGGAAGTCCGATGCAAGCTATCAGGCGAGTACTCGGGCGCGAGCATACCGGCAAGTCCAAAAGAAGAAGTAGCACCAAAATGAAATGAACAACGACTTGGTGGAAGTCCGGCGCAGGCCATCGGGCGAGTGCGGAAAGGCAAGTGCGGACAGGCGCGAGCAAACAGGCGAGTGCGAAAATAAAATAATATATATATATATATATATATATATATATATATATATATATATATATATATATATATATATATATATATATATATATATATATATATATATATATATATATATATATATTTTAAATTTAAATTTAAATTTTTTTTTAAAAACTTTGGCTGGTTTATGTGTGTGCGTTTGCTGATATGCTCGCGCCCGTGTGCGCACACCCGAGTGCTCGCACTCAATGGAGGAAGTAGCATCAAAATGAAATGAACAACAACTTGGTGGAAGTCCGGCGCATGCCATCGGGCGAGTGCGGACGGGCGCGAGCATACGAGCGTGAGCATACGGGCGCAAGTATATGGGCTAGTGCAAAAAAATTAAAAATAAAAAATAAAAAATTTTAAAGTTTTATTTAAAAACTTTGGCTAGTTTCTGTGTGCGCGTTTGCTGATATACTCGCGCCCTTCTGCGCGCGCTCAATGAAGGAAGTAGCACCGAAATGAAATGAACAACAACTTGGTTGAAGTTTGACGGAAGCTCCCGGGGAGTGCGGACGGGCGCGAGCGTACGGGCCAGTGCCAAAAAAAAAGAATAAAGAAAAAATAAAGAAATTTTTATTTTTATTTATTTATTTTCGCTCTCGCCCGTTTGCTCGCGCCTGAATGGACGCGCGCGAGCGCAAAAGTGAGCGCTAGGTAAATTCGTTTTACCCTTACCATGAGTCAACAGGTCAACGCCCTTATCGGACGGACATGGGGGTGTGTCTTGTCACCATGACGGACTAACGGACTAACGGACGGTCAGTCTGTTATGACAACCAGGTTGGAAGGGAGGGTCCACGGAAGAAGCCGCGAGGGTCTTCAAGGAGAGGAGGAACATCTGCCTAGGAGCGAGTTGTCGAGGACGTGCGGAAAAAGGCGGCAGCATAGAATCGAGGTCGTGGTCATGGCTGGGACGAGGTGGAGAGAGAAGCTTCCGAAGATATGCAAAAGGCAACAATCGCAACACAAGGTCGAGCTAGAAGCCGGGACGAGGTGGAGGGAGAAGCTGCCGCAGGTTCATAGTCTAAGGCGAAGAAGAAGGAGAAGGGGAACGTAAGGTCTGAGATGGCCTTAAACCTGCGTGGAAGACGTTGACGAGGGGATTTTGAGGCTGTAGAAGCCTCCGCAGGAGTTGAAGAAGGGGGATTTTAGCGGAGAGTTTAGCCTCCCTAATGAATGGGACAATCCTCACCTCTTTTGTCAAAGCACCGTCTCTTCCAACACAATGTGTAGGTTGTTTGATAAACCCTACGGTGATAGCGGTCGCAACCAATTCTACTATCAGGGTTGCAAAGTTTGAGAGGTTGTGGACAAAGTGAAGTACTTCCACCTAATTCTGTACCAACATGAAGAGGAGGAGAATTCAAACCTGATCACGGACAAGTTTGTCAGAGGGATTGCCTTGGATTACGAGAAAGAGAAGGTTGAGCATGGGGATGCAGTGAGGGTGATGGGTTGTGAGGCACGGGGTGAGTCAAATGGTGGACTTGAATCCGCCATGGCCTTGAGTGTTTGCTTGCAGAAGGATGCCGGTTTGCGTGGATAGAGTCATCAAAGGTTGGCAAAGGGGAAGTGGACGGGCGGCTGCAAGACATGGAGGAATTGATGCAAGCTATCTATTTGGAGCAAAAGCACAAGCAAGAGTTGAAGAAGGAGGTAGCTCAACGGCTTAACGGCGCCATTTGGAAGTGCAAGCAATTTGAATTGGGCATGGGCACGTTGGGGGAACATGAGGAGTAGAAGACGACATTAATTAGAGCACTTGGAGAGCAAAGGTTTGATGTGTACAAGGAGAAGATCAAGATGGAGGGAAGTTAGAAGCAACTCGCAGAGGAGGAGCTCAAGGTCGCGGCCGCTAAGAAAGAGCTCATGACTGCCGAAGCTGATATCGAGGCATTGACTAGAGAGTTGGAGTCGGGCCGCTTGTAATTTGATGCCATTGCAGCAGAGAAGTTTTAGTTGAAGCAAGAGAAGAGTAATCTGAAATTTACTCCAAGTCCAATGGTGTATGCGCCCCGGGATTCAATTCTACATGGGTTTGGTTTTGCACAAGAGACCAGGTTTATTAGAATTATAGCTTGGTGGTTGTGTTCCTTCCCATTTGTGTAGAATGACATGTTTGTATCCTTGTGTAGACACTTGTATCATTCTTTCTGCACTTCAGTAGTCTTCGTACAATGCTGCAAGTGCGTGGCCATAGGATGCGGGGAGATATGTCACCCGGATTGGCACCAAAGTCTTCGTTGGAGAGAGCCACCTACAGATTTTGGTGGAGAAGGCTAGGATGCTTGAAGTGGCCAAAGAAAGGAGGAGATTGATGGTAGAGAGAACAGACCACGCTATGGCAAAGGTGCCATTGGATGGTAAGTTTATTCAAATTCAATTTTTGGGCTCTTATTATGTGCTTTGCAATGAATAGTCCTTGTTGTGCTTTGTAGAAATTTGAGTGCTTATGTACTATGTAGCTAAGATTGTAGTATGCAATTGTTCCACTTCCGTTGACTACTAGAAGTTAGTTATAGGAAGTATAACCAATATATTGTTGGCTTGTAAGGTTGTACATTGTATACTTTTTTTTGTTGCAAGCATTCATGTGATCGTGATCTTAGACAAGTTAAGCTTGCACACTGTATAAGAAGTCCAATTTCACTAAAAGCATGTGTCTGAACGTGTATTTTAGTGTTGAAGTCTAAATGCAATATGTGTACAAGAAGTTGCTTCAATGAATACCATAGATTATTGTATATTGCATAGTACTTGGTGATTTTTCTTAGGCGCTAGAAATGTCATATTTGTATATTAGGCCTAATCTTCAGGTACATGCGGCTGCTTAGAGCAAGTGTTTTATGTACTCCATGTGATATTGCGCTTGAAATGTACTTACGGTGTTGTATGCAGACGGTAAACATAGAGTGAGACCATATCCTAGAGTATAGTCAGGTACAACTCATTTACGAATTCTTGCATTCACAGGGGAAAAAAAGCTTCATTGCTGTCAACTTTGCCGCCCTCCCAAGAGCTCAAGGATATCTACACAAAAAAAGATATTCAAAATCTACCAACATGTGTAGCTAAGAAAAAACAATTCAATACTACCAACTTTGACACCCTCTCAAAGATTGAAAAAACAGAATTTGGCCATGAAAATCTTAGCACGAGATCATCTTTATGTTGATAATATGTGTGGAAAATTTCAAGTTCGAAAGGTTTAACCACAAAGAGATATTTGAAATCTACCAATTTACTAGTGTTTTTTTGAAAAAAACAATTTCACTAGTGCCCACTTCAACACCCTCCCAAGGGTTGAAAAATTGTTTATTTACCATGAAAATGTTAAAATAATATTTTCTCTATGTTGATAATATGTGTGACAATTTTCAAGTTCAAAAGATTTAAACAAAATACGACATTCAAAATCAACCAACGTGTGTAAGTGTGAAAATTTTCAAAAAAACACTAGTCAATTGGTAGATTTCAAATATTTCTTTGTGGTCAAATCTTTAAAACTTGAAATTTTCCACACATATTATCAACATAGAGATGATCGCGTGCTATGAAAGTGAAGACCATGTAGAAGGAGTGGAGCTTGTCGACATGACAATTTCATGTCAAGAAGGGGGTAGGGGTGACCGGAATATTGGTGTTGGCGTTGTTGGGAGTGGAAAGAAGAAAGGTGAGGCATTAGAGGAGGGGATTGCAATGGAAGGACAAGTGGTGAAGGGAATGGAGAAGGGACCGCAGACAGTGAAAGAGAAGGAGGAAGAGCCGCAACATGTGAGGAAGGAAATGGCCAAGCCGAGGTGACAATGTCTGCCGAGATGTAAGGGAAGGGCGCTTTGGCAAGAGTACGGTAGCACTACAAGGATATTGGTGTATAATCGACAAGAATGTGACAAAAAAATGTCCTGATTGACAAACCGGGTTCAAGTGAGTCTATTTCTGTCAATTGGGTCACCAGTGAAAATGGGCTGTCAATTCGGTGTCATGAGATGGACCTGAAGTTACACCGTGGCAGCTATTTTATATGTAGTGCCTTTTTCCCCCATAATTCACTTGGTGACCTTGACTTGTTTAATTCGTAAATGTTAAAAAAAAACACACTGAATTTTCACATGACTGTATTTTCTTTATGGCATTTCACAATATTTAAATTAGAATGGACAGAGCTGGTGGTTGCAACATTTACGTCATTATGGATTTCATGTTTATCAACAAGATTTATAATTTGTTACCCAATGAGTTATACAGACCTATCAGAAATGGATACAGGTTCATGAACTGGCAATTTAATATGGGCTCCGGCAAACACTCTTTGCAGGCCATAACAACCGCAAATTTTAATTTTCAGTTAATGCAAACAAGCAGTCCCATTGGAAGCAAAATGCAGGGTATCTTTTTCATTGATATGTACTGTAAAAGAATCCGGTAATGGACAAAACAAGATCCTAGTATATGATTCCTGTGTCAAAAACTATTGGACAAATACCGTCCACTACTATACACGAACCCAGCGTTTTCCAGTTTCCGGACTGCATTTCATTACATTGTAGTTCCTGCAAAAGATGTCGACTAAGAGTCAAGGTGAAGCCACTGTAGAGTGGTAAATCAGGCATCCGTGATTCCTATAATGCCTCCAACGGGACTTGTTCAAATGAAGGTATGAAAGATTGACGAATTAATGGAATAAGCACAAGGGACGGGTCTCCATAATGCGTACCTGTACTTGTGTGCAATAGTGGAGGTCGTTTGATTCAGCTACTACGAAATATTTAACATGAAAATTCTTCTGTCCAAGAGGGTGTTCAGTCGACGCAACCCTGGCAACATGCAATAACCGGTGTCAGTAACCATTCCCTCACGGTGTTCCTGGGCATGGTGAATCGATCATAGTTGGAACTCCACGTCTGTGAACGGTTAATATACTAAATTAACGAGGGTCATTCACTATGCAGCGTTCTCTCCCCATACTCCCGAAGGCATAGACCTCGTAGACACAGTCGCTGCCAGAGTTTCCTACCCTAATTGAGCATACAGATGTTTCACGTATGAGTACTATACCTGTTGTAGTGCCTCCGCAAACCAACTTTGATGCATTCTAAGCTGGCTCTCCGAGTAAGAAGAGGCGATATCGTTTGAATTCAACGCCAATCCTGTGGCGCATGGGGAGCTGAAGGGATATGGGATGCGAGAGTCGCCCATTATGTTAAAGAGCTCGACTGTACATGCCACCGTCCAACGCCAGACCACACCCTTCTTGGTTAGACGTGCAAGGTGCACACTTCTACGAATGCGTAGTCCGCGACGCCGTGCGCACTCCACTTCCCGCAGCCATGGCCGTAGTTCAGAGAGGCTCTGTGGTGCCTCAGTGGCGATGCCCGCGGCCGCTCTTGTCCTCCTGGAACTGGATGGATGCACCCTCGGCATAGCTTGTGCAGGCTTGAAGTCCTTGCTGCACCCCGACTCGAGCTGCTGAGATAAATGTAAGAGCTGCACAAAGAGCACTACGCATTAGAGAGGGAGCAGAGGCACTGGACTTCCGGAATGGTGTGTGAAGATGCTCTGTACCCCCTAACAGAACACGCCAGAGGAAAAGATCCATTGCACATGTACGAAAATGTCAATCCATGGGAGGCTTACGTCATACAATCTCCAGGCCCTTCAAGGACGGCTACCGGGTACAGATCTCGAGGTGTATAATCCCTCTAACAATGTCCACGTTAGCATGGGCTTTCAGGGACACCCAATATCTCAGAGCTCAAGGTAGCCAATGCTTACAGCTGAGATGTTGATAATGATGCAACACCTTCGACAATATGCACCCAATATATCACTGTACAGGCAGTGCACTTTACAGAGCCACTTTCACTGTAGAATCATGTCCTGCGCATACTGTTCATATGTGTTTACATATACAGGTAAACTGCAATTTACATGGAAGATGTAAGTTCCAACAATTTTCATTTTAATTTAAATTTTAATTATTTACTTTTGTCAACAAAATCATGTTTTCGTCGCCTTGGATGTCTCAAAAGTCGGAGGAAAAACTGACCTTTAGAATACCCAAAGAACTGTCTTTTTGTGTGCTTGTTTTCAGGTACGTAATATCCACAAGCATATGTCCATTTCAATATACGCTGGTACTCAAAAATCTTTGGCTGGACGAAACAGCTATTCAAAACAAACGCGGCTTCAGTTACGAGAAACGATCATCTACCAAGACTAATGTTCATGTATGTCATTCCCTCTCCAAGCTCCAAACCTTCGATTTCTTGTACTGCGGGATTACAACAAGCACAAGCACAGCATGTCATGCCTGCAGCCATGCGTCTGTCACATCATTGATGAGCGATACAGAAAGGCATTGTTTGTGACTCAGCTTTTCAATCTGCAAAAATTGACAGGCAGCACTCGCAATCAAACAATGAATGCATGTTTCAAGCTCAACAGAGCAAATACAACATTGCTTTCTGAAGCTAGATGCAATGACTCCAAAATTGTAATGAGCCAAAAATTAACTGAGTGTTCCAAGTTTTGAATTTATTGTTACCATGAAATTCCACTTCATGTTCCTTCGGTATCAAGTTACAAATGTCTAACAACTCTACGTATGTGTTCAATGCAAATCAATTAAGGAAACCATTGAGTTCATCTCAAAAGAGTAAGGAAGCGATATGGAACCTAAACAAGCTGCATTTGTTGAAGATCTGCAAGCGCCTTCACCCGTGTTTGCAGACGCCAAAGAAATCCAAGCAGTCATGAGCAGAGAATACATCAATCGATGGAATAATACTAAGTTGAAAACAAAATCCGATATGATGTATGTGGTCGAATATGGTATAAAAGTATGGCAAAATCAACTCAGATAAAATTAGAGGGCATAAATTCAAATTAAAACTCACAGATTTGTTTGAAGCCCAGAGTTCATAGTAATGTTTGTAGCGTTCACGGGAGTTTTTAGCCACATCCCTTATTCGCCCTGCTTCATCATATTATAAGAGCAAAATGGAGAAATTAGCTCCTATATAGAAGGCATCACTGGCACGGAATCCTGTCAGGTGTAACCACGTCCGAACTCAAAACTTCAGTAATTTAAATATGTTTGATGGTCAGCCAGTAGCTTATACATAAAATTAATCACTAAATTGATGCGGTTAGCGACACTTCCCATGGAGGACATAGAAATGGAAAAATAAAGATTGTAACCCTCCACAATGCTATGCCTCAAGGAAAAGAATAGGCATTAAATACGACAATATCACCGAGGGACAAGGAAGAGGAGCTGCACGATAATGAGAATTCCTGATTTTCAAAATAATTTATGGCTAACCATCTTACTTGCTGAAAATTAGTATGGTCTTGGTAGATCGGTTATTAAGTAAACTGATTCATCAAGAGTCTTCCAAGACAGTCCAAATGGACGCAATACATGTCGTCCAGGTATCGCATGGCAAAGGGATAGCTCCACGTACCACGCCTTTAAATAAACACGATGTTTCAGTTCGAATCAAGACCATGCACCTCCAATCAGTGAGAGCCCAGCAAAGATCAACAAGGAAAGGTGTGTATTATAACGAGAACATGAAGTGGCAGTAGTCAATTATGTACTGGAAGTGGAATGTCTATTACCACGCGATGAGTGGTAGTATTCCTGTTCACAACTCACCTGCTCATTGGTGCTATGATCACGAGTAGATGACGAAGAATTTGATGATTCACTCTCGGAGTGTGCTGATTCATCTTTGGAGGTATTGCTTTCGCTGCTAATATCTTCCTCATCTGTTACCAACCTTTGTCTGACGTTCCGGTTGTCGACACCCTGTCGTCGTGCCGCCCTTCTTTGACGACCCAGATTTGCAGTGTGCCCATTACGTAGAAGGATTTCTTCGTCTTCAGAGTCGTCTGCCATCGCCAGTGGTTCTTGCAGTCTCACCTGCTCCGCATCCCGACCTCCACGGGCACCTTTCCTACCACGTCTCCCTCGTGGAAGTCCACGATTACCTGCCACCTGCTGTCCTTGCCTTGCGTTATTCCCCCGAATTACAGGCTCGATAACCACATTCACACATGTTTCGGCTGCTACCACCTCATGCTCCCCTACTTCCCGATCTGGTCTTAATCCTTCATAATCATCAGCAGGGCCCATTCGAAATAGATTCCCCTCCTCGTCATGTGTGTTCGATAATACGCGTCTACCTCTTACATCTTTCCTTAGTAGGACTCTCCAACGTGGACTCTCCTTTGCTGCCGAGTAAAATACTTGTTTGCAGTGCCTAGGAAATGCGAAGCTGTCCCTACAAACTCTACCATACCGTCTGGAAAAATTTGCTAAAGTGAACCCCCATTTGTCTTTTTAAATTGTTGCATTCTCTCCCCTGTAATTCGCCTTTACAAAGTCACAAACCACTACTACTAAGCAATGACGTTGGTAGTTGAGTTCTATAATTTCCTCTATGTGTCCAACATACTCTACATCTGCATTCACTTGGTTTCCATCCTGTGCTCTATTTCTGCAAACTTGTGAAAAGGTCGCTGCTACACCGCTATCACATGTCTTTCTAGCCCTCTCAGAACTTACTGGTTCCCAAAGGCATACATTGACTTGTATGAGAATGCGAGGTCTAATGGTCCCCTGGCCGTGTCTAGCAACATGGAATCCACGACTAGCCCATCCTGTTGTTTGCGTCGTACCTCGTCTTGAACCCAGTCAGCGAGTGGAGGTAATGGCTGCAGCTCCCTTGGAAACGCAAAGCGTGTCCTTCTACCTTGCCTGCGTTGATCTCGCCGGTACTGTTCTCTCTCGTGCTCTCGTGGAAGCAATTCTTCTTCATGTTTCTTGTTGCATCATATTCAACCATTGAGTCAAGCAATAGGTGTAAGACATCATAATACACGTCATAGTATGCAGACATAAAATTATAAAGCACAGTATTCATAGCATCTTCAACTACTTCGACAAACATAGCTAGTTTTATATTTCAATTTCGAGCAAGACCATGCAGTTCCCACAAAACATAGTAAAGACCACAGCGTGCGAGGAGCAAGATGAACGTCATGTGAGCTATCTGTGAAAGGATTTTAAAGCGTCCCAGTACAAATCAGATTCTGACACTAAATCAGCTTTGTTTAGGATTACACTACCTAAAGCCATACATGCCCATGTGCGACCCACATTATGTATGGCTAACATGACTTTCTGTTTTGTACTAAAAGTTTTCCACACTGCCATTAGCCAAGAACCAGCGATAACTTTGGAGAGAATTATGCAGAGATAAGTCTGTGGTATTAATGATAAGCAATCCATTTAATACAAATTGCAACTTCAACATTTGAATTAAGTCAGTACGATGGAATTCTTATACCTGTGGGCATTTTAAATGTTTGAATCAACATAGGCGTTTCTTAATGTACAGTGGCCTCAGCCCTAGATAACAGAAATTTTGAGGGAATTTTCCTATCATTGCAGAAACCGCAATTAGTGCACAATGACGAGACAAGTCAGGGAAATGCCTAATAACAAACTCGATTTTCTAATGGATGGTTACTGATTTTTTTTTCCTACTATGTTACACTATGTGCTTACAGAATTTGAAATACAGAAACTCCTGTATTATTTGCCAAATAAGGGCAAAGAGTTAAATTTTGCCTACTCCTAGGCTGTTCAATCAGTTTCTAGGAAAAGGCAGTACATGTACTTTGGCATTCTAGTACATTACCCCGTTCAATCAGAAACTACAATACGTGTTCAAATTGAATTTGTTTGTACTGTATAAATGCAAGTATAGCTAAAAATTAGTAAGAGTGACTAACCTTACATAAGGGACCATGTGCTCAGTATTGTTGAGGACGAAGCCGTGAATAAGTTTCCTGAATTCTGCTGTCATGGGGCCGATCCTTTTTAGCGCCCTCCAGAATCTCATCATACATGGCAGGTTCCTCCTTATCATCCCACGCACGTTTAGTGGTTGCCGTATACTCGGACAAATATTCGTTTATAAACCCTATTGATTCCTCCCTCAAGTAACCATGGGCCATACTGCCTTCCGGCTTTGCATTGTTTTATACGAAGCCTTTCAGACCCTTCATGTAACGCTCAAAAGGATACATCCATCTAGTATGGACTGGCCCACAAATGAACAACTCCTGCACTAAGTGAATAGGTAAGTGCATCATAATTACAAATATTGACGGAGGTAATTCCTTCTCTAACGAACAAACTGTCTCTGCTACCTCTTTGAGTAACACTTCTTTCTCACCGACATCTACTACTTTTGCACAAAATTTGAGAAATAATCTATTGACACGCATTACTGCCCCTACTACTTTGGGATCCCTTACATCCCTCAAGCACAAAGGAATTACCTGGTGCAGTAGGACATGGAAGTCGTGGGTTTTTAAACCCCTCAACTTCCCATCCGATATTCTTTGGCTTAACGGACTCACATAGCTTGATGGAAACTTCAGGTCCCTTAAGGTGTTAAGAAACTGCAACCGCTCATTCTTGGTCAGCACGTACGATGCATCACGCTTGAAGTAGATTTGGCCATCAGGATTCAAACGCAAGTGCAAATGTTCCCGAATCCCCCGTGCTTGCATGTCCTGCCTTGATTTCGTATCATCTGTCTCTCCAAAGAGGGTCCGAAGTAAGTTTTCACACACGTTTTTCTCGCAATGCATTGCGTCAAGTGTGTGTCTCGTCGGAAGTTTCTGCATAAGGAAAAAAACAAAGAATTAAATCCTCAGTCGCAAGGTTGGGGATACACTGGGTTCATGCGTCACATGGTTTTATTAAGAAATAAAAGATGGGTAGACCTAATAGTTGCTACGGAGTCTGATGGGTTTGAACACGGATAAATGGGTGCCTATTTAGTAACAATGAAATGGTCCAAGCCTCGCCATAATTGTCGTCCACATGACTATAAGGCTATTTAGAAATATGTCAAAAACATTGCTAAAACCTGAAAATTCCCAATAGGAATCATTAGTGTTGTATTACTTGCATCAGCGATCAATGTGAGGCCAGTTCGTAAGCTTATTAGACATATCTATTGAACTTTCAGTTCATTGTCGTAACCGAGTTCATTGTCTATTCTCTGTCTGAGTCACATAACCGGCACTCACAAATTTGGCGTCTGCATTAGGGTGAGTGATTCATCTCAGTTATCCAATGTCGAGGGTTCAATCCGTGACATTTACAAGCTCTGAGTTCATTTTGTCTAAAATTATTAATATGACTAGTTGCAACATCTGAAGTGATATTTAGGTTCGTTCCGAGCATGCCTGATTCCTCAGGGACAGACGTATCCAAATCACAACATAAAATGACACCATATCAGTCTCTACGACAAGTGATGGGTTAATCTCGTTCTCTGCTACGAAGGTTGTTAGGAACGTAAATTGATTGTGAAACCTGGCTACGGGAGTGTATAATCTACTACCACTGGTGCAATGGAAGATGTGATTTAATCGAGAGAATTCAACAGTGAAGATGCGTACCTCCCAATATGGAAGTTGATACAGTATAGTGACTCTTTTCACCCCTGTTAGTTTGACTGGATTGTAGCGCGAATTTGGTCGACCACCAAGCTGTATGAATGAGTCTCGCCATGCGCCTCTTTGTCGCACTGTGACCCTGGATTGGCGTGGCGGTGCTGGATCGAAGTTTGGTTCACCGGTGAAAGCTGCTCGCGCTGCTCTCCAGCGGTGGTTCTCCGAAAGCCACCCCCTGTGTCCTAAAAACACCGTCTTACATGCCTCTCTCAAATGTTCAGCAACAGTCTCTTCTCCGCATACAGGGCATCCTGCATATCCTTTGCCAACTTGTCCCGAAATTAAAGTATATGCTGGATAGTCATTTATAGTCCATAATAGCATGCCTCGCATAGTAAACATACGATCACGGGATCCAAGTGGCTCCGACATGTCCACAACTGGGACACCCTTCCAGAGTTTTTTCAGCTCATGGACCAGAGGTTGTAAATACACGTCAATCGTGTGTTCAGATGGTGAACTTGGCCCTGGAATTATCATGCTTAAACAGATGAAGAACCGTTTTGTTAATAAATACGCAAGTAAGTTATACAAAACTACCATCACCGGCCAAACAGAATGCTTTGATGACTGTAAGCTGCGGGGGTTGACCCCATCCAAAGCCAGACCCATCCTGACATTCCTATCTTGACTGCTAAACCAGGGTAATGGTCCTCGATAAACTTCCACTGCTCACTATCAACTACCGATCGCATTTTCCCAGCGGTTGAATGGTTACGACGGTGCCACCGCATATGTTTAGCTAACTTGGGACATCAAAACATTCTTTGCAATCTTCTAATTAATGAGAAATATCTGAGCACTCGTAAAGGCACAGTGTTTGACCCCGATATATACCTCGATTTCTGACAAAATGGACAATGTACTAAGTCTGCCATTAGGAGAAAAATGAGCTCAAAATAAGGCCGTGTAAGCCTGCCCTTTCTAGGTGAACTCCCTACTTTGGGCACCTCTGCCGCTGGCAGCGGATGCCAGAGTTGCTGCCCGCACAGAACTGCGTGGCGCACTCACAACAAAGGTCCTTGGAATATTAGGTGAGACATGAATGCCTCGGCTCGGGCTTTGGTCCCAAGTGGGCAGGTTGTGTCAGCCCGACACTGTAGATGTGCCCTCCACACGCCTCCCTCGGAGGTCATTGGTTCGAGCCCCCGTGGCAGGTTGCTGGCACCACGGTGGCACCTCACATGCCATGTCAAAAAGTACGCGGGCAGCGCCCGTTTTTTTCTCTCACGTGCCGCTTACACGGCCTTTTTGTGACCTGATTTTTCTCCTAATGATTATCTTTCCAGTATAAGGTTTTCCCACACTCACAGTAGTTGTATCATCTCATGTGACAATCCTAGTTTTTTCAGTATTGACTTCATTTCATAGGAAGACTTGGGACAGTTATTATCCTCAGGCAACACATCGTGTTTCAGGAACATCAAAATCTCGTCCAAGCAATGATGGCTAATGGAGAATAATGTGCACAACGACATAAATATAATACTGAATTGGAGACGGCTGATTCTAGTACCTGGGAAAAGCGATTCCATTGACTCTCGAAGTATAGCCTCCCGAATTGGTGTGTCGTCTTGTTCCTCGTCGTCTGAGGACACGTCATCAACTTGCAACCGTTCGTCCTCAACGTCTACAAATTCAGCGTGAATCTCGTCAGCCCTTGCGAAGTAGTTTTCGGCCATTGCCTCGAAGTCCACTTCTGTATTTGGAGGGGTTGCTTCAAACACTTCAAACTCCTCAGGTTCTTCAGACATGTTCACGTTGGGTTCGTTGTTCTCCTCCTGCTTTGGTGCGTGTAAATTGCCGTTCGAGTCCTCATCCCTCTCATTGTTCCATGCATGGGGCATCCTCTGCCAAAAACATACCAGTAAGTTATAAAACTGAAATCCTCATTCACAGTATCTTCGGGGATACATCAATGAAAGAAACTAATCTAATTCGAATGTCCAGAATTGTATATTTTGGTCATATGTAACAAAGCCTGTACGGACCATCCAATGGAGTAGCATACGGTGGGATATAAGTACCGTATCTTACAATCTACCCTGACTAGTAGGAAATCCAAATATATGTCAATTTGTGGCATATTGTCCAAGGATTTGAAGTAAGTCACTTTTATTTTGATTTACTAAATAGTGCAGACATCTGTGCTAATACCGCAGATGGAAACTTACTAGAAGGGGCTCGATCAATCTTGAGTCTCTTCCGTATTTTCGGTGGTGCACTTCAACTGTGTGAGTTGATTGTGACTTAAAACCATGACAAGTTTCACACCCACATGGATATCGTGTGATTCCGTGCCTTGCAGCTATCGCTCTCTCAATATGGTACGCCTCTCGAAGACGCGTTGGCCTCATTTCCTTTGACCTGCATTACATCAATTCAGTGAGTCTGTAGGTTTAAGCTGTTTCTTCCTAGAAGATGGACATCTGAATCGAATACAATTGTCCGGCTTCTATTGTTTTGATCTCGATGACTCTGCGATTACTGGAAAATGATCCATATCGTGACACATTGTTCACGAAATCAACCGGGGATAAACACTTATTTCACGAAATCAACCAGAAGTTGTACTATGGAGTTATTTGAATGCGCACTAATTTTAAAAATGTGACCAGTGACATGTCTTAAGTCGAAGTTATAAAATAATGAAGTACCGATACATGGTGATTATTTACAGCTATGCATCGTATGAAATGAAGAGACCCAGGGAAGTAGTGTACCTGAAATTGATAAGTCGACAAATAACAGGATTTAACACAATGGTTTTAGGTCATCCCTAAGTAAGAATTCACTGCCCTCCTTCTAAGCAGAGCTTGAACGTCGTAAGAAATCCTAGAACGGAAATACATGCAAAGGGTTAGAAACAGTCACAACTAATACAGCGATGGTTCCCAGTGAAATAGTCTTGGAGAAATTCAGAAAGCAGCAAGCTCGAAGGACCTCTTGCTGAATATAAAATACAAGTAAATACAAAGGCATCTGTGGATACATAAGGAACATTAATTTCATTGCGGAAGTCGAGGGCACTGCGCCTTACTGGAGTTACTAAGCACATTCTAGGAATGAAGCATCGTCAATCTGACGTTCCGGTTGCCAGCGAGCCTGTTTCACGAAGTCACGAGCAAATGGGTCAATAAATTTCTATGCTACAACTCAGAAATCAATCGATAGACACAAACTCTATCGGTTGAATGTAGGACAGAGAAAGAATTTCTATGTTGCGCATAGAGCTTCTGCATTCTTTGTAACCTCTCTGGGCTCTAACACGGGAATTCAGCCACTTCCAGCTTGGTGTGGTGAAGATCCACTATCATGCCACAGTGAAGAAATAACCCGCACTGTCACCCGCTACAAAGAAAATGAACCAGATCCACAACTTCTAAAAAACGCAGAGGGCTGTTGTGCAGAAAGTCACGAGGATTACATGAATATAATACCTGCAGAAATGCTTGCCCAAGAACCCGCAAAACATGTACTGAATGGTGATACTTTCGGCCTCTAGGTATGTGGTATTTGCCCTCTTACGCTCCGTATTCCATCCTGGAGCGTTTAGTTTTCCACACGTCATTATTGATGTCAGAGAAGTGTAGGTTAGCCTGGATTAAAGCTTCCAGTGCCTTGTCCTCTTGTTTCTCTCAATTAGGTATTACCAGGAACCATAACTTTGCATTGAACGGATACTTATAACAAAGTGGATGATAATGTTGCAAAGTAATGGTCCAAAAATCACCGATATCACATTGGGGAAACTAAAACATCAATAGAAGCTGTGTGTCGCCAACTTACAACTCTGTTGCTCCAATTCAACTACTACGCAGTTTCCTCTCAGTAAGTTATGAGGCTATGGCGCTGTAAAGTTGTTGGGAGTCGTTCCCGCCCACCACATCGAGGTAGACATTGATGGATAAAACTGCCAACACCAAAGCAATCCATCATGAATTCAGTACCGGATAAATAGGGTGGGTATGCAAAGCTCTCTAAAAAAACATAGTATGAAATGTATATAACATGGTGCACCGGATATGAGGTAACACATTTACCCCTGCGCTTTAGTCGTTCACGGACTTGAATTTCTAGGTCGTGGCAGACCCGGTAGTGTAGACTCGTCCCACGTAATGCACTTAATGGAAAACAACATGGATAAATTTGTATGCACCACCGCCTAGGGACTACTGAAGATGTACCAATTTAGCGGGTGGCATTTACGTCGATTTATGGAGATCACGGAGTTGCGGCGGTGTTAGTAACCATTATCTCTTGCGCCTTCCATGTAGTGCCACCAGAAATGAACAAGTGCAATACCCAGCAAGGCATCGAGTCACATGCGGCCTCAGTAGTATTCTAGAAGGAAAGTGTGCCTGCTGGATTAGTCCGTCGACGACGTTTATCTTTGGAATTAGGGTTTTGTTGGATGAAAAGTGGGAGTTTGCAGAAACGGAATTCCACGCACCACACCCTTCACTGTTGCTTTGTCAATTGCTTGCCGTCGTGTTGTGCATGTGTATTGTCAATTATCTTCTTTGTCCTCCGTTGTTTACGTGAGGACCATCTCATGGTGGTGTTCATCTCATATAGGAGCAGTATCTGGAATCCTCACCTGAATCACATGTTTGAAAGCTTATCAGACAGGGTGACGAGAAGAAACGGTCTGATACAGGTAACGATTATGGCAAACCTGTGGATCTGAGGTGAGACATCATACAATCCTGGAGTTTCCACGCCGTTTAAATTATACGTTTGTTCAATGTCCTGTACTGATGGTACCATCTTCTACCTAGAGTAGTCTTTGCTAATCCGCGTGGATGTTGTACACAGGACCGACTTAATCACTAGGGCCAATCTCTCGCTGCAGTCTATGCTAGAAGTACTTAAGGAAACAGTAGTGTTTGTTGCTTCGAAGTGGACACCCTAAATCACTGCACCGGTGGTCGTTACTCTAGGATCAGAATTATGCAGTTCGTGTTATAGCCAGCGAAGGTGGTTAGTACTCTACATGGATACCTTTGTAGGTTCAAGTGGAATGAGGCCTTGATTCCTAGATCAGAAACGTGAATATTTACTTGTGCAAGTTTTCTGTTGCACTGGATTGTAGGTGGCGAATCCATTCTCGACGAGCAACAACAGGAGCGTGAGAGGAGGAGGATATCGGGTAGAAAGCGAACACATACGAAGGAGACGATCAATTGGTTCATACATGCACAATTTCCCTTTGCTGCGACCTAGAGCAGGAATTAGGTAAGTATTCAAATCATGTGATCTGGTTGACTAAACCATTGCTGGGATTAAAGAACGCTACTTTTTGTACAGAACTACATAAACGTATCTCCACACCACCTCGAATGTAGTGAGGAACTAAGACTAGAATGACTACAGTCTATTATCTTTCAGAACTCCTCTCTACCTTCTGTAATGCCAAAGTCAGCCAAAGAATAATAGTTCAATCTTCTGAGGTATTGTGTGTGCTCACAAAGTATTTTGTATAGTTCAGTTGTATAAAATGTTCCATACCGGATAAGGAGGACGGTACTTCCAAACTTGTCTAAAATACAGTATAGAATACAGTTTGAAGCCTTTACAAAGGACCTCTTCACGAGCCATATATAAGGATGTAATGTTATGTATATTGAAACAGGGTACAGTCTGACAAGGATGTCGTTGTTATGAGATATCTCAAATTGCGTACTGTTGGCTCTTGGTCCGGGGAGGTTATCTTGATCGAATTACCGCTTTTTGCTGAATATTCATAAGACTCATTAGCTGTAAAGGATCAGGCCCATAGCGGACCGTGGATGTAATTGTGAAATGTGTATTATAACTGACTAACGAAATTGCATATTGTTGCAGGAATTTATGGAAGCCATTCTGAAGTCTAGATTTGGCTGGATTCTGAATCATAGAACTTCGACTCCGAAGGTTCTTCATATATCAACAACGTTAGCACAGCCAAGTATACGAAGCAGTTCTATTTGGCACAGAATTCAACGGTGAGACACACTGAAAACCTCCATGGATTTCCATTGCACCATGTCCACGCCTTTAATTAAATTGAGGGTCTCCAAAGCACTTGCGTGTACTGATTTTCCACAGTCAATATTACTGTATTCCGAAGTAACTTAGATGAAAATATGGAGCTACCTTTTTAGTGAATGCCCTCCAGAGTGCTGTCGACCCTAAACAGTCTACACAAGTCATTTCTGTAATACATGTTAGCCATCCTACTAAACTGTTTCATTGTCGTTACTGATTTCCATTGGTTTCACGTTGCAATATTGTGACCAAGGAAATGGCCCGATCATCTCGTTCAGATGGTGTTGGGGAAAGGTTTGTCCCATGGAACGAATGTAGGACAGATAACATCGACAACAGGTATCATCTGGGACCAGGATCTACAACTGCTGGGAAAAAAAAAAAAAAACAACACAAATTCAACTTTGCACGTGTTAGCAGTTCCTGCAGGGGGGCATGTAAACCTCTCACGTAGAGGCCAAAGTGCTCTGGTTCCGCATGAAACGAGGATTGGAAACTCTTCTCTGCAATCACGGGCGCCAGCGGCGAGAACAGCCCCTCCAACGGTATTAAGGCATACTTCAATTTCAATACCGTCAGTCGCAGGAAGGAGCGGTGGAGACCTTAGTCGCACGCGGACTCCAACCACAATTCGGAGAGACACAGGAACGATGATGGCGTCTCCCAATCCCTCAGTTCTAGTGAGTACACCTGCACCGCCAAATTTCAGACCGCCTCGTTGTACTCCTAGTAGTAGACCCGGGACGGGAACTCCTCGAAGAGCTGAAGGGGAAAGCGAAACATTAGTTCCAGAGGATGCCAAGGCGGAAGGATGCAATTTTGACGACCAAGAGAAGGGTGAGACCTTGCTTCAAAATCGAAGGACGGCTACTCAAGGTAACGTAACTTCAGTACATAATACATTACTACTAAACTGTTTGATTCTTATCAGTACGGGATCAATATATATTAAACCCTAAGTTTAGTTCCATAATTGCAGTTCCATAACTCTACCATACCTCTAAATGCCATTGCAGATATTCTAGGGAGGGGGAGTCATAGAGACCATCCAATCCCAACAACTTTTCCAAGTTTTGGGCAAGGGCAGCGCATGCCATCCTCTCGTATACCGGGTGCTCCACAGAGCGTACACATAGTTGACTTAGATGAAGAAGATCAAGTGGACGTCACTACGAGAAACACTCTTTCACCACATCAGAATTCAGTGAGCAGAAACGATACTATCCTTTCTCCCCCTTGTACTTCAACTAGAGCAAAGCGTAGAGTCCTTGAGTTTTTTCCAAGCAACGCCTGTTTTGCCTCTTGTTTACCGGTTAAATTGTGTACTTATTTGTTTCTGTCGTTGATGTCTGATGGAATGAAGATTGACGCAATGTGCAATGTCTTGTCCTATTGCTAAATGAGTGTCTTTCATTATGCAGCTCCCAGAAAAACACCAGAAAGAGTCAACAGCAAAGCGAAGGCCGCAGTCTAAAACAACACAACAACTGCAACAGACTTACTCCTTTTACAACTCCGACAAAGATGGAAGCGAGTCGACCGATGACAACGCAGAGAATAATGATGACGACTTCGAATATGATGGAGATGAAGTGCCTACGGAGGAACCGGATTCAGTTTTCCAAAACTATCAACATTTTACTGAAGCTGAGAAGCGTAAGGAGCGAAGGACTGTGAAGAATGATAAGAGAGGGAGGGGGAACGCTGTCGAAAGGAGGGTAAACCACGGAACTACTTATTAGTTGATCAAATTTCCGAGAAGCCTTACGGTGTAGGTGTAGGTGATTGGCACAAGGAGATAAGGTTGCTGTCAAAGACACTAGACCCGTCCATAAGACAAATAAACAAACAACCGCTAGATGCTGTAAAGGAAATAGCAGAGTGGATAGAGGAATCCTGGGAATACAGCAATCCCATGAGATTCGAGGTGGTCAGGGATGTCGTTGCTCGAGGGGTGTCTCTACGATGTTCAGAGCTGTGGAAGAAGATTCGGTTCGGAGAGCAGAAACCACAAGATTGTGTCTGATAAGGCGTGGATATCGTTGAAGAAAGAGATTTACAACCGAGCAACCCAGCGGAAGTCAATGATGTGCAGCAAGGCAAATGCAAGCAGAGTTACTTTTGGACGTACGGGTCCTTCTGGTGAGGTAGGCATACGAGAGAGATTGAGAAGACAATTCCGCCGTTCTCCCGACCCAGAGGAAATACATTATGAAATGTCGCGGGACAAGGGCTACGCTGGACTCTCCAAGCGGCAGTACATTGAATCTCCCATCGTGCCGGAGAGACACAAAGCAGCACAGGTTCCGGTCCAAGCAGCGAGAACTGGAATACATGAAGACACGGTTAGCAATCACTTCACGGAGAATACTCTTGATGATTCAAGAAGATCAGTCTCGTCTGAAGAGACGTTTCACACAATAGAACCCGAGCAGTCCCCTGCCGTGGATAAGATTTTATCACCAAGCGCCGAAAATATCTCAGAGTCGCACATAATGGCTAACCCATTCGTGGTGAACCTCACGGATCGATTGGCAGCCGTGGAGAGTACTTTGAAATCCAAAGAAGGAATTGCTTTGAGCGGGAGGGAGAGGTCAAACATCACTGACTCTAAGGGTAGCAAGAAGGCAGGTGCAGTGAGCCTCACCAACTCACATTTCGAGCAAAGGGCACAGCACTTAGGCTTCAACGAATCCAAAGCACATCAACCGGGAGAGGAGGTAAAAAATCCTTGGATGGGTATATGAAAGTGCATATATAACATTATAACCCGACATTTTCGTATTTGAGGGAATTGTGACCACATGTGGTCCCTATATCTAGGACATGGCAGGGCAGGCATTTCACGTTTATGTGTTGATAGAGCTTACATACCGTACGAATTTTGTAGGATTGTCAGATTCAAGCAACGAAAGCAACAAAGGACAGAGGTTCTCCTGTTCACATTGTGGGCGCTGAAATTTACGAGGTGAGACCCTACACCCCCCAGTTTAATCCGTTCTATTTGTCGCAATGAATGGTTGTCCTAAAAATTTGTATGCTCAGTTAAAAGAAACAACAGGAAAAGGCAAGAAATCCGCTACTAACATCCACTGAACGGTGTGCGACAGAAACAGGACGAGAGAGGTGGTTCACGACCTCGTAAACATGTGCGACATTTGTGAAGAAAGATTGACTGAAGTGGTCACCATGACATACGGAACACCATGATACGAATTAGCTATTAGAGAATAACCCTAAATAGCTTTGTATGATATATATCCTTCATATTGTATTCACCCTAAACTACAGGTTTGATCCGATTCTGCATTTTCGTATTGACCAATGTTACGAGATACTCAGGGTTGTCTAATCGGACGGACATGGGCAAAATTTCCGGACATGGGCAAAATTTCCGAACATGGACGGACGGACGGACGGACGGACCGGTCAGTCCGGGGTAATAATTGGACATTGAGGGGAGGAGGAAAATTACTGGGTTAGTTTTTTTTTTTTACAACTTACCTACAGGGGAAACATATTGATGACATGGACAACAAACGCTGACGGGGAATTCCACATATGCAGAAGGGGCGTCAGCGTGTGTAGGGGGGGACGAGAGCGTGTACAGGGGGGGCGCGAGCGGGTTCAGGGGGGGGCGCGAGCGGGTTCAGGGGGGGGGGGGGGGCGTGAGCGAGTTTCTCGTGCGGCCCATTTTGTAGATATAGTAAATTTTTGACAATGCAAAAAAACCTAACATTTCCATCAGAATAGTATATTGGGGCTAAGCGCAATGACAAATGTGTAAATTCAGCATAGAAAAAATGAGATACTTGTGAGCCAAAATACATGGACTTTGCAATGTTGTATACATTTATGAAAATAAAAGCATTTCATTACCAATTCAAACCAAAACATTACAAAAACTGTAGTATACAAAAACTAGTCACTTAGTACGAAGTTGTAACTATTCCTATTCATCTGCATCTACTCCCGCTGTGCTACTTGGTCCCGCATTATCGTCCAGCGTCAAGGTGCGCCTGGCTCTCGTCCGTGTCCGCCGGAATGGGCCATCGGTCTCACTTAGAGAACGCAAAATTTGCAAGTTCCTCAATTCTCTCAATGTACGCAATGTCTGTGGAGAGTCTTCCTCCAGAAGAAAGTCAATAGCTTCATTTTTGAAAATATACTTCCACTCCGAAAGAGACATTTGGACTGCCTCTCGGGCGGTCAAAGTCATTTGACCTTCAAGGTCTATAACAAATTCCCCCTCCTTGTTCCATATGAGGCCTTTTGGGTGCGTACCAAGTTGGAACATCTTATTCTTCGCATCCCAGTATCCATTCAAATTCTGATAGAAGAAATTTCGTTTCCCTTGGTCCTCCTTCTTTGATCCAATTATCTTCTTTGCCACCCTCACAATCTGCTTGTCATCATTCTCCCACCCCAACTTGTCACTTACACTGCTCTTGAAGACCAAGTGAGTCTGGGCCCGCCAACTCCAAATCAAATCTTCCCCCCACATGTTGCGGTACACTTCACCTGGTGTGTTTTCGGGATTTCTCTCATGGCTTGGTGGCATGTATGGAGTGAGTTCAAAAACCTCGTACAAGCGTTCATGGAACGGGGATTTGCACATCGGGAAAAATCTCCTCACCAAAAAAATGTTCATTAAACACATTGGATGGAACATGTGAATACATGATCCAACTGCCCATCCACCCTCAGAACCAAATGTGTTTAGACACACCATACATTGTTTTGAACCATCCTTCACCCATGGTTGAGGATTTGGCCAAAGCTTTCTGCTTTTAACTCCTTCCTTGATTTGAAGATCATGGCACGAAGTTGCGTTCTCCACATCGAAATCCAACTTCGCCCAATCTATGAGTTTAGGATTCGATTCTTGCATTGGCATGTCATCTGGATACATTTCATCTGCGTTAATCCATGAAGTGAGGCCAAAATCCCTTCGTCTGTTGTGTTGCAAGTACGTTTCGTCGATCTTCTTGAACTCTATTGCGATTTGGCGACCGCGATCAACGCTGAGAATGGTTGCCACTTTCCACTCGTAGTATGATTTAGCGAGCTTCGAAACAAAGAGCCGCAATTCATTATTGGCTCTCATCAATGTCTCCACTTCTCCCGTTAGAGCATTGGGTGGAAATGACAAGGAATCTTGACTTAATGGTCCATCAATGTCCACATAGGGTCGCGGGTATGGAGATGGTGGAGGCAATATCACTCCAATCCGTCGTCGTTTTGCTGGTGTGGAAATATTCTCCAACACACCGGCCGTTGCAACATCAACTGTGTTGTTGATGTAAGATTCATCCACCAACATTGGATCCTGAACTACAGGTATATCATTGGCTTGAGAAGACTGAGGTCTTTCTCGTTCTTGCAATTGATTGCGCAAATCTGATATTACTGCATCTTTTGCTGCTGGTTCCAATCGTAGTTTTTGGATGGTCTCTTGTAACTCTGCAATGAAGCCATCCTTTTCTATAACCTGTAATTGCAACTCCCCGACCTCCTCCGTTTGGTTAAACTAGTCATTTCTAACTCTAACCGGCATGCCAAGAACCATTGTAGGTTCAGTTCCGACCACCTCCAAATTAGCTGCCGTATTCGGATCATTTTCCATGAAGATGATGTTCACATCGTCGTGAGGTTCTATGACGTCCGCTGGATGGTTGATTGGAGGCTCTACAGCCATATTTGCTGGTGCTGCAATTCTACGTGGCACTCTTTCTCCACGACGACCATCGGAATCCGAAACTGGTTCTGACTCTGTTGTATCACGCTCCCGCACTTGTGTTTTTACCTTCATTTTTTTCCCTAGGCCACCATCTCGGTATTTCCTTTGTTTGGGAATGTCACGCTCTGTCGGCGCCCTAACACGCCTCGTGGGTTTGATGGTGGACCAATCCACCACTTTGTGAAGCACCACCTCAGCATACACCATTCTGCAAATGACCAATGGTGCTTCATTGCGTTCGACACAAGATTGCTTGTATAGATGCTGGTAAACTTGTATACAACGTTCAATAAACTCCGCATTCAAGCAATAATAGAGGTTAGCCTTGTCTGAGATCCTGTGATTTCTGTAGCGCTCGTGTGGAAATATTTTTGTGATGTGGCACCACTCAATGAATTCCTCGCATGTGGAATATTTCCACGGTTCCGGCTCATCTTGCCAACCTCTAAATGCCAACTTTGTCGGGTTGTTCAGCACATGAAGCCGCTTCTTCATATTCTTACCACCACGCTTCCGTTCACGATCTCTGATTTTTTTCTTTTCGGCCTTGGTGAGTGGCCTTTCCTCCGCCGGATCTGGGTTTCCCTCCATCGTGGTGTACTGGTAAAGTTTTGTGTATTAAAAAACACACCAACTCCTCAAAACTTCGCCCAAATGATTTTACAAATCTCCTACGTGGTTGATTATGGTATTCTAACGATACTTTGTGGCCCACCCAAGTATTCAGCAATAAGCCACCGTGAGGTAGTTTAGGGCCCAAATTCCCGGATGAGCGTACAAAATACGGTTGAAAGAGGTACGTGGCGTTGTCATAATACTGTAGACTCCACCCAAGTACTCAGCAATAAGCCACCGTGAGGCAGTTCAAGGGCTGAGTGCCAAGGTGGAGCTTAAAAAAGTGAAGGGGGAGGGCGCCTCCTTCACTTATATAGTCGGGGGAGGGGGCGCGAGCGGGTTAGGGGGGGGCCGCTAGCGGGTTCAGGGGGGGGTACGAGCGGGTTTCAGGAGAGGGCGCAAGCCGGTTTAGAGAGGGGGCGCGAGCGGGTTCGTGGGGGCGCGAGCGGGTTCAAGGGGGTACGCGAGCGGGTATCGCGGGGGGGGGGGGGGGGGGGGGGGGGGGGGGGGGAGGCGCGAGCGGGTCCAAGGGTGGGCGCGAGAGGGTTTGGACCTGCATAAAATCGTATTTCTCTCAAAAAAAATAAAAAAAATAAAAAATACAAAGAAATATTTAAATAAGGAATACTGATTTGAATAATGTGGGGATGAGATGATCAAATTATATAAAAACAATCATGACTAAAATAAGAGACTTGGGATAAAAAGGGATGAATAATATGGGTTGAAAGAAGTCATCAAGATAAATAAATCTCATGATGATTAGAAACTTAGTTATGCATTAACGGAATAATGATCTAATGCAGAATGAATAATATAATGTTGACAAAAAAAAAATTGTACATTAATATTAGAAGAGATGTGGAAACCTAAAAAAGATAAAACATTGGAAGAGATAAAGGGAATAAAATAAAATCAATAGCATGAAGTGGAAGACAGTTGGAGTAGAGTTAAAAAAAACAATCTATATATTTTATTGTACATACAGATTCTACAATGCTCTAACACATAATTCAAAATATAAAGAACCGTTAGGGAGGGGCTCGATGCAATTGGTTTGGGAAATAAATGGAATAAAATTAAATCAATAGCATGGAGTGGAAGAAATAAAGGGAATAAAATAAAATCAATAGCATGGAGTGGAAGACAGCTGGATTAGAGTTAAAAAAAACAATCTTTATATTTTATTGTACATATGGAATCTACAATGCTCTAATATATAATTAAAAATATAAAGAACCGTTAGGGAGGGCTTAATGCAATTGGTTTGGGAGATAAACGGAATAAAATTAAATCATTAGCATGGAGTGGAAGAGAGCTGGAGGAGAGTATGTGCATGTATAAAATTCCAAACTTTCTATTTTTTAATTTGATTTTTTTAATATTTATTTGATTTTTTCTCTTAGAAAGTAGTGCAGAGATTCGACTATTTTCAGAAGAAAACAAGAAAATAAAAATAAAAGTTGTAAAAGAAAAGGTTGGGGGGGGGGGGGGGGGGGGCGCGAGCGGGTTTGGAGGGCGCGAACGGGCCAAGGGGGGCGCGGACGTGTAGGGGCATGAGCGGGTTCAGAGGCGCGAGCGGGTCCGGGGGGCGCGAGCGGGTTCAGGGGGGGCGCGAGCGGGTCCGTAGGGGGACTATATAAAGTGAGGAGAAGCTCTCGCCCCCCCACTCCTTTCCACAGCGGCTCCTTGTCCTGACGTGTGAAAACACGCCTTGCTTGGAACTGCTTATGTGGAAAGTCTTCATGGGGGGGGGGGGGGGGGGGGGGGGGGGGAGTTGTTGATTTTTTTTTCAGGGATTTACTTTGCGATGTCTTCTAGACAAGGCTCTGGCAAGCGGCCTATCTATGAGGACTTTGATGCTCCAGATGCGGTGGACCCTATGACTTGTGTAAGAGCTGATGGTTCTACTGGTTCTACACCTTCATCTAGCTCGAAGGGGAAAAAGAAAAAGAGTATTGCGGCGCACGAGAAGGATGACGGTTATCCACCATTGGAGTATACGCATTTCATCAGGAAGGTGACCGTCGAGTACTACAAGGCCCGTACCATACGAATGTTGAAGGCAATGTACCTTGATCATGGAGAGAATGGTATCTACAACCTCCAACGTGATTTGGAAAGGGAATTTTGGAGCGCATTGGAAGGATCATAGTTCTACATGGATTGCAAGACGAAGTATTTTCACAGCCCTAAGTGGTTGACACAACAAGTGAGTAGTGCTACGACAAATGTCATTCATGTGTTTGAATCACATGTGAAAAAACCACAAGGCGAAGAATGGAGCAACCAAGACAAAGTCTTTATTAAAAAACTGACAGCAGTTCAAGAGGCATGTCAGAGATTTTCCAAGGAGAAAACAAAGATTATGCCTTGGAATGAGGAAGCGTTGAACTCAGCATTGGAAGCACACATGTATGGTTCACTGATTTGGATTCCGGTTACGGCCAAAGTTGTGCCATTATCTCGCTTCAATGCCGAGGGGGGGTATGGCAAAGTGCGAAAAGTGCGAATAGCCAATATCAAGCGTATTCCAATTCACATCGAATTTGCGGGAAAACTTTCCAAGGCTAAAACTGAAGTGGAGCAGCGAGAGCAACGGGCGATTGAGGCCATGGTTTGCCCCGTAGAGCATCCGAGTGTGATAAAATTTTGGGCTTGTCACTCCAAGACCATGGAAGCTTATACCCTGTGGTGGAATGGAGATTGCCTCCGCAACTTCCTCAAATTAAATGAGAAGGCGACCGAGGCAACAAATTACAAAGAAATTTTGAAGTCGAGGGAAATGCCCATGAAAGACTGCCAAAGAATTGTTGCCTATCGAAAGAACCGAGGAATGTTGGCGTGGAGTCTCATCTACGTTATGGACATAGTCCATAAGGCTGAAATCCTCCACAACAACTTAACGCAATCCAACATTCTACTCCACTTTCCACCTCATGACAAGGATAAAGTATATATTCGTGTGTGCGATTGGGGTATGGCAAGCAAAGTCATTGAGAAGAAGGCCTCCCCTTATGGTGTGAGGAAGCCCAATGATCTTGTACGATTAAAGGAGAGGAGGGTAGGAGTTGCACCGGAGTTGTTTTTTTTATATGGCGACAAAGATGATGAAGAACGCAATTTGGAGCGCATGAAGAGGATGCATCCATGTACGACGCAATCTGATGCATTTTCGGTAGGCCATTTGGCAAAGAAGATATGGAGAGAGGAAGAATGCCCAGAACTCTCTAAGGATTCAATCTCAATGATTGCATTCTCATCAAAGTTGGATGGCTTGGTTAACGAAGATCCTGCAAAGAGGCTTTCACTTGCAAAAGTTGTGAATGAGTTGATGAGACCCCTTTACAACTTCCAAGCTCCCAATGGTTGTTTTAGATACACATTGTAGTTCCATAGTGATTTACGTTTGGAACATTTTGATTGCCTATGTGGCCTTGTTTGCACATTTCAAATATTTTAATAAATCATTTTTACGGCGTATACGTGCCTCAGTGGAACATGAAATGCTATTGTTGGTTTTGTAATGGAATGAAAAAACGTTTTAAAAAAAAAATTAAAAAACTGTATGGCCCATTCACCGGGACTACCCCTCGTAGAAGGGTGCCCCCCCTCTTCCACAAGCTCGCGCCCTCCCCTTCCAAAAGGTCGCGCCCCCCCTTTGCAGTAGGTCGTGCCTCCTCTCTCAAAAGCTCGCGCCCCCCCCCCCCCCCCCCCCCCCCCCCCCCCCCCCCCCCCTTGAGAAGCTCGCGCCCCCCCCTCACGAGTATAAATGCCACCAACTTAGGCCAAGCCTAATTTCATTTGAAATCATGGCCTCTAGTCCCGGAACTCCTTGTGGGCTCCTTGCTTGAGACTATGTGCATCACATTGGCCTGTGGTTGATGTCTACACATACCATTTTTCTTTCTCACATGTGTCATACTAACACTTGGAGACAGGAGATCATTGTACTTTTCGAGAGACACGGAGAATGGCAGGTCAACAGCGTCAGTCGACGGCTGAGTGGGCTCCGTGGTGGACGTTCATTGATAAGGACCATGTTAAATGTGTGTGGTGCAATTTCACTTTTCGTTATAAACGACAAAGAGCTATGAAGCACTATGGATGGGGTGAAGGTTCAAGCAAGAGTCATTGTACCAAGGCCCTGCCGCCGTATTTAGGCGCTTTGCCAATTGTGGTAATGTAACACCAAAAAGAATGACACATGCGGAGATCTACGGCACTGACGGTGGTGATGGCGAGGCACACTTGGCACCATGTTCTAGCCAGTCTATGCCTGCAGAGCAATCTACGGAAGTGCCTCAAAGAACGGAGGAGGTCCAAGAAGATTGGATTTCTCAAGTTGAACCGTCTCAGTCAACTCAGCCTCTAAGCAGAGGCGATTCATGTACACCAAGATCTATGCGGCAACAAAGTTTTATCGAGGCCTATCAGATTGGAAAGCGCAATGAATTGGATGAGAAATGGGCGTCCTTTTTTACGAAGCGTGCACTCTTGCAAGTGCTAATTCATGTGAGTGAGTCCCTTAAACTGGACCATGATACTGTTATGTTCGAGCTAACACAATTTGAGGAATGCACCGGTCCATTCAGCCCTTTGGAGGCCCCAAACATTCGACAAACTAAGATGCTACCTCATCAATGGTGGCAGCGGGTTGGGGGCGATGCGTTGCCCTTGATAGCAAAGCGCATCCTTTCGTTAACATGCTCGGCATCATCATGTGAGCGAAATTGGAGCATGTATTCCTTTGTTCACAGTAAGGTTCGCAACCGATTGGTCGTGAAGAAGGCAGAGGACTTGGTGTACATTTACACCAACAGTAAGCTCCTTCAAGAACGACGTGGAGCGGATCCTGTTATTTGGTACGAGAACCAACCGTTCTCCGAAGACTTGGATGAAGAAGTTCCAGCCATGTATGATGAAGAAGTATGTGATGATGATGGAGATGAAGGATTCCACGATGGAGTTGAAGATAATGAAGGCGATGGTGACGACGGTGGAGTTCATTATACTCCTACTACTATGGATGATGAGTATCTAGAGTTACTTGTGGACAATGCTGGTGGTGACATGCCACGCAATGAACCCGTTAACCAGGTGAATGGAGTTTTTGACTGGGCAGGATTTGATGAAGAGGCAGCTACTTCGCCTCACCACGTTGTGAATGAAATACGAACTAGAGGCGAGGTCGCATACGATCGGGCGGACGATGATATTGACGATGAATTTGAAGTCGAAATGACTCAGCATCAAAGCGACGATGGTGGCGATAATGATGACATTCACCCCGTTCGTAGCGTTTCCAACAATGACAATGAAGGAGGGGGGTAACAACATGGGAGAGCAAATTCCAATTCCAGAAGACGTTGAGGGAGGAGAAGAAGTTGAACAACTCCCAGGCGCTCTGCCAGTAAATGTTGACGAAACAATCAGGTCCGGAGGTTTGAATGAAAGCCCTCCAAGAAATGATCAATCAGAGACAGTTAGAAATGGACAAGAAGATGAAATTCCTATTTGCCGATTGTTTCAAACACCCCTGCCGCAGAGTACACCTTCAATCGGAGCAGTACTTGCAGGGTTGGGTAGACCTCCCTCACCTCGTTCAAGCACTTCTACTGGGCATGGTTCAATAACTCCAACATCGAATACAAGTGTTCCACTCACTTCTTATGGAGGAGGACTACCGGCTGGACCTTCTACGACGCGTCGTGGAGTGATACGGTCACGGAAAGGTCCAACAAACGTTCGCCCTTTTTTTTCAGGATATACTGTTGGGACAACCCCATCTTTACCTGTGGCTGTGAGTAAACGTAGATTACCCGTAATGAATGTGGACGGGATCACCGATAAGACCAAAAGACGGAAGGTCAAAAGAATTGTGACCACAGTGGTGGATGGTACAATTGACCACGAATTGCGCAACATTCATTCCATGGTGGAGGAGTATGTGCCTAATCAGGGGGGAGATGGAGATGACGAGGGCTCAAAATCCTCAGAAGGATATTACTCATTGGAAGATAGCCGTGAAGAAGCACCTGATGATGAAGACATTGTTGTAAGAGTACCATTGGGTATGCCCGGTACTCGAAGGAATCCAGAGCGGCGCACCGCCAAAAAAAATAAAAAGTAATACATCTTTCAGCATATTACATATAGAAGTTATATAGAGAAAGTATAATATATATGACTCCAAAATAATTTTAAAAAATCACAAAAAAATACAATATATATATATATATATATATATATCTAAATTTCATATATAGATATTTATATGTTAACCTTAGTCAATGTCCATAAAACATTTGCTAAGGCTATTGAATGAAATTTTGTTTCGACATGAATTGAAACTTCTCTCATTTATGTCACTATGAAAACTTCACTCATGTCTTAATTTCCTTCAATGCTTGATTTTTGTTCCCCGCTCGCGCCCCCCCCCGCCCCCTCGCTCGCGCCCCCCCCCCCCCCCCCCCCCCCCTTCGCAGGCACCCGCGCCCCTCCAAGTCGCTTGCGCCCCCTCGCTCGCGCCCCCCTTCCCAAGACGCTCGCGCCCCCCCTCTCAGCCGCTCGCGCCCCCCTCCTTCAAGGCGTTGGCGCCCTTCCTCTTAGCCACGTCATCCCCCGAGTCAACTGTATATGTGGAATATTCGGTGACATGTGAGACGCGTGGCATCCTAGGTGGCCAAGGTAACTCCCATTTCACCATTTGGGTGGTCAACTGTAAGTCCTAGTCAAACGGACCTCGTTTGACCCCTAACGGACAGAGGAGCGGACCGGATGGACGAACCGGTCCTTATGTCCCATGAGCAACCTTGGAGATACTCCTGGTTAGTGACGAGGAATTGTTTAATTTTCAGAGAGGCTTGCACATTGGAGGAGAAGGGAACAGCCAGACCGAGAAACAATCACGGGCCATGCGAAAAAGAGTGAAGCGTACGTGATTGCCGCTTCCGTACGGGCAACCGATCCGTGTGGCCATGTGCACGACTGAATTTACAATGTCTTCAGAGAATCTTGTGAACAATTGAGGACATCATTTGCTCAGTTCAAGACATGTAGTTGATAATGGTAGATAATTCAGTGGGAACGGCTGGATGTCTCACTCGATCAAGTCGACCAAATAATTGTTGTGCTTTTAGTATCCAAATTACAAGCGATTTTATTTGGAGGGTGGGGGGGGGGGGGGGGGCAAAGTTTGCTGCTATGGTAGGATTCTTGTGAGGATGGGAGAATTTGAATACTACCTGTTATACAAGACAAACAGCATGCTAGCCGTCTCACACCATCCCCATCTTATGTTTTGGTCATATGTGTTGTTACATACAGTTCTAACCTGGAATGACAAACCTTATTTCAATGTCGTTTTTTTATTCCGATTCATTTAGAAAAGCCCAAAGAAAGTTTGATGCTACGGACCCCAGAGGAGGATATGGAGCACAAGACAATAACTTTAAGCAATGAAGATATTCAAGCAGCCCCCAACCAGGTACGCTGTAGCATAGCTCAATTCCCCTCACACAAATTATGAGCATTACTCGGTGAAACCGGTAGAGAACAGCGGGGTGTCAATTCAGAGACTAACGAACAGCCGTACTTAATGACAAGGACTAGTGATACATGTTTTTCAAAACGAGGAGAAACTAACAGAGCATACATTTTGTGAAATTTCAAAATTTGCATAGTAATATTTACTGGCAGAAGTTTCGGCCATCAGTCTGCACAAAGCTGAGGGACAGTATCCAATGTCCCTACAAAAATTCTATGATCTTAAACGCTAGAATGTAATGAGAGTGGAAGAAAAGAGCCTGAAAGTGCAAAAAAAAATTGCACCTTCAGGAATAAAGCATTGCCGGAAGGGTTCTAATAACATGCAAGTCTTCTTGTTTTTTAGGTGACTGGAAACTCAACCTATGCAACGACTGAGACTGGCAATGCGGGCTCCTTCATTGGCGGCCCCTCCGCTTGTTCCCCCACCAGCATTGTGACTTCGCTTTCTGCCTCCTCTGATCTTGGACTCGAGTCCTGGCTACTGAGATCGTCATCCGCAGATTTGTAGGAGACGGAGCATGGGGCAGAGTTGCCACTGTCATTGGATTCACTTGCATCGGTATCGTTGTCAATGAGGATTGGGTGCGCTGGAGATGACCCGCGGAGAATGTAGGTATCAATCACACCTCGGTAATACTCTGCAAAATGGAGGCTGCACGCATCGCCAAGTGCCAAAACTTCCTGATAACAAAAATCGTCCCAGTTACACTCGTTAGAGAATTGGAAAAAACGAGCAAGTGCAGGTACATTGGGTAGGACAACATCATGAGTTTGTCTTCGAAGATGAACCTCAGACATCTAGCCAAACAGGGAGACTTTGTCCATATCTGAACGAGGTTTACAGAGAGAAACATGGATAAAGCAAGTGAGAGGAGAAGAAGTAGAGAAACAACAAGCGACTCTTTTTCGAAAGGAAGCAACAGATCAATGTTGTGGTGTCGAGAAGTATGCTGTTAGCAGACACTCTTCAACATCATAAACATCAGGTATGTCCCCTTATGGAGTAGTCGTCTCAGTTAGTTTGCATCTTGGATACCCTGTGACAATGTTCAAGGGAGTTCACGTAGTTTTGCAGATATCTCAACATGGCACTAAATTTTGATTAACTGCTTTGGATGTGACTGATCCAGGAGTGTACTCCAAAACTAAGATCATTGGCAGCAGGTGAAGCGTACTAAACTAGCTTCTCTAGCTGAAACTAGGGGCTTTTATCATATAGAAAACTATGACAGGTAAAGTCCTGGTGATATCTCTCCCCTTCCAATCTGTGAAATTACGTATACAACCCTTAGATTTTCCACATCGTTATTTGCACGTGTGAGAAATTGACATCGGAGTTTTCAATGACTCTAGCCTATTCGCCATTGCCGTTTTCTAATTTTCTTTGTGCTTGTTATCTTTCCCAATATAAACATTTGTGGCACAATTTGTTTTTTCCCTCACGTTTAAAAAAAAAAAAACACAGACCATACAGGAAAAGGTTGAGGCGTCTTTGCTTGAAAGGTATTGGCAGTTGGCACGGATGAACGACACTGCAGTGAACACATTGTGACTTCAGTATATGTGCTGTAATTTTGAGGACACCACATTATCTGTGCAGGAGGTGTAGCTGATAGTGGTAGAGTCTTTAGGAGAATCGAAGTTCCATATGGTGTGGGGGGATGTTGCGGGGGTTGGGGAGCCGGTTCTTGCGTGGACGGGTGAGTTGGAATGCTACCTGTCCCACGCAAATCACAGCATGCTTGCTCTCTAATACAACGTCCCCCCCCCCCCCCCCCCCCCCCCCCCCCCCGCTTGACTTAGGGAATATGCTCTGTTACCGAATGTTTCAACCTGGAATGCGAAACCGGCATTCACAATATTTTTAATATTGATTAGTTTTTAAATACCCACAGAAGCCGAGCAAAATTTGGACAAATGGAGCCTGCGAATTTGATCAAAGTAATCCACTAAGCGAGTGCTAGAAGCGTGTATGGTATTGGTGAAAAAAATAATGTAAATCAGTAAACCACAATATTAATATGGTTTCAAAATTACTTTTTTAATTTTTAAATGCACAAACCTTCCACGAATGTACAGCCATTTCTCTGTCGAATTATTCTAATTTTAAATTTCAGTAAATGCTAAAATGAACAATGTGAAAAGCAATGGTGACAGTAAAAGAGCCACATGGTCATGTATCACAGTTACAAATGTCAGTAAATGATACCATAGCCGCAAGGTTATAATATACATTCTCACCTTTGTTAAAATGGGATTCCGGTGTAAATCCAACATGGCATGGGGGCAAGCAAGAACTCAGTCCTACGTGTATTTTTGACCCGATTGACAAAATAATTGACAGAATCCTGTTAACTGCATGTCCGAATCAAGGTACCCTGTATGACACCCAAATTGACATAATTCTGTCACATTTTCTGTTAATTAGGTCACCAGTACTCTTGTAGTGTAGGGATGGTGTAGGAGCCTCGGAAGTGAGTTTGGTGGATACCTTGGTGCATGTAGAGGCTGCTGCAAAGTTCATTGAGGTATCAAGAAGGAAGGCCGAAGGGGGGGGGGGGATAAAGGAGACCTTGGCGGAGGCAAAGGAGAAGTGCGATGTGGGGAACACTAGTGTAGACGCGGAGGCAAAGGAGAAGTGCGATGTGGGGAACACTAGTGTAGACGCGGAGGCAAAGGATGTGCAAGATTCAAGGTAGTTGGAGGTACACGGTGGATGGATGGAAGGAGAGACAACCGTGGGGGATTTTTGAGTGGTGGAAGGAGCGGCTAGGGTGAAAGATGCTAGAGCAACACAAGGAGAAGGTGAAGGGGTATTGAAGTCTATTTAGCCCCGGTCTCCATTCAAGTTGAGAGCAAAGAGGGCAAAGGGTCCGACTGTGGAGGATGATGCTGGGTCAGGACATCAGGTGGCTATAGAGAATGTCTACTGAGCTGACCAGACCATGTACAAGGAGTTGGCCGAGATTTTTGGGGTCAGTGGGAGTCTTGTTGCTATCCCTGAAACTATTGTACGGACCAGGGCACGCACCGCTAAGGAGAGAGAGCAAGCGTAAAAGGAATCTTCTACTTTGATGAGGGCTAAGGGTAGAAAGAATGTAGGGAGAAAGGAGGAGAAGGGAAAGGGCGACAAGGTAGGTGGCGCACTCTCACAGAATTGGCGGAAAGGTGCTACATAGAATGAGGGCTTCAGCAATCTGTAGGATTGCTTTTCGTGTTTTGTTTTTTTGTTTTTTGATCTATTGAGCTGCAGTAGAATGCTTGTATAGAACAGATTTGTAGGTATATTAATGTATCTTACCTCATCACCGAGGTCTTCCTTAATGGGAAGTTTTAAGGCTTGTCTATTTTTTTTCCCATACAAATGTGCTATTTCGGTCCATCGTGACTTCGTTGCATTTGTACTTCTGATAGTCTTCCCCAACAGTCTTGGAACTTTTCTTTTCTATTTTCAAGAGCATGAGGAGAGGAAGGTGGTCTGTTGGGATGAGATTCAACCAGGCCAAAGCTTGGTATGATGCAACAAATTTGCCTATGGGGCTCGAGAGGATTCCTGTCCTTGTTGGTCAGTTTGAAATTGCTATGAATTTTTTTCAATACATATATTCTAGTGTGGTCTATGACCAAGCACACGTGCCTACGACCCTTGAAAACCTCCGCTTGAGGGACAACTGTCTATGTTCCCATGAATGCTTGGGCGGGAATAGTACTTGTGCATGCTAAGCCAATTTAGTCAGAGGAGTTGCATACACCAAAGTAGGCATTTTGAGGGACGCGTATCTCGAGCCACGCAACAAGGACATGCACATTACTATACGAAGGATGCATGGTGTTTTGATGGAGATTTAGTGTCTCGGCATTATGTGGGTCGTCTTTTCCTCATTGAGTGCAATGTCAAGTGTAGGTGTCATAGTGATTATGGCATCGTGTTGTCCAGCGGGGGATGAAGTATCAAGTAGAGGTCTTTCCTACGGCCCTTATGGGTTGGGGGATTTGAACGACCGAGCTAATACCTAGAGAACACCATATTCGTTAAATTGACACTTTTCATAGTCTCAATTTAATGCTTGACTATAGATTCTTCATTGATTTTCTGATTGATTCTATATTTATGAGAATTTTTTTACTATATACGGGAAGATTATCCTTGAGTCGAGGATAATCTATAATTATAAAGTCAAAAAAAGTTCAAATTGTCTCAAAACAATTGCTGAAATTGTAGGCAAAAGGTCTCAAAGTTCTGAAATTGTCTCAAAATAACGAATATGGTCATAGAGGTGCATTTGTTTTTGAGTTGACAGGAATGATTTTGACAAATGATGCGCAAAAGCTTGGGAACTCAGCGGTAGTTCGTTGTGAGTCCCATAGCTTGCAACTTGATGATAACTAAGCCACTGAGCCGAAAGTGGACGACCATAGTGCATTATGCATGGACTCTATTTGATATGGAAATGTGGCCAGGTTTTTGAACCACACGTCAGAACTTGCAACCATATTATATAAACTCTGCGGTCTGATCCGGACCTACCTTTGTTTTCTTGTCAATGTAAGAGTAAAATGTGTAGAGACAATGCCTTACCACTTACCATCCGAAGGTCAGCAATTTGTCAATGTTGATATACACTACATGTACAAATAGGCCAAATGCAAGGATTTTTGGGGCTCTTGGGACATCAACTATTGTGTAGCAAACATAGAACAACTTGGATAATTTACTAGCATTCAAACTCTGGAGTACAAAGCCTAAAGTTGAGTTTATAAAGTCACGCTGTAGCATTCTTAGAATCAATGTTTTGAATGATATTGTTACAATACTATAAGTACATGTAGATATACCGCACTGTACTGTGTAGACCGAAGGATAAATTAGAGAGAAGCCTAAATGCTACAATACGAAATAAATCAATCATTTTCAATCATCATTGAACCCCCACCAGTCTCGTAAGGCATCTTCACATATCTAATGCGTTTCACTTGACATCTTGTATACATGAGTACCTTTTACCTTGTGTGAAGCAAGAACCATAGGGAATTTACAAGCCCCAACTAGATAGCATCAACATGTGCATCAATTGCTTTGTCTCAAAGTACATATGTCTTCTCACCACATCCATACTTCTTGTAATACTTTGCTTTGATCACAACATCTCCAGCCCTAAATATCCCCTTCGAAGGGCAGAGCATGGGCTCTGCTAACACAAACTTCTTGCCTTGACACTAGGGAATGTAGGTTTCCACCAAGTCTTTGTTATCTTCTTTTGCAAGAATCATGACATTGTCGCCAGTGTCTACCAAGTCATCGACCTCCTCTAAAATGCCGTCATACACCTACTTAGCCTCGTTGTCAATTTCTTCAATTTGCTGTGCTACGGCTCCTGCACTCATTGGATACAGCCTCTCAACTATCCACTCCTGCATATGCGATAATTTCTTACCCTCAGTCCAATCACCATCAATGCACGGGATGCAAAACCATGACAAATCACAAGTTCTAAGCATAGTAGGATCAGCCATAGAGAAGCCCATAACAGAATAGAGACTCTTTGAGCCTGGCAAAGTGTTACACTTGATACTCTTATTAGTATGCTCCACATATGTATTTCCTATCAATTAAAATACACGGGAAACAGGGGAAGTTTCATCATGAGCATATGAGCTCGCAACACGCTCTGTATGTTTCTCCTCCAAGAAGTCCACAACTTGAGCGTCAATCTGTAAGAGCCTCAATGAATTCTAGATCTGCTCAGCAACAAGCGCCCTCTTCACTATAGCACTTGCTCCATCCCATTCTCCCTTTCCATGAGCCAACTCAAAGTAGATCCACCGCAACTTGCAGCCGTTAGTGAGCGTAAGGTAGTCTGCAACAATGTACGCTCCACCGCATCTTGCTAAGCCTCCAGTGAGCGCAGGGTAGCGTGCAACAAAGTACATTGCTGTCAAGCACTAAAATCGGGAACTACACCCGTCACTACAGCTCCAATGTTCCTCCGGTCTCAAACTTGAATCACCTAGCCAATCCCAATGCAAC
Organism: Ceratodon purpureus; assembly: GCA_014871385.1. Taxonomy (NCBI): domain Eukaryota; kingdom Viridiplantae; phylum Streptophyta; class Bryopsida; order Pseudoditrichales; family Ditrichaceae; genus Ceratodon; species Ceratodon purpureus. The sequence goes on from CM026426.1 coordinate 27,341,142, forward strand.
ATCAAAAAATGTTGAACGATTGCTGAATCATGAGCTTTATCATCAGATATGTAGAAATGAGTCTGCTTCATAGTCTGCTCTCCTTCTTTCCACATCGTAATGTGCACCAAGATGGTCACACTAGTACTTAAGTAGTATAAGCACTGGAACTTGTTTTGGATGGCAAAAGTGTAGTTCTTTGTATAGTCAATATGTAACACAACCACTCCCGCCGGAACGTTCTTCATCATCAATTGGCATATCTCATCTTGCCATTGTGCCTTGAAGTTGTGCGTAAGAAAGGTGGTCACTATTTCCTCCACATATGATAGAAATTCATGGGCAGTTGTATTCGTGATAAGCCACATGAAGTCGTTTCTTCATTTTTTGACACAAAGCATCCACTCCCACCTGGTAGTACTCGAAACACTTCCATCTAACAAGAAAGGTGTTAAAACCAGACAACTCATGCCGAGAAATAGGAAGGAGGTCGAAACCACAACTAGAATGATCGCCAATGACACATTCAAGTTACGCCACATATCAAAGTTTCCTTTTGGACAAACACATGATTCCCACATCAAAGTTATTCGTTTGAAAGTATTCTCATGTGCACAACAAGTCCTTCCTTACATCTTGTGCACACTATACACGTACACTCATAGGTCGTATGCACATGGAGCCATCTGACTTTGTCTTTGAGGTTGTTCAATCCAACCTTCATCATGTCATCTCGACATGGTATATGCAACAACAGGTATTCCTCTCCTTGAGTTTCCGCACCCACCATATCTTCAACCTCTCAAAAGTCCTGTGCCACATGGTACATCCTGGGTGGACCTCTTCAAAGTGCACGAAGAACGAGGTCTACCAATCACGCAAAAGAATAAATTTGGTACAATTTAGGACCCTCATTTCAAAACCTCTTACAAATCATGCCATAAAATTTACTAATTGTAGAAAATTGACTCCGCGACCTACAAAATAACACATAAAAGAATAGTTGGTACCCCTCAGTACTTTTGACAATGCCCCAAGTATAAATTGTACATTAAGAAAGTACAATACAATGTGATGGAAGACGTATCGACATGACTTTAAGTACTAAACTGTACTCTAAATTATTGATTAGTGTTCAAAAGCACTTGTTTGAGTCGATAAGTAAAAATAATATCACAGAATAATTCTCCTCATACAATAAGTACAGAGAAGAACCATCTTATGGACATTTATACCTCTACATTGCAACTAGTAGAAGTCCAAAGTCAAAAAGTACATTAGGGCGTATGTTCAAGACTTACAACAAATGTAGAGTATTCGTGGTATCACTTGTCCACTTGTAATCTATAGTCCTCAAAAGTACTGTCGGAACACGGAAATTTGCTTATCTTCCGGTTAGGACTAAAAACAAGCTTATACTCCTACTATTAAAGTAATTCCGAGTATTGTTCCAGGGACTCAATAATGTGTTGTCAAATTTCCATTCCAAAGTGATCTGGTTTCTCTTATACTCGTCTGGATTATATCACGAGAACCGGATATTCTTTCCACCTCTCTCTCTCTCTCTCTCTCTCTCTCTCTCTCTCTCTCTCTCTCTCTCTCTCTCTCTCTCTCTCTCTCTCTCTCTCTCTCTCTCTCTCTCTCTCTCTCTCTCTCTCTCTCTCTCTCTCTCTCTCTCTCTCTCTCTCTCTCTCTTCAACTTTCTTCTCTCGGTAGTTTTGACAAACCAACTCCAACGTATCCGGTTAGGAGTCACCTCACAACTGACCTAAAATACTCTGATCAACAAGTCACACAAGTGATTTCCTTCCAATCCGTGGGACTTCAACAACACACTGATCCGGATCCGGGAGTACTAGAACCCGGCTATCTCTAGGCAACCCGTTCCACCATCCACCTCTCTCTCTCATCGTAGACAGAACCTCTTCGGAAGTTTAGGGAGCCTGATCAAGTACCCCTCGATCCGCTACGACCGTAGCGACGGCTATTCCGTGTATGGTTAGTTAGAGACCCGGACAATAAGGCTTCAATTTCCACAACAACCCAACAAATCTCCCAACTCAATCTTGGAATCTAGACGATCTGAGTCATGCCTTACAACTTTTGTCACCTTTGTGTCCGGTACTCTAGAACATGAGTAGAGTAGAACTCTATCTCTCCTCTCAAATCATTCACACTCAGAACAAAGTCACAAAACAGTGTAAGGAAAACACCATACTTTACTGATAAGGAATATGGGAAGGAATCATGCAAAAACAAGGACACGGCACATTCTGTCGGCTCCACTTAAATAAGCAAAGGCTTTCACAAAAGCGGCACCGCCAAAAGTTTACTTAAAACCCTAATTTCTACTAAAAAATATCCAAATTCTATCACTCTGAGTTATCCGGATCTTGAATCCTATTTCTACCTCTATAGAACCAAAAAGTAACTAGTGGCTGAGCTAGTTGGTCTATGACTTCTTTGCCTTCCTCTTGTCCTTCTTTAACCTGCCCGCCTTCCGCTCTAAGCTTCCCGCCTTCTTCTCACCATGCGCAACGCGTTCCGCTGACTTCTTCTTCTTGAACTCCAAAGACTGGGTCACAATCTTCATCGAAGACTTTGTTGGGGTTCTGGTTGGGGTCGGCGTCCGGGTATCCGTCCAAGTGGTTTTGGAAGGAGAACTTACCGAAGATCCAGAATCCTTGAATTCCACATCAAGGAACGTTGACTGTAACCGGGGCTGGTCGCTTTTCCAAACGTCCACTCCTTTGTGCAGATGGCGCTGAAGAATCCAACAGTGGAGTAATTGTCGGAGTAGGTGTCACATTGGGAGTCTGAGAAGTGGGTGAGGGAGTGATTAGGAGGGTGCGTCTAGGCAGAGATGGAACTGCCCTCCATTTTGTACCTGCTTCCGCTATTGAAGACTGCTCTCTCCGTGGACTCCGTTGGATGTCAATTACTGGAACCGAGGTGCAAATGAATGTTGTCTCATGAAATACCACTCGCTCCGTCGATCTAACTCAAATCACTCCGTGTGCGGAAGTACGATCACTTCTGATACCAAGACTCGGATAGGTTCTGGTGATGGAAGCCGCACCATTTTCGGAGATTGTGCACATGAGGTCTCGGGAGTAGAGCGTGACTCATCCTCGACAAGCAAACATGTTCTGCGTCCGGTGACTTAAGCCTTGCAAACTCCAGCTGGCCAAGAGTTGCACTGGTTTCCTCCACCTTCTTGAATATGATTGCAAAGGATCTAGGAGTTGCTGGAACTACCATCCAGATATTAGGCTCCAATTCCAACAACTTCCGCATGATCCCCAAGATCTTTGTCATCTCCGTATCAAACTTGATCATGACAGGGATTATCTTGTTGACGTTGGCTTCACCATTCTTCTTGAAGTCATTTTCAAACAATCGCGCCTTGTTGACAATGTCTCCCCGTTGTCTTACTAGGATCCATATGTGGTTTAGAACCTGCTCTTGATCCACATGAAAATCCTAGACCTCCTCACTCTTTGCTGCCAGAATCGTCGTCAAATCCTTCACCCAGATCTCCAAACTTTCCTTCTCCGCTTTGAGCTGAGGCTACGCTGTAAACTCCTTCATCTTCAAGAGCAAGTTCCCGGGTTCACAATTGTCCAGCATGGCGTAGGCCCTCTAGAGCAATGTCTCGATCCCCTCATAGTTGTTTTGCAAGTCCCGGATCTCTATGCGGACTATTCGGAATGGATCATCCGGAAATCCAAAAGACGAAGTGTCTAACTTGCAAGGGACTAAAGCTTTGGCTACAAGCAGATCCGGCTGATGCACGGTTTACTGCTTGGAGCGCGACCTCGAGTGCAAGCTGGCTAGTGTCGTATCCCGCAGCAGTTCCTGATCTAGTTGATCATTCATCTACTCCGTATCTGTCTCTTCTTCAAATATCCTAGCAGTCTCGCTATCTTCCCCGTACTCCAAGAGGCACTTTACAATCCAAGAATCTTCTTGTTCTGATTCCGTCAGGCATCTGTACCTAGCATAGAGATGGAATATGAAGGGGGAGAAGAGAGAAGGTTTCTTCCCTATACTGACAACCAACTTCAAGACAACATCCATAATGATCAACCCCCAGTTGACCTCCCTTTGACCAAACATTGCCCCCAAGATGGTGTTTCCAATTTTCACGTTGATCTAGCTCGACTTCTCCGGATACAGGAACGGAATGAGGAACTCTAAGACTTGCTTCTCTCTCGGATCCCCGCAGCCTTCTCCCAAAAATCCAATTTTTGGATTGATCTTTCCCACAAACTTTCTGTGAATATACTTATCCAACCTTGCGGCCCAACTCAACACATGCCGGTTAAACTCGGAATCATCCCTCTACATATTCGTGGTCCTCTGTTTGGAAGCCCTACGTTTAGTCCTCTCCTACTGATTCCTTTGTTCGAATTGGAACTCCTTCACCATCCTCACGTTCTCGAGAGGCCATGGGTGCGTTAACAAACCCCCACACCTTATCTGTGTCAAGTCTTCCGCAAACTCCTCGTTGAGGGTTTGCTTTTCCAAGAGTGCAGGGTTAATGGTTCTCAACACTACAGAAATCATTGCTACAACTTATTTCGCTCACTATCAGACTTCACACAAACATCCAGCAAAAAACCGGGCAATTCAACTACCGGTGATTTGGAAAAGACACCTCACTGCTTGTTCACTCTCTAACTCTTGGTTGCAAAAAGACTTCCTGTAACTCCCTCACGGATACCATGGCGAACCAAGAAACTAAAACCCAGATCCTTGTTGTAGACTTGGAGTATGAACCAGACATCAAGCAGTTAGCAGTAGTTCACTAAGGCAAACAGGGAGTTAGACACGGCCACCATGGAGACCTGGAGTGTGAAGACGGTGGCATCGGATGTTACGACCAAGATTAACGGGCTGCCACAGTATTTAGTCCGGTGATAGAATTGTAGAAAGCACTTCCAGTGTTTAGAACTGTTGCGCTAGTTTTACACAGTTAGGGCTCACGACTAGAGGCCTTAAGTCATTTTGTTTTAAGCTCTCTCTGAACTCTGAATCTTAGCTTGTATTTGGCTCCATTGCTCACTCTCGAAATACAATACCACTTGCAGTCTCTCCTTAGTTACAATATGATTAAGTTCGAGCATGTGTTCTCCATATTGGTTGCAATCTTGTTTGAGGACCCCCTGCCTTCCCGAATGCTTGCTATCTACAGTCCTTTGAATAGTCTCGAGTGTCCCACGGCCTCCTTTTAAGGTTGACTGTCGAACCCTCTCATATGACAGTTAATCTCTCCTGGTTCTTGTGCTTCAGCAAAGACTAAGCCACGGTACTCCCTGATTTCCCTGCCATAGGACTCTAAGGCCCCTTCATGGCTATAGGTTCCCCCCCTTCACGGCTACAGACGCACCTCTAAGGAGTCCCCTTTGAACTAATCTGGCTCCAGTCTTACCCCAACCAATACATTTTTTCTTGAAGCACTCTAGCGGTTCTCCTTGAAGCCCCTGTTGGATCTCACAACATTCCATCTCTGAACCTAGAAAAACACTTCTTAACCCTAAATACTTGCGCTTATATACTACGTAGTTCATTATTGCGGCGCTTCAATGCGGCCGCCACCGTGCCGGTCTCAACAATATATTGTAATCATCAGATTGGATCCAGAACGGTTATTGTAACGGTCTACTAACCGGATCGGACCCAACTTCTTATCCGGGAGTGGATTCCTACTTAACCATTCTTAAGAACCTCTATTGATCTGGTTTTGACGAACTACTAAATCGGATCATTTCTGGCCTAGTTTTCCCTAATTAACCAAAAAAATGAAAGGTATTGCAAAATCTAGTACCGGTCCAATGCTATCCGGGTATTCTAACTTTTTAGGATCCGACAAGTACTAAAACATCTACGAACTCCAGATGACATAATCAATACAAATAATACTTTGCTTTAACAAGACCCCGCTAGAAGTTTACATTAAACAGAGTACACACCTAGAAAAGACTATGTATAGTAGTTTCATTTGCAATGTTTTGAACCAAATTATGTATCATGGAATGCAATCTAGTTTAAATATGCAATGTAACAACCTCAAAGCAACTAATGTTGACTTTTTTGCAACCTTTAGATACCTATATTGTCCTATGAGATAATGAAAGTATGAAGACTAAGCATTTGAATTCATCATATTAAACTAAGTCGTATTAATAAGTTACAACTCACTTGATCTTGCATAAGTAATGAGTTGGATGAGGCTCGGACTAGTCTTTTTGACCTACTCTATGCTTGATAATGTCCTTCATGTTTGGTGATACTTTTGTTTGACCATTTGTTAAAGGGTGATTTAGCTCACCCTTTGAAAGTTAGTTTACTGTCCTAGAAAAATGAAGAACCCTCGAAATTTGTAGTACCCACCTAACTATTACTACCTCGACCCTCTGCTCCTGGACTGTACCCGATTTCTAAGCATTCTGCCCCTTTCTACTGCCATTAAAGCAACAACCCAACAAACCCACACACATTTCCCATAAACCCTAACATTAAATACACATAACTCAGTCTGCTCAAAAGAGTCCTCGTTTCCTCATTAATGGCTGCCTCATACAATCAGTCCTGCCCTGTAAGGTACTATCCTGCTATCATAATCCCTCATCAACTTCCTAACCATCTCTCCTAATCTCCATAGCTGCACAAACTCCAAGGGGAATGAGAGAGAGTGAGAGCCGCCACGGTCTCTCCTTACTACCCCCCAAACCCTAGCCGTCATCATCCAATCTGTCCGTTTTTCATCCAAGTCAATTTTTCATCCGACTGTCAAAACTTCATCTAAAACAGAGTAACTAAGAAATCCGCAGTAACTAACTGTTTACTGCTCCTGGCAGTTTACTGTTCCTGCTCCTAAATTACTGCTCCCAACTAAAAGGTAAAAAATCCCTTTAACATTATCCCCCTTTTAGTCTGCATCTGTCCTCAGATGCTCCGGCTTTTATGTAGTTAGCTAAAAATAAAAAAGGGAATAAAAATTAAAAAGAGTCTACTATTGGTCCTACGAGTACTCTACAATCTAAGTCCTAGCCACTAGCTGGTGTAGTCTTGGTGGCAGCCTCCTCTTGAACTCCTGGTGTTGCCTCTAGTCCGGGCGGTGTCCTGATCGCCACTGGTCGCCCTGCTGTCGAAACTAGTCCGAGGAGTGGATTGGGGCCCACTGCTGAGACCGCTCTTGCTGATGTCCCTGGCGAAGCTACCGATGCTGGTCGAGATCCTGGTCCAACCATCTCCAGGGTAGCGGATAATACTGGTCCTCCTTCATTTGTGGTAACTGTCACAACTGGGCCTCCTGCTTGAACTGGGGTGGGTGTCACCAAACCTGCCCCTCCAGAATTCTTATCTCCTATCCCCAATGGTTCTTCCTCTTCCTCATCAGACCAGTAAACAAAAACAGGAAAAGCGTCTGAAAAACAAACCAAGTACTTGTTGAGGCGCTCCTGGTCTTCGAAATAGGCCCTCAATTCTTTGCAGACCTGTTTCTTGGTGGTTGCGAGAAGATGCCGAGCCAACCCCTTGCTGGCTGGAGTAGTACTGGTGCCGACGACCTCCAGTTGGCGCTGTAACAGCTGGTTGTCCAAGACGAGGCGGTCGTAATCTCGTAGCCTGGCGTTCATCACTAACTCCTTCTCCAGCCTTTGCCTCCATCTGCCTTTTAATTCTCCCCCTTCTACTGCCCACCTTGCTCGCTCCTTACTCTGCTCCTCGGTAAAGACCGTCAGCTTCCTCCTGGTTTCTGCCCATGTGGCCTTCTGCTCAGTTAACTCCTGACCCGCAACCTGCAGTTGAACCGCTTGCTGACTAACCTTCCCCTCTAATTCCTTGTTCAGGGTGAGGAGTTCCTCATAAGTCGGCCTCCTGTTGTCCCTCCCTGGACTGTAAGTCCTGGAGTCGCCCTGTCTCTGTCACCCAGACACGCATCTGCTTGGCTAATCTAGCCAGTCCTGCTGTTATTTCTAACTCCTCTGCCTCCGTCAACTGAAAAGCTTCTCCAAGATTCCGGGGAGATAATGTACCTGCAGAGTGAGGGTCGGCTAAGGGTGCAGCTTGGTTTGTCTTGGGAGTCTGAACCTCCTGACCTACTGGTGCCCCCTCCGTCACTGGTTCCGCGAGATTCTGATTTTCTGCTGGTTAGGTGGTGCGCAGTGTTAGCAACGTCTAGGACGCCTCCATTGGTGTCCCGCCTGGAGGTCATTCTACCCTTTTCTGCTTCTTCACCTTTGGCTTTCGCTGGGGGGTATTTCTGAGGTTGGATGTAATGGCTCCCTTCTCCACCTCCTCTGCTTCCCTTGAGTCTATAGGCTCCGACGAACTGTCCTTGTACTTAGATCTGGTCTCCGTCCTTCGTAGTCTTTTGAATTTCTGCCCGTTGCCCTTAGGAGTGGAGGGAGAGGACTGTACCTTCCTTTTTTGCCCTCGTGTTTTCTTCACCTGCCCGGATGATGACGATGACTGTCGTTCTGCTCCCTCTTGCTGCTCCTTCCCTCCTCGACCGAGCTGCTGTCCACGGGCCCCCTTCGATCCCTCACCGGTGATGACATCAGGCGGAGATTCCCCTTCTAGCCTCGGTGGTGATGCATTGGGCTAGCCCTTGCTGTCTTCATCCTCCTCCTCCTCCTCTTCCAGGCCCGGTTCTTGATCCACATAAGTCTCCTCATCGGAAAACCAGTTCTTCAGTAATGCATCAATCAGCTCTGCCCCCTTAATCTCCCTTGTTGGGCTGGTATGGACCCTAATGAGCATTCTTCTTAGGCTAGAAAGAATTAATGGAGCCCAGTCGTTATCGCCCTTCTTGACTGCTTGATACATGTTCCCTAGTAGTTTGTTACTGGCATAGAGCAATTTATTCTTCACGCATAGAATCTCCACCAACGCCCTCACTCTCTCCTGGTACGGTTCATCAAACCCCTTGATCTTGGTCCCGTCTGAAGTGTGATCTGCTCGGGTGAGGCCAAACATCTTCATGTGCCTGGTGTCCAATTCGCCATTGGTCTTGGAAATCAGTGCGATCCTGCTCCCCTCTATCCCTAATGCCTGCTGCATGGTCCAGGCGGTGATCTCCACTGGAACTCCTCTCACCAAGGCTCGGATCGGAGTAGTAGACTCAGTCTTCTCGCCCTTCACATATTGGAATCCCTCTACGAAGTCGGATACCAACTCTGCCCTTGGCTCTCCCCATGTATACTCATAAAACAACCCCAGACTAACCATCTCAGCTTAGACGTCGTCCTTCAGATCTCTCCACGCCTTCCAGTATTCTAAAGGGAGGAAAGTAAGCCTTATCTGCCTCTTCTTCTTCCGGGTGATGGTGACTTGCTTGGGGGCTCTATCCAGTGCCTGCGTTTGTTTCCTTCTGACCCCTGTCCCCACCTTCTGCAGCTTTGTTGTCACTTCTGGTCCTTTCACCTGATCCCCTTCAAAAACTGCTTGTATCTACTGCGGTGGCGCTCCCTCCTCTTCATGAATCTCTAATTCCTCCATCTGTCCTGCTGCTCCTGGTCTTGTCATATATTTGTGGAGGGTGCCCTTCTCTCCCCTTCTGCTTTGCTGTCCTGGTTCTCTGGTCTTTGCTTTGCCTGTAGCTTCAGCTACTATCATCTCCCTTACTTCTCGCCCAGTATCTATTCTATCCCTGACTGTTTCGTTCGTGCCCCAGTCTCTAAATGTGAGTAGGGGTTCTGGAGTTTCCAGCCCACTTACCATTTCTTCTACCTTCACTTTCTTTGTCATCACTTCTTTATCTGCTGTCGTCCTGTCTGAATTCCTATTGACTCTCAATTGCTCTATCCTACGACGATCCGAATGACAATTCTCGTGATCCCCTTCATAGCCGAGCTGAAAAACTTTCCAGAATTTTGTTAGGTTTACCTGACCCGGCCTTTGTTGCTGATCTTGGCGTTCCTGCTGTCTGCTCCCTCGACTCGGTTCTCCTTCTCCATTGTCTGTCTGTGCAGGTGTTCTTCCGAGATGATGGTGGCTCCCAATCTTTCGGCCAATTGCCTCACCTCCTTTGTCTTTGCTGCCACAGCCTGTCTTCTAATTGCCACCCCAACCCTATGGGTTACCTCTTGATTGTTGATCGCCCTCTAGGGTTTCGCCTTCTTCATGATCTTCACTTCCAATGCTGAATTGCTGCCTCTGCTCCTCGTCCAATCGCAGCCAGTGTTCGTCTTGGAGCCACTGTCCGTGGTCTTCCTCTACTCGGTGCCTTTGCTCCTCCTCAAATCGCCGTCATTCTTGTAGTCGCTCCTGCTCCTTGATACGATGCTGCTCTTCAGCTTGTCATTGTCCCTCTAGTGTTTGCTGTTTTTCAAGCCGTCGCTGTCCCTCAAGCCGTCACTGCTCCTCTTATTCTTGTTGTTGTCGGATGAGTCGCTGCTTCCCCTGAAGTTGGTGCCGCTCCTCAAGCCTCCGTTGTTCTTCTTCTCCTTGCCGCTGCTTGATAAGTCGCTGCTGCTCCTCCAATCGCTGCTCCTCAAGCCGCCGATCTTCTGGCCGTTCTCTAACTCTCATTGTTTTTGGGTCACTATCAATTCGCCTCCTCCCTTCTACTTCCTTTCTTCTTAACCCTAACTAACTCCCTTCTCTCTGCCTCTCACACTCTATGGTCTCTCCCTCTCTCCACAGCTCGCTACCTTCTCTATTTTCTTCACAACTCCAAAATGTGAGGTCGGGGCTTCTTTTTGGTTGCGGTTTTTCGACTCTCCAACACTAACCTGGTCCAAAATCTTTATCCAAGTCGGATGGAACTTCATCCACTGTCCGTGCTTGTCCTAAGTGGATGAACGAAAGTTCCCGGTCGGATGAACGTTGCTCTTCTTTAATGTGCCGCCCACTTAACTCTCCCATTACTTCCAACACTCCACATCCAATAATTACTACTTCTTTTGTTTTTCCTTTTTCTCATATTTCTTTATTTTTTTCATTTCCATTGTTTTTTTCAATCACCTCCTTTATGTCTCCTTCCCTTGACTGCTGTCCTTCCTCTTGCTCATTTTCATTTTTCTTTTGATTTTTAATTTTTCTCTCACTGTTTTCTTTACCCCTCTCCTGTTTTACTGCTTCACTCCCTCCTTCTTCACCGCTTTTTTCATCCTCTATTCCAGTATTTTCTAACCCTGACTGGACACTATCCCCCTTTTGCTCGTTGACCAGTCCTCTGGTCAAATGTCCTGGTGTCCTGGTTTCCACTATTCCCCTCTCATAAAATCTATATGGTTTTAACTTATTAATGTTAACCAAGATTGGGTCTGGTTCGAAATTTTTTATTTGGACAAGCTGAGCAATATTGTTGGGGAGCCTGTACTGGACCCTATAAGGTCCAAACCACCGACTCATTAGAAAAGTATTCGAGTCTCCAAGGGGCCCTGTGGAAGATCAGGGGGGCAGCAAGTTTGTGGCGGGGAAAGGACTTACAATGTACAAAAACCTTGCTGGCACGGTGGGTGCCACCTTTGCTTGGGACATTGTCGTTGCTCCCAGGTACTAGAACCACAGCCAATCAGGTTCGGCATCCATTTCTGCGAGTACCAAGTGCTGTGTGCGGTGGCGATGGTACCGTGATTAAACAACTATTCTCCACTTGATGTGGTGAACATTATTTTAGAACTTGTTGTCCTGAGAGATGGAATAGATTAAGCGGAATAGATTGGCGGGAACATATAGTTGGGTTACACGTCGGTGCTTCACCACTGATCCAGCCTTGTTAATTTATCGACAAAAATGCATTGTTCATTGTTGCAGCCGCAAGAGTATAGATAAGTAGCAAAACTACGTGCTGACAACCTTGAATAAAAATTTCTGCAAAGATTATAACAATGTGTGCAATGACATGCTTATATCAAATGCATCGCATGCTTGGGCTGCGGCTACAAACATCTTGCTACAATTTTTGAATGTTATTCTAAGTTCACAAAATCTACTACGAAACCATCAAGCTTAACAAACTTAACAAGCTCACCAACAAACCTCCAAGCAATGTATACAATATAGCAGACCACCTGATACAACATTCTGTATGGTTCAGAACTTCCGCAAGAGCTCTTCAAATTAAGAAACGATACTCTATTTACAAGAGAAAAACATTGAGTTAGTCTGCAACTTCAAGGCCCAGGAAAGTTTTTGTCCATCAATATCACCAAAATAAAAGCATTATGTAAGTCTGAAATTTGAAGAGTTTAAGATTATGGTCTGTGAACAGCGTGTATGTAGCTAAAAACGTTGAAGTCCTTAGAATTTCCCATTTTTGCAGTAACATGTACTACCCGCTTGTCTGCGTGGCTGCATAAAGCACAATGGCATTCTGTAATGGGCTTGGTGTAGAAAGTCCGAGTGACTGCTGGCGTGCATCAGCAACCTTCGCTTGAGCACGAGTCAACAAATCAACTGCCGCGTGGTGTGCTTCACCCTGCATTGCGCAGGTGGACTCGAGCCTCTGCACCTCCTCCCGAAAAGCGGCGTCTGCTGCTCGCAAAGTATCAAGGTCAGTAGCCAAGGACTTCACCTCCGCGGCTTTGTTTGCGTAGTCTGCAGCTGGAGCGCCCTCACACAGAAGTTGCTTTGCCTCCTTTGATGCTGCAAGATAAGCTGCATGAAGTGCATCCGCGGCGTCGTCGTCCTCCTCACGCAACTTCTCCAAGGCGGAGTCGAGCTTCATCCGCGCCTCCTTCAGAAGCGCTTTTGTCTTAGCAACCTCCTTTGCTGCCGCTAACTCCTCCTCCTTTGCGCCAGCAAGTGCATCTTGAGTCTGCGTGCTTTTGTTGCAAGTAACTGCTGCTTTGCAAACAGGAAGCACACATTGAGGTAAGTAGGTCTTCATAAATTGATTGTGCGTGGTCAGTACGTAGATTCACCACAGAAGAAAACTCCCCATAAACCAAAGGCAATGTTTTAGTCTTGAGCTCGCAAAATTCCACCCTCATTTTTAGCAAATTGCAAAGACGTCAAATATCAGAAACAATGAAATGCTCTTCTGAAATGATATCGAGGCGGAAGTCATAAATGATTAAGCAAACGCTCGTGGTTATCTTTTTTTTTTATAAAAAACACATTGCAAGGATTGGTTGAGTATCATTCAATAGATGAGTACTGAAGACTCTGAGGGTGGTGGACTCTACGATTTTTAATTCTTTCCACAAATTGGACTTTTCTAATGTGCAAAAAATAGAACTAGTTTCCGATCCGCCAACACGAACTTTTGAAAGTTCCGTATTACTTTTGAGAAATTAAAAAATTAATCCCAATCCGGGTATCAAGTGGTCTCACGGTTCATACCCCCCAGCACCTTGCACGAATCAACAAAATAGTCCGCAAATTTATTCATTGCGACGATGTTAATTCTGAGCTTATCCCTAATCAACTAACTTGTTGAGAAGTTGTTCCCGCATATTTATCTTGATTATGTAGGAATCAATCCCAAATGTGTTCAGACTGGACAAGGCAGTAAAAGGATGAAACAAAAAACATCGAATACAATACTTTCACGAAACCTTAAAAGTAAAGAGCATCGTCGTTACAGAGTGGAAAAGGAAAGACAAAAAACGAGAAACATGTAAGCATACAACATAAAGGCTCAAAACAGATCCTCTCAAATTAGAAATGAAAGTGGAATATTACAAAGTGGAATAAAGCAAAGGCAGATGAAGAACCTGAAGTGGATGCCCCAGGGTCGAGGTTCACTGGTGCTGCGCTCCCGCACAACAATTGTGCAATAATTTTGCACAATCCTTCGACTTGGCAGCGCGTCGCCACCGGGCCAAGCTTCAGAGGATTGCGGCGCTGATTCTTCAGTCGAAGCGCCATGCGGGACATTGCTTCCGCAAGCCAATTCACAGGTAAACCATAACCAAAAGTAGCGTAGCAGGCCCTCAAGAATCGGAGGGAATAATACGAATTGTCGGGCTTGTTCCCGTAGAATTTGAAGTACTGGATCGCAAATTGCTTTCGCTCAGCAAGATCTGTGCACCTGGAGATCTCGTACCGGTGTGGTTGACCACCTGGCCTCCACACGGCTACAATCTCCTCTTTGATGATGAAGGGATAGGCCTTCGGCAAATGTTTCAACAATGGACCTTCGGCGCAGAGGCCCACCTGAGACATGAAGAACTCAGGGTCGTAATGCGCGTCACGCCCAAGCAGCATTGGTGCTGCAGCCAGCATGCGCTGACAAAATTCGGGGAGGATTCCAGACAAATCAAACGGTTCATCAAACTCCTCCATTGTCACTGCCCGCCCATTCGATGGCTCGATGTTACTGCCCTCTGAAGAGGAGTCATCGGAAGCATACTGTGATGGAGCACCGTGACGAGTCGGGGGTGGACTGCAGCTTGGCTTCCGCTTGGTGCACTTCGCCATCTGCTTGGAACGCGACGTCATCGGAGCGAGAAAACAGAGAAATCCAAGGTAAGAGTGACACTTCTGTGAGCTTAGGTGAGTCTGTGACAACAAGCGGCAACATAAACAGAAAAATCAAGGGGCATGCCAAGCAATCAAGCAAGATGTGAAGCGTGGATGCAAAGTGAACCTGCTCAGACTATGAGGCTGAAGCAAAACCCAGACATGGCGATTAAGCATAAAGGTGTTGTTGAGAGACGGACATGGCCACCAATGTTCCATCACTGCTAGTACCAAGTGTGGAATTAGTGGGACTCGACGGTTTGGTATCATGGCAAATATTTACATGGTGTGAAATTAGTGGGACTTGACGGTGTGGTGTCATGGCAAATATTTACATGATCTTCATTGCATGGGGAGGGGACGTTTGAGTCTACATGAAGTCACACTACTGTAGGGAAATAGTGAGTAGTACCATTACATGAGAAATGAAGTTAGTAACTTCCATAGGATGAGGATGCTTCAACAAAGATGTGGTCCATGGGCTCTGAGATTATTCGTGGGAACTTGGAAGTCTGAATCAGTCACAGGTAGAGCTGGATGGATGAGTCGATAGCAAGAGGAAAATGGGTAGCTTTGGTAGCTTGGAAAATGGATGGGGGGTGGACGCCTATTGCCATGTTGGAGCCTTTATTTAAGTCAATTGGTGATAAATAAGGAGATATGAAAAAAATGGAAAGTAGCCATAAAATATAAAACAAAAGGCATAAAAGTAAATAATAAATGAAAGAACAAAAACTGAAGCCCGGGAAGGGTAAATACATAATTCTAGAACAAAAAATGAAGAGATCATTAAGGAAGAATTAGTTATTATTCACGTTTCACTGAAACTTCATTTCTCATCTCATTTTTCATCCACTCATAAAAGATAAGTTCACTTCAATGTTTCCTTCAATTTTCTATCATTGTGAATATTGTTTTAAACTCTTGCCATGCTGCACTACTTTAATTTTTAATATGGTTCTAATTGGGGTTAGTTCTGTGCACAATGATTAAGGAAGAATTAGTTCTTATTCATGTTTGACTAAAAATTCATTTGTCATTCATCCATTTTTCATCCGCAAAAGATAAGTTCTCTTCCATGTTGCTTTCAAATTTCATATTTACGGATACCATTTCACCCTTGCCATGCTTCAGTGCCTTTTTCTGTTATTTGGTTCTAATTGGGGAGCTATATCTCGCACAGTGATTAAGGTGGAATTAGTTCTTATCCATGTTCTACTGAAACTCGATTTTTAATTCATCTATTTTTCATCCACCCATCAAAGATAACATATGAATGTTTCCTCCAAATTTCAATAATTCCAAATATTGTTTTGACCCTTGCCATGCTTCAGCGTCTATTTTTTTTATTTGCTTCAAATTGGATTGAGTTATGTACAAGCCGATTAAGGAAGGATAAGTTCTGATTCATGTTTCACTGAAACTTCAATTTTTAGTCATCTAGTTTTCATCCATCCACAAATGATGCACGTGCACTTCAATGTTTCCTTCAAATTTCAGCAATTATGAAAATTGTTTTGACCCTTGCCATGCTTCAGTGTTTTTTTTTTTTTTTAGTTGTTCTAATTGGATTGAGTTCTGTGCAAACCGATTGAAGGAAGGATTAGTTCTGATTCATGTTTCACATAACTTCATTTTTCATTCTTTCGTTTTACCTCCACCCATAAAAGAAAAGGTCACCATTATGTTTCTTACAAGTTTCATAATAACGGATACCGTTTTCACCCTTACCATGATTTAGTGCCTTTTTCTTTTATTTGGTTCTAATTGGGGAGCTATATCTTGCACAGTGATTAAGGTGGAATTAGTTCAGATTCATGTTCAACTAAAACTCCAATTTTCATTCATCTATTTTTCATCCGCCCTTAAAAGATAACATATGAATGTTTCCTTCAAATTTCAGCAATTACGAAAACTGTTTTGACCGAGCCTCCATGCTTCAGTGCTTTATTTTTTATTTTTATTTGGTTCTAATTGGGTTCAGTTCTGTTCCCACAGATTGGAGGTGTGTTCTTTCTTATTCATGTTTCACCGAATCTGGGTTCTTCATTCATTCGTTTATCGTTCACAAAGTTAAGGTCACTTTAATGTTTCTTCATCCTTGCCATGCTTCAGCGTCCTATCGTTTAGATGCTTCAAATTGGATTGAGTTCTGTGCAAGTCAATTAAGGAAGAATTAGTTCTCATTCATGTTTCATTGAAACTTCAATTTTCAGTCATCTAGTTTTCATCCATCCACAAATGATGCACGTGCACTTCAATGTTTCCTTCAAATTTCAGCAATTACGAAAACTATTTTGACCCTTCAAGTGCTTCAGTGTTTTTTTTTTTTTTTTTAGTTGTTCTGATTGGATTGAGTTATGTGCCTTGAAAAAAGATTACCACTAAATGGGCTAGAAACTGGGGAAAAAATGATTAATTGTGAATGAAGAAGTAACAAAGTAGCAGGATTTAATTCACAAGTATAATGAATTTAGAAATCTGTAGCAGATTGAATGGTATCTGAAGATAATAAACTGCTGAAACATACAATGTGTTCTTTGAAAAAGAAAGACATTAGACTTTGGAATATAAAGATACTTCAGGAAAGAACCTTGAATACTGAGTTGCTTATATTGGTTTTAGAATTATACAAGACTCTGCTAATGGTTGAACAAAATTCTAAGTATTGAAAAAACAGTGATAGTAAAGAAGTTCCTACAAAACAATTTACATCAAAATCTTCATATTTGGTAAAAGAACACCTGAGTGAAAATAATTTATAAAAGAAAAAAAAAATTAAAAAAAATGCACTCAGTCTGTGCGGGCGTGTAAGCGTGGTGGGGTGGGTGTCGAAGGGTGGATTCGAACCCGGCACTAGCGCCCTGGAGCTGCCACGTCAATTCGAATCCAAAGCCTCGGAACACCAAGCCACCAAGGCTTTGACGAGAGAGGGTGTGTTCTGAGCATATTTATAACAAACCTGAGATCCTAAAAATCAAAAAAATTAAAAAAATTAAAAAATCTACATTAGAACTTTAAATCTCTTATTCTGATTTATGCATAACTAATAAGCATCTCCATGTTCCAAACTTGGGATTGCATAAAAAATTCGATTTTAAATTAAGCAGTGGACACCAAATTGAACATAGTAAGCAAATCAAAGCCGACACCAAATTGATTAATCTGGACAGCAAGCTTAGGCAAATGAAACAAGTCAGATTGAAACAAACTGGTCAGCAAGCTTCAGCAAATGAAACAAATCAAACTGAAATTACACATGCAATTTTAATATTTAGAACCATATAAGTTTTTAAGCACATCGTGCTATTTGAAGTCCCGGAAGTGGTAAGCTCCACTGACTTAATGAGATTACCGAATCACTTGTCACCAATTCCACGGAAAATTTAGCAACAACCAATTAAGGCACAAACTGTGCATGCTCAATGTTTGAGGGGCTTCATTCTACGCACACACAGTAGGAGATAGAAAGTAAGTTCCGGGATAAACGGGCTCTAGAAGTAACTTAGAGTTCTAATCTAGGCTTCAGCATATAATGTGAACCACAACTTTCATCTAGTTCCTTGCAGCTGGGGGGTACGTTGCTCCAACACGCTTGACAAGGTCCACTGTTTGCTCCATCCAACGATCCTGCTCAGGAGTCAACTGCCCGCCCCACTGTGCAACCCACGATGCGTCAAGATCTGTGTCGCAAAAGAGGCAACGGTGACACTTGGAATCAATCATCTCTGCAACACAAGTGTTATGGAAAAGGCAACCACATGATCCGAGCACAGCAGCCCCAGCCACAAACCCCTTTGAGCACATCGAGCACCAATCCTTCAAATTTGCCACTCCAACCGGTGGTACCAACTGTCGATGCACTTACTGGAACAAAGACTTGGGACGCAACACCAAATTATCCATCCGTGCCTTCTTGAATGCCGCATCAGCTACAGCACGTGCCACCTGGGATTGCTTGAAAACCGCGGCAGCCATGGAGAGTGGCCCATTCTCCTCAGGGAGATGTCATGAGGGAGTGCTCGGCTCCGAGCACACTTGCAAAAACGAGGGCCAAGACTTCTGTCAGCAAGACGGTCGATGGTAAATCGAGCGGTCATCACGGCCTCCTGCAAATCAGCGAGTTTTTTGGAGGTGGACCGAACCACTTCCACCTAGGCCTTGTAATCCGCTGGAGTCCCCGATTGGAAGAGCCTTTTTTGCTCCAACAAGGCTGCGGCAGCCGCTGCTTTGGCATCTGCTAAATCCTTGAACCTTCCCATAACTGCCTCAGCGTCATCCTTCTTCTTTTGAAGTGCACGAAGCCCCTCCGCTGCGGATATCTCAGCTGCTGCCGCAAGCTGCGCTGCCATTTCCGCTGCATCGACCAAGGTTTCAAGTGTTGGTGGAGATGGAGATGCTCTAGACAAGCTTCGGATCATGCCGCATAGGCCCTCAACTTGGCGGCGGAGTGCGATGGGGCCAAGCTTGCGAGGGTTCTTCAATGCCGTGGCGATGCGTCTGCTTTGACAATGCAGTGCTTCAGCCACCCAGTTGACCTCTAATTCGTGCACAAATGTCGCAAAGGCACCCTTCAAAAACTGCATGGAGTAGTACTTGTTGTTGGGGCTGTGTCCATAGACTTCGTAGCAGTGTTTGCTGAATAACCGAGCCTGCTCCTTGTCGGTGCAGTTGATAATCTCAAAACGGTTTGCTTGATTCCAACCCTCCAGATCTTGGTGATGTCACTGTCCGAAATGTACGGGTAAACAAATCCAACGTCGTCGACCATGGCACCTTTGTTGCACAAGCCAACCTGAAAAAAATAAAAAATCTCATTGAAACAAGCTGGACTGCAAGATTCGGCAATTTAGAGTAAAATCAAATTCAAACAAAGTGGAGAATAAGCTAAAAGAAACCAGAAATAGTATGGGCCGCAAGCTTTAGAAAATGAAGAAAAAGCAAATACAAACAAAATGGCTCGAGCAAGCTGAAAGAGTCTTGACACAAACTGGACCGAAAGCATGAACTTTCAATTGTCCAATTCAAACCGAAACAATGGACTTATGGAGCAAGCTGAGAAATAGTATAGGCCGCAAGCTTTAGCAAATGAAGAAAAAGCAAATACAAGCAAAATGGCTCGAGCAAGCTGAAAGAGTCTTGATACAAACTGGACCACTTGAGCATGAACTTTCAATTGTCCAATTCAAACTGAAACAGTGGACTTATGGAATAAAAAAAAAGCCAAACTGCAAATGAAACAAGTCTCATTGAAACAAGCTGGACCGCAAGCTTCGGCATACGAAGTAAAATCAAATTCAAAAAAACTTGGAGAGCAAGCTAAAAAAGACTTCAAACAGAATGTCATGCAAGCTTCAACTATCAATTTTGGTACAACTCAAATTCAAACAAACTCATGAGGCAAGCTGAAAAAGACTTCAAATAGACTGATAGGAAGCTACAGCAAGGGAAGTAACATCAAATCGATTACCAACCTTCTCACTGAAGAATTCCGCATCGTACTCAGCTTCGTGGCCAACAATCGCTGGAGCTACCTTGCAATGGTCCCGGGATTCCCGTGAGATCCAGTGGGACATCCCACTCATAGTTTCCCACGTCAAATGCTTGGGCGATGCTTTCCAAATCTGCTTTGGCATGTGACATTGGTGTCCCGGATCCTTCGCCTTCGTCATTGTAGTCGGAGTCGATCACCACATTGCGGCTGAATCTCCTGGTTGGTGTGGTAGCGGCTCTGGATTTCCGTTTCTTCTCTTGCACCATGGCGACACTCTCAAGCTGAGAAGCAAACATGTTAGCCACTGTGATTTCGCAAGAAGAAGGAGGTTAATATAAAATCAAGAGCTTCTACAGCAAATTGAAAATGGAATCAAAGTCAACCTTTGCAGTGGGCGGGAGCGAGGTGCGTGCTGTAGCAGATCCACAGTTTTGCGTGGCGGAGGTGACGATTGTCGGGCGCATGGGAAAACTCTGCCACTGCATTGGCTTCTCGTCTTCAAATATCCAGCGTCCTTTGTCTCTTATCATCGTGCAAAATTTAATGAGAAAGGGATTCCTTGGAGAAGCAGCCGTTCTAAAATGGATTGATGGGGAGTACATGCAATTGCTTAAGCATCCCATTAAATGCTACGATGGAACTCTTGGGTCAGCTCAATGAAGATGTTGGTTCCATGTTGTCTAATCTAAGTACGTGTAACGTCCCATAACTTGGAAAAAAGGCTGCTGACCATTCGTTCACCTTCATTCGTCGAATGTGAGGAAATACAAAGAGGATAACCGGCGCTGGATGAAAGGGAGTGGACAGTGTTACGTGGAAACTTCATCCTTGCAAACAGTTGTAACCATTCGTAACAGAAAATCAAACCATGTTTTCTTGGCGGAGTTTCCTTATTGATTAATCACTGAAACTTCATTTTTCATCCATATTGTTCTTCATCCACCCACGGAAGATTGGTTCACTTTAATATTTCTTTCAGCCCTTGCCATGCTCCAAGGTTTTTTTGGGGGATGCTCTCTAGATTCCTTGTTCCTCAATATCTTAAGATATATTGAATCGCATTTGCATAATTAATTAGCATTTCGATATTCGAAAATCAAATCATCAACTTACACCATTCCAAGGAAAACAGTGGGCACCAAATTAAGCACATCAGATTCCAAATAAACCATGCTTTAAGCGAGCTCTTGCATAAGCATCACTAACATGCATAAAAGGAATAAAGAAAGGTGAGGGGATTAAAACAAAATTAATATAAAAAAGCACGACAAAGGTATTGAAGAAAGATGAAGGGAATTCAAAAAAAATAAAAAAAATAAAAAAAATAAGAATGATGACATGGTTCAAAGAAAGATGAAGGGAATAAAATTAAAAAATAAATAAAGAATGATGAAAAGCATTAAAGAAATATGAGGGGAATAAATAAATTAAAAATAATATAAGGGATGATGAAGAGGATAAAGAAAGATGAAGTGGGTAAAGAGAGAAAAAGGAAGTAAAGAAAGATGAAGGGGGGTGGAAGTAGAAGAAGGGAATATTAAAAAACGGAATAAAAAAAAAGGGATATTAAATTTCAAATTAAACAAGGAATTAGTCAACAATGAACTACATTTTATTTTGAAGGACATTGACTCGGAGGCGCATTCTAAATGTATAATCTTTCTGAATATTTGTTAAAGAAGATGGCGAAAATGGCGAAGATCGCATAGTATGGCAAAATGTTAAAACTTTTTGTCTTGCATGTATGTCATTGCAATTTAATATTTGAGAACCCATAGTAATATAGGAAACACCTATTTTTTGCTAATAAATGTGTAACCTCTTATCCAATCACCATATTTGAATTTCCAATGCACTTCGAAAACTTGCAAGCAATAAGGAATTTTTTAAATTTTTATTTTTTTTGATTTTTTGGATCTCAGGTTTGTTATAAGTATGCTCAGAAGAAACACTATTCCGTCAAAGCCTTGGTGGCTTGGTGTTCCGAGGCTTCAGATTCAAATTGACGTGGCGGCCCAGGGCGCTAGTGCCGCGTTCGAATCCACCCTCCGACACCCACCCCACCAAGCTTTCGATGCGCAGTTGGTGGCACAAAATTTTTTAATTTTTATTTATTTTTTTGATTTTTAGGATCTCAGGTTTGTTATAAATATGCTCAGAACACACCCTCTCTCGTCAAAGCCTTGGTGGCTTGGTGATCTGAGGCTTCGGGTTTGAACTGCAGTGGCAGCCCCAGGGCGCTAGTGCCGGGTTTGAATCCACCCTCCGACACCCACCCCACCACGCTTACACGCCCACACAGACTGAGTGCATTTTTTTTAATTTTTTTTTTTCTTTTATAAATTATTTTCACTCAGGTGTTCTTTTACCAAATATGAAGATTTTGATGTAAATTGTTCTGTAGGAACTTCTTTACTATCACTGTTTTTTCAATACTTAGAATTTTGTTCAACCATTAGCAGAGTCTTGTATAATTCTAAAACCAATATAAGCAACTCAGTATCCAAGGTTCTTTCCAGAAGTATCTTTATATTCCAAAGTCTAATGTCTTTCTTTTTCAAAGAACACTTTGTATGTTTCAGCAGTTTATTATCTTCAGATACCATTCAATCTGCTACAGATTTCTAAATTCATTATACTTGTGAATTAAATCCTGCTACTTTGTTACTTCTTCATTCACAATTAATCATTTTTTCCCCAGTTTCTAGCCCATTTAGTGGTAATCTTTTTTCAAGGCGCAGAACTCCATTTTCAACCATCTACAAAAGAATCATGGGACAAGTTCATGTTTCTTTCAAATTTCAATAGATATAGACATTGTTATTGAGCTTCCCTTGCCTCATTGAAACTTTATTTTGCATTCATGTTGTATTTCATCCATCCACCAATATCTTAAAATATATCGAGTCGCATTTGCATAACTAATTAGCATTTCAATATTTGAAAACCGAGTCATCAACTTACAATGATTCCAAGGTAAATCAGGCTTTAAGCTAAAACAAAGTGGACACCAGGCTTAAGCAACTAAGCTTGGATCGAATTCAAATTACACATCCAATTGAAGGTCTAGAAACATTGAACGATGAAGGGAATAAAGAACGATGAAGGGAATAATCAAAAAATAAATTATGCAAGCAATAGAATTTTTAAAATCAAATTTTGTGATTTTACATAATTTTTTATTGCAAACAATTGGTGATGAATTTTTTTATTCAAATATAGGAAACATTCATTTACACATCCTTCATATTAAAAAATACCTCATTAAAAAATAAAAATGAGCTGATCTAGGAAGACCTCAACATGAGGTGTTAGTATGACCAAATTTTGTGAAATAAGTATCGTTATATTTTAATCAGATCTTAATAAAGTAATTATATTGTCATGTTCAAGTGTATAAACTTAGTTACGATATGGAGGGAAACAAAAATTCTAGTTATAATAAAGAATCAAAACATATCTATTGTTATAACAATTGGGCTTTGTTTAGTCCATATTAAATTCCTTCAAAGTATATATTGAACTTTTTGTAGACACTTGCAAAAAGAAAGATGTGCATACATACAAAATATTACCTACATACATTCAAAATATAACCTTGGATGTTCCCTACATACATTCAAAATATAACCTTGAAAAATGCCAAACCTTAATTTTTTGCAAAAAAAAGAGGTGTAAGATCATAAAAAGTGACTTAAAAAATCATCAAGAATGGATTATTATTTTCCTTAAACTAAGATTTGGTAGACATTGAGAAGTTGTTCCTTGTGTCCTTACTACAGTAGTGGATTGGATGTGGAGCCTGATGTAGAGCCTCAGGGCCCAGATAGACAGAATTTTTGGTGCCATGTTTTGAAATGATAAATTTATTATTTATTAGAATAGTTTTGCAGAAAATATAGTGAATAGTGAAAACAATAGTGAAAATTGAGACATTTTGGACCATTTAAGTCATTATGGACGAGTCATTAAGGACCATATTTCTACTAATGTGAACAATAACAGAGAATAGGGATTTCAAGAGTAGAGAAATTAAGGATTTAACATTGGTTTTAAAAGCAATATTTCAAACAATTTCAAAGTATTTCTATTTTCTTTGAACTAGTTCCCAAAAAAATCAATTTTGCAAATTTAAATTGAAAGACAACCTATACCTCATTTAACGGTATAGTCATCCAACACTTCAAAACTTTAAATATCCAAAAAACTTCATTGTCAATTTTGGATTTTGATATTGACTTTGAATAACCCTGTTTAGAAGTTTGAGCTTATTCATCTCTTCGTGTTTTGTTCTTTTCATCTCTTTTTTTTATTGTGTTTTCCTCTTGAGTTTAATCTTTAATTGAATTTGATTTTAGATTATGTTTCCTTTGACCACATTTTTAATGTTTTATTTTACCTTTGTTTTTCAATTTCTGATTTTTGGTTTTTCGATTCTACTGTGTTCCTTGTTTCAGTGCATATTAAAGGCTCCAATATGCAAAAGAGTCTAGGAAGGTGTTAACCGGAGATTCCCCAATCTCCCCTTTCCTTAGTTTCCCTTAGTCTCTTTTCAGTTTTCATCCTTACCTTAGACAGTCATCCAGTCGACTTGGATGAACTCTGTCACCACCCGACTGGATGAACTCTGTCACCAGCCGACTGGATGACTTCTGTCAATTCAGGAGGTTTAAGAGGCAAGGTTAGGGTTTCCTGTAATCATTCTACATTAGAGCAGGTAGAGCCAGAGAGGTCTGAGAGCTGTTAGAAACTGCTGTACTATGGTTTTGGGGCTGTTTTGACCCATTTTATGCAGTTTTGACCTCTTTTTGCACTTGTATTGTACATTTTCAGCAACCTATGAGTGTTTGGAGGACTTAGTTTAGTTGGGTTTTGTTGGGTTTTGATGGGATTGTGAAGGCTAGGGTTTAGTTGGTAAATCCTCCCTTTACCATTGGCGACCATGCTTTAGTTCGTACCATGTGTTCTCCTGCTTGTTGTAGGCTGTTCCACACACTTTAGAGGTCCTGAAGTACTGAAATCGGGTCTGCAAAGCTGCAGCAGTTACTGTCGGGAGTCTAGAGGGGTGCTGAGATGCTGTCACTGAAATTCCGAGGTGCTGAACAGTCACTGGTTGGTTAGGTGTAGTCACTGTAGTGGTAGATCGGGTCGGCAGGTGCTGCCCAGCCACTGGCAGAGGTCCAGGAACCAATCGGGAGGTGATCTGTTGCAGTAGAGGGGGACAGTGAAGCAGAAAATTTCAGGTGTTTTCAGGGATAGGAAACACTGGTGCACCGACAGATGCAGTCGAGCACGTGTCCAGGGAGCAGTAGCAGCGGATCGGTTCTGTTGGAGGCTGGAGGGCGCAGGTGCTATGAAGATTGAAGGACCAGGTTTTCAGGCAGTCGACCCGTTTGAACAGAGTGCTGTTCACCACTCGAAAAAGGGGATAGGGCGGGTGTACGTCAGATCTGAAGTCCAACTGTACAAAAGGTGAAAGGTAAGTAACCCGTAATTCTAGCATTTTGAAATTCAAAACCTCAGATCCGAAAATTTAGGATCTTGAAATTTGAAATTTGAATTGTGGATCTCGATTTGGGACCTCGGTCGACTGTTAGACTTCGTTTTGGGATGTCAGTTGAATACTTCGCACCTGTACCTGAGGGGGGCAGAACGAGTCCAATCTGACTGAAAACAGCTGCTGAGAATATTTGGCAGAAGGAGAATTTCTGTCCGAATTAATCACAGCTGCAAGCACTGGACTGAACTTCTAAAGATCAGTGCAGTGCGAAAAAAAGGATAGAAGTAGCTAAAACAGTGATGCAGTGAATTGCAGTAATCCATTTCTACTTGCTGGGAAACTGCTTGTTATTACTAACCCGACTACACAGCCGACTTGCTGGGGTCAGTTAGTGCTAAAGTGGCAGATATAAAGAAAGGGTAGCTGACTGACTGGAGCCTGGAGGAAGCCAAGCAGAGCTGACCAGACCAAAAGCAGAGCAGTAGCTGCAGACATCAGGGAGGCAACAGTCGGCTGGTGCAGTCCAGCAGTCACATCCATGGAGGATGGTGACCAGCCTGACTTGAGAGAGAGACAAGCTATGGAGCGCTACAGACGCTACATGCAACGGGAGGAGCGGACGACAGAACCGACTCCAGCAGAAGGACAGAGCCGACTTAGTTCGCAGGGCAGTGCGGCTAAACAGGTCGGGGAGCTTATCGACATGGAAGTGGAACACGACATGTCATCATCCGATGGGAGGACGAGGGAGAGCAGATTTGGAGGGGAGACACAGTTCGAAAAAGGGGATAGGCTGAGTCGGCAGCCCGACCCGACTAGCGTTCCCTAGAGGTACCAGGACATGAAGCGAACAGCGTCATTCAGGAGGGACTTCTCTACTGCCATTGATGTCTACAACACCTTCCGTGAAGAAAGACGACAGACGCAGGAAGTTTTTCCAGAGCCAACCCTGTGGCCCAGTACAGTCACTGGTAGAGTCGACTTGGAAACCGAGCCGACAGGACTGCGCAGCCGACCTGCATCTCCAGTGCGCCTGCCAAAAACTCCAGAGACACTGCCAGCTGCATTTCAGAACCTGAAGCAGAAGCTGGCGGAAACGAAGAGTCGATCAGCTCAAGAGCAGGGTCTTGTACACCCGACAGAAGGTGGCCTGGGTAAGAACGTGCACTTCTTGGATGAGTTCAGGCTTCAGTCAGAATGGGAGCAGGAAGAGGAGGACCGGAAGGCAGTTGAAGCATTCAGAGCCGACCTGTTAGCCAAACGAGAACATGCCCGTCAGCACCACCCAACACACACTCACAGTCGACCCGGCTCAGGCAAATACCTCCAGCAGCTTGAAGCCTTGCAGCATACTGCACCTTCGGGTGTAGCGTCGTTGCATCACTGGCATACAGAGCCGCAGTGGCCGCCAGAGCAGCATCGTACTTCGCTGGAGGTGGAGTTCAACCTACGGGTACAGGAGGCAGCTCAACAGTTAGCAGCTCAGCAACTGGCAGCACAACAGTCGGCAGCCCAACAGCTTGCTGCCCAGCAGAAGGAACAAGAACGGCTGGAACGGGAGAAGCATGAACTAGCACATTTGCAGGACCTGTGGGAGGAGCAACGAAGGTGGCAAGAGCACGCACAGACTGTGGGGAATACTGCACGACCTCCCTATTTATCCAGTTTAGCACCAGAGGTGACGGTGGATAAAACTGTACCTGGACCACTTCCGGCCGTGACTTCCTCGACCGCACATCGACTCCCAGGATACATGGATCACCTTACCGGTGACGTGTACCAATCTGCGCAGCCGACCCAGTCAGCCGGGTATCCTGGAAGAATGGCAGAACCGACTTTTGCGGATCCTATCCATGCAGCTACCCACGTGGGGCAGTCTACAGTTGTCCCACCAATTGCCGCCTCGGTCGGCTACAGTACTGCCGCCATTCCCGGAGGTTCACACACTGCCCGAGCTGGTTCTCACTTTCCAGTACACTATCCAGCGCCATTGGCAGCACCTCCTCGTGCATTGCCCCCGGTTCGCACAACCGACTTCACCTCAGCACCACCCCGACTGCCGATCAGTGCACAGAGGAAGCAGTTACCGTACAGGGCATACAAGGAGGGAAACGACCCCGACGCTCATCTCAGGTATTTCGACAAATGTGCTTGGTTTAATGGTGAGACTGATGAGACAGTAATCATCACACTGTTTGGGACGACTCTGGTCGACAAAGCCCAGCGCTGGTTTGATGACTGGCTGGATCATCATCCTTACTGCACCTGGGAGGAGGCAAAGGAAGCGTTCAAGCTGCGTTATCGGGAGCAGGATTCTGACGAGCAGGTCTATATGACGCTGCGAACATTCAAGCAGGGTGAAGGGGAGAAGGTCCAGGATTTTTATGAACGGTTTATGAAGCTGGTCAAGTGTCTGCAGACTGATGTGGGCGAAGGGTTCAAGCTCACCTACTTCAGAGCAGGGTTACTTGACTATCTGAAGGTGACAACCAGTGGGTCTACAGCCAACACCCTGACTGAGTTGAAGGAGTTAGCCCGACGCTGTGAGACCAACTGCACCGACGCCTCGGGTAAGAAGCTGTATTTTCAAGCTAAGAAGACGGAGTCGACTACCAGTCGAGCAACTGCTACTTCAGCCCAGACAGAAGGAGTCGAGACTGTAAACCGACGGTTTTGCACTTGTTGTAAGAAATTTGGGCATGAAGACATTAACTGTTTTGTCAACCCGGCCAACCCCAACAATAGGTTACCCAGGTCTGAAGGGAAGCCTACCGTCGGAGTCCATGAAGTGTCGACTACACAGCCGACCAATGGCTCTGGGAGGCCTGTCACGAGCCGACCAGGAGGGTACCAGAATGGAGGATCGGGCAGGATCGATGGCTGTTTTCTTTGCCTAGGAACTGACCATCAGATGCGTAATTGTCATTTACGTTTGAAGTTTCAGCAGTTATTAGCCGCTGAAAAACAAGGTACTAACATTGTCGGTGTCAACAGTGTGGAATTGCAGGAGATAGATGACCCCGAGGTGGCTACGATATTGACCAGAGCAGCTCGAGTACGAGCTGGACTGCCTCTGGAGGACAAGGAGGTGAAGGAGCCTAAGCACCGACAGCCAAAAACACAAGCTGATTGGGAAAAGGAAGAGCGCCTTAGGAAGGAATTCATAGCTTTCACAGAGGAGATTAACAGAGAAAACGAGCTGGCCCGACAGGCTGAAGAGGCACTGTAGAAGGCCAATGCAGCTGACTTGGAGACCAATGCTCCTGACGGGCCAGTTCTAGACGGAGACTGGGTCGGATTCCCCGATCCCGACTGTCTACAGGAGATACCCAAGAAACCTTTGGAGGTAGCCACTGAGGAGCCGATCAGTTCACAGCCGCAAGCATTGGTCAAAACAGTCAGTCGGCAGATCTTGCAGACACCAATCACAGTGTCTTTAGGGGAACTGCTGGAGGTGGCCCCCAACCTTACGGAATATGTCAGGGCCAAAGTTTTTCCTCAACTTCATGGTCCGCCCAAGACACCAGCCGACTCGACTCAGCCCCCTGTGCTACTGAAGATGCCACAGCCGACTGCACGCCCGACGTCGACTTCAGTACCAAAGCTGCGTTCCCCCGACTAACAGGTACATCCCAATCTGGTTGTTGGAGCAGTGGATATTGATCGGGGTCTTCCGGTTATTTCTGTGTAGGTCGGGCAGTCAACACTGGAGAACGTGCTGCTGGATGGAGGCTCTGGCGTCAATCTAATTACAGAGGAGGAAAGGATCCGACTCGGACTCAAGGATCCCTCTCCAGCGCCCTATCGATTGCGTATGGCTGACCAGGCAGTGGTGGAACCAGTCGGCCTGATCCGGAATGTCCGTATTCACATCCACGGCATTCCGTACAACATCAGTCTGACCGTCATTCGCAACAAGGAGGTCAACGAAGCCTACAGTATGTTGCTGGGTCGACCTTGGCTCATTGATGCAAAGGTCACTCACGACTGGGGGAACAAGCTGGTGACTATTCGAGGCAATGGTACTGTCAAGACTATCTCTATCAATCAGAGGACGGGTCCCCTGCCCAAATTGCCAGAGGTGCTGGTGTGCTATAACTTGGCTGAGGGACTCACTGATGAAGAGGAGGATCGTTTTTTACAGACCGAGGAGGACATATTCGCAGTCGTGACTATCACCCTGCCTAAGAATTTAAGAGTGCCCTTACCAGGCCAGGCCGACTTACAACGAGCCGACAACCGCCAAGCTGACTTTGCCGCAGCCGACTTACGAGCCGACTTGGACACAGCCGACTTAGCGCTCCCGACTCTTCCTGATCCCGACACTGCTACTTACCCTGACCACTTTTACACCTTTTCAGAGGGCGAGATGCCGGTCGATGAGACACCAGTACGGGAGAAGTTGGGAGAGATGAAGGTGGCAGGATGGAACTTGACTGAAGAAGAACAGCTGAGGAAGATTAATGTCGGTACTGAGGCGGAACCAAAGATTCTGAAGATCAGTACACAATTGGAACCAGCATTAGCACAGGCAGCAGAAGACTTACTGCGAGAGTACACAGACGTGTTTGCATGGACATACAAGGACCTGAAAGGGATCCCTCCGTCAGTGGCACAGCATCGGATTGTGCTAGAGAAGGATGTTCTACCGATTCATCAGGCCCGATACAGGATGAATCCTAACTATGCCAGCATCGTCAAACAGGACATTGATAAACTCCTGGCAGCAGGGTTCATCGTTCCGGTCGAAGAGGCGACTTGGCTCTCACCCATTGTTGTCGTGCCTAAAAAGAATGGTCAATTACGTATTTGCATTGACTATAGAAAACTAAATGCTGCCACAAAAAAGGATCCTTACCCTTTGCCTTTTACTGAGGAAGTGTTGGATGCTGTGGCAGGTTATGAGCTGTACACTTTCCTAGACGGTCGGTCGGGTTACTACCAGATTAGCATCGCCCCGGAGGACCGACACAAGACAGCTTTCATCACTGAATGGGGGGCTTTTGTTTGGCTGGTTATGCCATTTGGGCTGACAAATGCACCCCCGACTTACCAGCGAGCTGTGAACAAGGCATTCAAGGAGTACCTGGGAATTTTCATGAAGCTGTTCCTTGACGACTTCACAGTTTACAGTGACATCCCCGATCACTTGTACAAACTGCGGCTCTGCTTTGAGAAGTGTCGGAAGTATGGCATCAGCTTAAACCCTGAGAAGTGCGCATTTCTGGTGGCCTCAGGTATCCTTTTAGGCCATGTCGTTTCCAAGGCAGGGAAGATGCCCGACCCAAAGAAGATCGGGGTCGTTCAGGAGATGCCACGCCCCCGACGCACAGCCGACATCTAGATTTTCAATGGATTTGCTCAGTTCAACCGCATCTACATCAAGTCCTATGCTCACATCATGGAGCCTATGACCCGACTGATGCGAAAAACTGAGGAGTTCGACTGGACCGACCGCTGTGAAGATGCCTGGGTGGAGATCAAAGAACGGTACACTAATGCACCCATACTGATCGCACCTAGATGGGATCTGGAATTCCATGTCCACACCGACGCTTCTGATATCGCTGTTGGAGCTATGCTGGCTCAAAACCAGACAGGGAAGTGCGACCAGCCAATCTCCTATGCATCCCGACTGCTCAATTCTGCTGAGAGAAATTATACTACCACAAAAAAGGAAGCTTTAGCTATGGTGTATGCCTTGACTAAATATCGTCATTATCTGTTGGGTAACAAGCTGGTTTTTAATGTAGATCACATGGCCTTGGTTCATTTGGTTAACAAGCCCCAAGTGTCGGGGCGCATTGCACGTTGGCTGTTGCTTTTTCAGGAATACGATTTTACTGTGGTGTACAAGCCGGGTCGGACACATGGCGCAGCCGACTTACTCAGCCGACTTCCCAATGGAGAGCCACCCACAGGCGTGCCAGATCAACTTCCCGACGCAGGGCTATTTTATGTCAAACCGGAGTGGCTGCAAGACGTGATCGACTATCTGCGAACTAGCGAGCCGACTGCGACTATGACCAAGGATGAGAAGCGGAGGTTGCTGCTGCGAGCCTTACCGTATACCTTGGTTGAAGGAGTTTTGTACAAGAAGGGCCAGGACCTGGTCCTACGGAGAGTTTTGGATCCTGTACAAGCGGAGACAGTGATGAAGGAGATGCATGACGGCTGTGCAGGTGGCCATTTCTCCCAGGATATTACATCCAGGAAGATTCTTGATGCTGGTTACTGGTGGCCGACCC
Source organism: Ceratodon purpureus (assembly GCA_014871385.1). Classification (NCBI taxonomy): domain Eukaryota; kingdom Viridiplantae; phylum Streptophyta; class Bryopsida; order Pseudoditrichales; family Ditrichaceae; genus Ceratodon; species Ceratodon purpureus. The sequence continues at coordinate 27,372,784 of CM026426.1, forward strand.
TGCACAAGGACGTCTCAGAGTACTGCAGAGCCTGCGATAAGTGCCAGCGGGTCGGGGGGTTGGCCAACACAGGACTGGCCCAATTGGTTACCAGCCTACCTGCAGAGCCATTCATGAAGTGGGGCCTCGACTTTGTGGGCCCTATCAAGCCGGGAGCCGCTCGGACAGGGAACAGGTACATTTTGGTCGCCACCGATTATGCGACGAAATGGGTGGAGGCTAAGGCGCTGCGCACAAATACGGCGGCTGTAACTGCCAAGTTCCTGTACGAACAGATTTTGACCCGTTATGGTTGCCCTCTGACCCTAGTCAGTGATCAAGGGACCCATTTCATCAACGAGGCGATTGAGTACTTAGTGCAGCATTTCCTTCTGCAGCATCGGACATCCACCACATACTACCCCCAGGGTAATGGACAAGCCGAGTCGACCAACAAAGTTCTGGGTCGGCTATTGACAAAGTTGGTCAGTGACAATCGCACCGACTGGGATGAGCACCTGCCAACCGCTCTACTGTCCTATCGGACAGCGTTCAAGGTCACCACTGGTTACACTCCTTTCCAGTTAGTTTATGGCATGCACCCTCTCATGCCCACAGAGTATACTGTTCCTACCCGTAGGACAGACGGTGACATCGACTATACTACATTTAGGGTCTTACAGGCCCGCACAGCCGACTTGGAGCAGTTAGACAGTCATCGACTGGTGGCACAGGAACAGTCGGGAAGTCGACAGTGGAGTCGGTCACTGTGGAGCCAGCAGCATTACCGACAGAAGGATTTTCAAGTGGGGGACCATGTCCTCTGGTATCCGAAAGGTGAGAAAGAACATGCAGGGAAATTTAAGTGTCGCTGGTTTGGGCCATATCGGGTGCAATACCGACTCCCCAACAACACTGCGTTATTGGTAACAGAGGCACACTTTGAGCCGAACCCGATTGTGGTCAACATCAACAAACTTGAGCCGTACAGATTTTACTCTGAAGACCAGTTAGTCACTATCGGGCCTAAGCAACTGCCACGTGGATTCTCCATGAGTCCGACTGAGGTTTCCCAAGAGGCTGCTCTTACTGAACAGCCCCCTGCCCCATCTGACGACATTATCACTCCAGCGTTCTCCCTCCCAGTTCACCAGCCTATCCAAGAGTCCGCAGCTCGCTCACAAGATACACCTGCTATTTCCCCCCATCGACTGTCCATCCCTCCCGCCAAGACACTAGCTATGGACACCCCCGTCTTAACTCTGGAGTGTGTTCCAGTTTCTTGCCTCGTGGTCGAGGCCCTACCCTTGACACCTATTCCACGTGCCTTAGGTTCACACGGTACCCGGCCAGTGCTACAGGCGGACCGCCCATTGCCCCATCATCCGCAGTCGCCTCCCACTAAGCCTCCAGCGCCATCGCAGCAACCTGTCATTATTGACTTAGGGTTTGCTCCGACGCCCAGCCCGTCAGTTTGTCACTGCCCCTTGGCTTCATTGCAAACCCCTGGTTTCTCTCCGCAAACCCTACCTTTTGCAACGCCCAGCGCGACTGTCCGAGCCTCGAGTCTCCCGCAACCCCTACATCCTTGTGCACACGGCGAGGCCCGCACCGACAGCTCGCTACGTCGGCCCTGCTTGGAGTCCTCGAGCGCCCTAACAGTTGCAACGCCGAGCACCGCGACGGCCTAGGGATACGCTGCCCCTTGCGAGCTCCACGCAGCTGCTCCTTCACTTCCCCGACCACCGGCTCTACAAACTCCTCGCGCCTCATCCCGACAGCGACTCACTCAGTCGACTTCAGGTCTTGATTTCCCTCCCGTCTCCTCTCTTTCCCCCATTTCCAACCCTCGGCTCGCATTCGGTTGTGACCACCGCGACCGCAACTCTAGTCTCCCTGCAGCTTTCGCGAGTCCTCGAGCCCCCTCTATTTCTGTAGTTCCAGTCAAGACCGAGAGTGTTTTCCGCGCGCCGGGTGCTCCTCAGCACCCTCTGGGACCTGTCCTCGACCGACACCGTCCATCCTCCGAGCAGCTTCGACCTAACCCTAATCCTCAGGGTTTACGACAGTCGACGGGAGTGACGTCGGGCACACTCTGCACCATCAATCTCCAGGCCGCTTCAAGCTTTCTTGGCGTCTCGACATCAGGTGACTCTTCCGACTGCTTTGATTTTCCAGTGCATTGCTCTCAGCGAACACACGACCAGGTGCTTGCTCCGTCTCCGCCTGCAGCCGTCAACCGCCGCAATTACCTCACTCGCCACCGTCGCCGAGCTCATCGAGGGACGTTGGAGAGATATTTTTGTCGAGGAGCCTTACCTCGGGCTGGTAGCGCCGAGTCCATGGAGATTGGAGGCAGTAGCACCCAGCCCGTTGCGGAGCCCGACCGAGAGGGCACGGTACGACCCACACCTCCACCGACGTTACCGCCAACCGAGCAGCTTGTATTACCACCGCCAACTGCACCCTCACAGTCGACTCCCATCGACCCGAGGCGAGGAGTCAAACGCAAGCTGACTGCGGTGGATGCGCGCGTTCCAAAGACTGTGCGTATTCCACGCAACCCTCATCGTCGACTGGATATCACCATCGAGCCGCATACACAGTGGGACGCCTGGCGAGCGCTGGCCGACGACGCCTGGGCAGCATACACCAGTCTCCAGGTATTTTATAATTTCAATTGGCCGCAGCCCCGACCTGAGTTAATCCTTGACTTTGTGGATGGCTTTGAGTACATTCAGCACCCCAGGGGCACCCGCCGACCTACCGGTGAGCCGATCATCCGGTCAATGGTCCGAGGCAAACCTGTGGAGATTACGGCATACGTGATCCGAATAGCATTAGGGTTCGACGACGGGGCCAACTTGTTAGGCCAGAAGGTGGGTTTCGGGTTCAATGAGCGATACTCGCAGCTGGGACTGACAGAGGCTGACCATGCCCATGATGGCAACCGGGTTACAGCATTACCGGATGCTTATCAGGTCCGAGTCCGGGCGTTGAGTGACGCCATAGGATTCAAACAGAGGTTCCTGTTTGTGAGTAACGACCTCGTGGAGCATATTCTCGCCGCAGAGAAGGCCGGGCGCCGTCAACGCCCTTTTGACAAGTCCTATTTTGTCCTCGCAAATCTGCGTCGTCATCTAATCTATCTCCATTCACAGCCATGGGAGCCGCGCCGTCTCCGTGGAGCCGCAGTCATGGATACTATACTGTCCTACTGGTTCCCAGACCGTGAAGAAGTAACCGCGCCACAGACAGTTGATTCCGGTGTTGACACCATGGACGGGAGCCACGAGGGTGCACCGATCAGTCCACCCATTGTCCGACCGCCAGCAGGGCAACTCCGAGATCGTACTAGTGGTGACGGTCACCGCCCGACTTTGAGTACCTCCGCCGACCAGGCAGATACAGAGCCGACTTCCCGGTCCCAGGAAGGTTTGTCTGATGTCGGTCGTCCTACCCAACGTCTCCTTCGACACGGCCAGCAGATTCGCCAGCCAGCGTTTCCATACCGATCTCCAACTCAACGGACCCCGACACCACGTTCTGCTGCGCACACCAGTCCAGCCTCACCGACTTGCAGGTACCCCCTTCGATCCCGAACTGTCACCAGACACTACCGAGCGGTTTCTTCCGGGTCCGATGTCAACTTAAATCCCGCACCTGCGGCTGTTGCACCACCCGACTCCGTCATCAACCTCGGCAGCTGTGGTGATACACCACCCGTCAATCCCACCAACGTGCCTGCCTCTCCATCTAGGCGTTCAGTGAACCCAGCTATCCCATACGCCCAACTGACCCCGCCTGTTTCCGCCACCGACACCCTAGCTTCGGCGCCACCCGACTGCTCTTCGTCACCAAAGTTAGCACCGTCCCTACCGCCGATGGCGCTCATGCTGTACCGCGAGCCAATCGTATTCACCGAACCGCACTTCCCTCCGACACAGCTTTCAAGTCGTGTTCCAGAAGAAGCTGCAGCAACCCCAGCTCGCGATCCTTCCTCACCCGCGCTGCACCCTGCACCACACAGCCAGGGGGGGCCCTCTGAGTCTCTTCATCCGACAAAGAAACTCGACCCTGCCCCGCCATCAGAACCACCCCTCGGATCTGCTCGGACACCCGACCTTCAGGTTGTTTTTTACAACCTCAAAGTCATCACCGACGCCCTGGTCCAGACTTGTAGTGCAGCTGAGCAACTAGAGTCTAGCCGACAGCAGGTAGCCACGGTCATAGCAGAACGTGACATCCAGCTCCATCAACTTCAACAGCTACTGGCCGCCCGAGACTCCAATCTTCGCACCCTTACAGAGACCCATACCCAGCTGCTTCGCGACCACACCGCCCTCCTAGAGCAGGTACAGGCCCTACAGGCCGACCTGATTTCCCGAGTTCCAGCTCCCGATCCCGCGGCTCCATCAATTCGCCGGCTGGAGTTGGAGGCTACGCTCAGTGCCCGTCTCCAGTAAGCTGACAGTCTTTTTCTCGAGAATCAGCAACTGCGGACAGAGCTAGCCTTGCAAACCTTACCACCTCGGGAACTCAGCCGAGCTGTCCGGGAGTATGCTGCTACTAAGCAGCAGGATTTCGAGCATGTGCTGACCGCCTACCGAGCCGACTTGGATCGTCAGCACCGCTGGTTGTCCAAGTTTGAGGCGCGCGACCTGACTTTCGAGCCGTGGCTCGACATGGACGACCCGACTTCTACACTCCCGACCGAGGCGCCGCCGACTGTACACCTGCCGACTGACTGACTGCACGACTTCTTCGCCTGCGACATTATCTTTTTTTAGTTTTCTTTGGGGATTACCGTTTTTTGACATTTTGTATAGCTTGGACAATTTTCACGACCTATGATCGTTTTTCATGCTCCAACCTTTTCCTCCGTTACCCACGTTCTGGGGATAGAACTACCGGAAAAAGGGGATAATGTTAACCGGAGATTCCCCAATCTCCCCTTTCCTTAGTTTCCCTTAGTCTCTTTTCAGTTTTCATCCTTACCTTAGACAGTCATCCAGTCGACTTGGATGAACTCTGTCACCAGTCGACTTGGATGAACTCTGTCACCACCCGACTGGATGAACTCTGTCACCAGCCGACCGGATGACTTCCGTCAGTTCAGGAGGTTTAAGAGGCAAGGTTAGGGTTTCCTGTAATCATTCTACATTAGAGCAGGTAGAGCCAGAGAGGTCTGAGAGCTGTTAGAAACTGCTGTACTATGGTTTTGGGGCTGTTTTGACCCATTTTATGCAGTTTTGACCTCTTTTTGCACTTGCATTGTACATTTCCAGCAACCTATGAGTGTTTGGAGGACTTAGTTTAGTTGGGTTTTGTTGGGTTTTGATGGGATTGTGAAGGCTAGGGTTTAGTTGGTAAATCCTCCTTTTACCAGAAGGACCTTCAATCTTTCCAATTACTTGCCTATCCATCTCGCTACTGCTCTAGACGCCATCGACATGGCAACGCCAATGACGTTCGGTTACATTGCTGCAGCACCATTCAATTCATGAGACACGTTACATAATTCAGATCCCATCAATCACTGCTATGTTGAAGCACCGAAACCTGTGTTGATACTTGGATATCATTTCTCATTAAAGTACTGTAGCACATTCTGTTACTGTTCAAAAATTGGGCTTCACAACAAAAGCACCTGCTACATCAAAATTTGATTATCAATCTTTAGTGCACTTAATTGCCTACTGCATTGCTATAGCAATGCTCCTTTATGATTGGACAATTTTGAATCTACTTGAATTCTGTGCTACAAGCGCTCCGATCTCTGTGCTTTGCTCCGACCGAGCATTGATCTTGAAATTGGGGAAACCAAGGCGCTTCACGATAAGGTCGTAGTAGTCAGGTATGGCTTCTCGCGGAAGCAAGATCGATATCTCTTCGCGGATGTGCGACACCGGCCAAAGCCAACCAACTTCAATACCAGGTAACTCTTTACCTTGGAACTCAACTGTGACACAAATCATGTGCTGCACCACGGCCTGATCGATGGGTATCCATAGAAGGCCCTCTTTCCTGTATCCCACATATTGGAAATTGAGGTATAAAACTTGACGTACTAGATGATAGCGGAAGATCATGCTAGGCTTAGAGACAACACACTTCAATACATCTTGGCCCGCTTGAAACTTCTCGTCCCATCCGACATCCATAAGACTACTCTCAAATTGCTTCAGCAGGCGATTTGAAGACGTACATGGTGGCTGTGCGACGCGGGTTCTCTGCTACAGCAAACAAGTCAACCATGACATGCACATGCATGAACCATTTCACTTGTGCTGATTTACTCCCGGTTCCGCCTTTCATTGCTTCAGAGATGTCGGTGGCCAACTTCAGTCTAAATGCCTCGGAGGTGTGCATGTCAGGGAAGGGCCAGTAGAGGTCATCAAGGGCGGGCAACGGCAACTCCTCTAAGCTGCCATACAAAGAAGAGCCAGACTGTGGAACGTACACTGCTTTCAGGAAAAAGGTGCCATTCTCCAGCAAAGTCTTATGACTGCGGCCATTGCGCACCGCTGCCTCTCCGACTTCATGGTGAAGCACGAGGATGACATCCATGACCGGCTGTTGGATCAACCCAGTCGTCCTAATACGACTGACAAAGCAAGTTACATCCGCGGGGCTCCCTGAGCAGTGGCCGGATCCAAGAGCAACTGCCGGCGTTGATAAGCATGCCGAACTTTGATGGCGTCTAGCTTCAGCACATCCCTACCATGCCTCGCCATTGCTTTGAAACGGAATCCAAGGATCTGAGCCTTCCATGCCCCAGCGAATGAGTTTGGACCATGAATCCTCGCGTCTCGGGACCAGGGACCTCTCACGGCCGCTCTCAATGTCACCCAACTGCGTATTTCTACCCGAAGGGGAACGTAATTACCACGATCGTCCAAGTTGTTATAAAGCACGACAGCATGCACCTCTTCAACTGGCTTATCCATCCTCGCTCTAGCAAAGATCACAAGAAACCTAAGATGTAGCAAAGATCACTAAAGAACTTACAAAGTACTCACTGACGAGCTCCAAAGAGGAGAACAGTTTCAGATGGCAATGGTTTCACGAAGGTCCATAGAACTTGAGCATGGCAGCGATGGAAGGGCTCTGGTTTTAGAAGGTGCTACAGCAGACTAGGAGGGCATCTTCGAAGTGCATGGAATGTTAGAAGGAGATCGATGAATTTCTGTATCTGTGTGAGCCAACCCACGGGCAGGGTTGTCATAACGGACGGACATGGGCAAAATTTCAGGACACGGACGGACGGACGGACGGACCGGTCGGTCCGGGGTGAAAATGGGACATATTCTATGAATATTCCTAATTTTTTCTCAAACATGCTCGAATATGCTCGAATATGCTCGAATATGCTCGAATATGCTCGAATATTCTCTTATGGACCGGACATGACCCTTAACGGACGGACAAGCGGACCGGACGGACGGTCCGGTCCTTATGTCCCATAAACAACCCTGCCTACGGGGGAAAGCATTTCCCCATATCTAGTAAGTGGTGTATGAGTAGTGTGTCACTCCAGTTTGGTAAAGACATTATGCGAGCATTTTGTTTTCTATAAAAATTTGTTGCACATGTAAACTGATCTCTGTGTCACAGTAGAGCAGCGCCAAATCACGCCGTGCATTGTACCTATAATCCTGGGCTTGGATATATCTGATTGGCAGGCAATGTACAGCAGAATAGTACGTGGATTTTAACAATGTTAACCTATCGTCGAATATTGATTAATAACAAGGTGGTGCAGCTTGCCAAATGCTTGGATCGTTGCACCCGTATATTATAACTTTTCATAAGACGTTGTCAGAAGAGCACTGATGTTGAAATCAACCACGACAGGAGTTTGTGTACAATGTCGTAACTCGCTAATCCCGGCGTTGGTCCGTGACCTTCATCATCAATGTGAGCCCCTACATTGCAGCTAGGTACCTACTGCCGCCCACACTCCCACCCCTACATGTGTTTTCAAGTGAAATTTGCTCTTTGAAGTAATAAACAACATTGTAATGGTGTCACTTGTACTGCTGCCAAATGTACTGTTGCCAATTGAAATGTTGCAAATTGTAAACAAAATTGTGAAAAATAGTTGCGGCCATGGAACCGAAGGCCATGGCCATGGGACCCAATGCGGCGGTCATGGGGCCCAAACCGGTGGTCTTGGGCTCAGTGGAACGGTCATGGGTAGGCAGCAATGGTCATGGGTAGTTTTTTTAATAAAAGAGTAAAAGAAAGATGAAAGAAAAGGGGGAAGAAGAAGGGTTTAAAAAAAAAAAAAACCCCAAAAAAATAAAAGATGAAAAAACTATATGTCTCTCTTTTATTTGTGAATTTGCAAAATAGCATTTGAGAAACTTGAGGAAACAGGTTCTGAAGCGCACGAGGACCTTGCGAGGTTACCAATTATAATTTATATCCTTCTTGTCATCAAATTGTTGCTTAAACAGTAGTACTTGAGCTACATTGTAAAATGACCTGCCCATATCATAATAGCGCATTGAAAAATGGAACAATCAATTATATATTTATTAAGAGGGTTAAATAAATAATGGAGCATCTTCAGGAAGAAACATAATGCATGAAGAATAAAATCAAGATGAGTAAATCTTCTTCAACGCATCTTCAAGAAGAAGCATTAGACATAAAAATACAGAAATCAAGAAAAATAAATAAATCAAGGTAAATAAATAAATAAATAACGATGCATCTCCATGAAGACGCATACTAAAAAAAAACATCGCATCTTTTGGAAGAAGAATTATGAATCAAATAAATAAATATTAGTAACTTGGCCTCACGAATTACAAGCTCAGCCATCTTGCTATAAAATAAATGATTATAGACAACTGAAATATAAAGTAATCAGAGCGTAGGGCAATAAATATTTATATATACATTATAATGAATAAGAATATATACTTTCTTTATATAATACAGTTACTTAAGCTAGCTTTTACTTTACTTTTAAAAATAAAAGTAACTTCAAAAGTAAAGAAAAATATAAAAGTATGTACTAAATTTAAAAAATATAAAGAGTCTGTATTACATTAACAAGATATGTGGGACCTCAACGGTTCGCGTATAAATACTAAATTTGGAGAAATAAAGTTGAAACTAAAGTATAGGGTTGAAGTGTAGGAGTATATGAAGATATACAAGTAGAAAAAGAATTAAATGAAGCTTACAACTTACCGTTTTGCATTTCTGGAGTTTCATGGTCCCAAAATTTTGTGATAATTTTGCAATATAAATACAAGTTTCATCATTGATGTATATCGTGATACCTTACCAATATTATTTGTTCAGTTGTAAATCTATACTATATAGTAGTATGCATTTTAACAATTTTGTCGTTGTTAAATCATTTTTTTAACAAGTTTGTGAATATAGATATTCTAGTAAACCTCTCATAACCCAAAGTTCTAGATACACTACTTTTCCTTCTTTTAGATATAGTTATTGAATTTACGATATCAAGGATGAAATTGATGTTGGAACTTATTAGAAGCTTGATGTTAGAAGCTTGTTCCGATAGCAAGAAATGATACAATGACATACGGAACTCAATGTGGAAGTACACGTCAAACAAAGGAACACTAATTTAGAGACCATATATGATTTATTTTTTATTTTTTTAGATTCGTATTTACTTTTATTTACATATTTTTGAACATTTATATTCACTCTCAATAAAATTCCATCAATTAAAGTATTCAGGTTGATAAAATGAATAGAATTTTCTTCATCATCTTGAAATATTGGGCTTTTAGATGAAGATATAAGAATATAATATAGTATAGAATTTATAGCATACATATTATGACAAAAACATTACTCTCATCCTTTAAAACATCATATTACTCCAAATATTTACTATATATACTAAAGTCAATTCATGTATCCATGGTTCAACATGAGAATTTTGAGACTGGACTACAAACAACCAAAATATTTAAATACGATAATTTTAAAATTAACAATTGTATTTACTTTTACAGATACTATAATTTTTATAGTGATTTTTACTTTGTATGTAAGAGATTCTTTTACTTTTACTTGACTTTTGTATCATATGCACGAGAGCATTATTCAGCATTACTTGCAAGTGTAAGGTACGAGTCAAAGCTAGTGATTATACATTCAAAACAACACGAATTATCCAAAGCAACAAAACTTATAGTGTTCCATAATGTAACATTATAATATTTGGAAGTCTCATTTTAAGCTTGTTTTTCATTAGTCTTTTGAAAAATTCCCTTGAAACTAGACTAAACATTTAATATACAGCATGTGCAACCGATGAAACTTATCCTAATGATAGAATTATTGTGTTATTTTTCCATGTACAACCAATGAAACTTATCTTAATGATAGTCTAATTATCGTGTTATTTGTTCATAAGATCCCACTATTTCACCATAACTCAACGCAGACATACAGTATTTGAGTTCTCTTAAACCCCAGCACATAAATCACCATGTGAAATAGACCTTAATATTTTTAAATTCAATCTAAATCGTTTATTTCAAATCCATTCCACTTGACACCAAAATATACAATCTTTTTGCTTGAAGATAAAAAGCTGTAGATAAGGGAGTTCCAACCAGAGACTACAGTTCACGGACGGGTTCAAACCCCCGACCTCCAGTACGACAGTCTGGTGCACTATGTTGATTCTCTTCACTTTGGTAACCTGCGAAATGTGGATAGAAACCGTGTTATTTGTATTGGGATCTTAGGGAACGCCAACGTTCCCTATGTTGGGAGCGTAGGCGCTTCCTTAAGGTCCCATAAAAATGTAAAAATGCATATTATACTTAAAAATTATGAAAGTATGTATCAAAGAAAGTAAGAACTATGTATTAAAACAAAGTGGAAAGGTATGTTCTAAGATTGCAGTTGGGGCCCCCAACTAGTGCAGTCACGGGTCCCCAACTACTGCAGCTGGGCCCCCAACTAGTTACAGCTGGGACCCCCAACTAGTTACAGCTGGGGCCCCCAACTAGTTACAGCTGGGACCCCCAACTAGTTGCAGCTGGGGCCCCAACTAGTGCGACCGAGGCCCCCAACTAGTGTGGCCGGGGCCCCCAACTAGTGCGACTGGGGGCCCTACCTAGTGCGACCGGAGCCTTCAATTCAACATTGTATTCATTAAATTGGCAAATCTTGTTTATATCTGGCGTAGTAGCTGTGCAGATTGTGATTGGCTCAAAATGAATGAAGACAAACTTGTCGAAAAGAAGATCCAGGTCTATTGAAACATACAAAACAAATCCAAAACAAAAGAAAGAGGGTGGAAGCACACTAGGGTGGACTGCTTTTGACATGTAATTGTACTCGAGAAAGCACTAAAAGCCAACGCCCAATTTTGATGGGTATTTAAGGTACTAGAAAACTTAAATTGTAAATAAACAAGGTTTAGAAGGAGCATTGGAAGAATATGGTTCAATACTTCAAAAATCCACCTGAAAATTCTAATTTTTTACTAAACTAAATAATGTCAAAAAATTTGTCCATTGATCGCTAAGAATTGTAAGGAAAGAATGAGTGCTTGGGAAATAATGACACAACATGTGTTACCGTAGAAGGTGCTCTTTTTAACCATATAATTTTTTATGTACTTTGCAAGTTAATTTTTATCAATATTGATTACTTTGTGACATTTTTTACTGTTGTAACGTACTTTTTTGAAAAGCAAGAAGTGCAATTTTCAGTATGTTTCTAATGTTTTTCAAAAATTGGTGAAGTGATTGCACACTCCATTACTCCTTTCACCCAAATCCACAAAAAAATGAGTGCTGTAGGATGTAGAGGGGTCCAAGAAAGGCCATTGAAGAAGCAATTTTAAAGAATTTGAGGGTGTAACGTACTTTTGGATCCACCCTGGTGTCCTTCCATCCAAGAACAATGGAAAAAATAACCAGGGAGTCGAAATATTAATCAAAACATAAAACAAAGACTACAAAATTGGGAATAACGGGGAAATGAAACGGGTAAAACAAAGATGAAAAATAACAAGCAACAATACATTTTCACAATTTTTTTATAAAAAGGACTATGAATGGAAGATAGAATGGAAGAAGGATGAAAAAACATTAACATGGACAAAACGAAAGAAAAAATGACGTGGAGAAGAAGAATGAAAAAGTTACACAAAAAAGAAAAATAGAAAAATGCGTTGGACTTCTCGTTGGTTTTAGAAATGAAGAAGAAATTTCAATAAAACTGAAATCTAGTAACTTGAAGAAGATGACATAGGATTATAGAAGTTGACGAAATTGAATTGAGTTTTACATGCAGCTTTTATTCAAATAGGAGTACGAGCGTCTTCAAAAGCTTTTCCCTTATTGTACATCTAATTTAAAATACATTGTGCAAAGAGGCTCAGAAAATAATTTAGTGACCTCAATTACAGGATATCATATTACTGACCCCCCGAGTTCATCTCCATTTCTAGTACCACTAGAAAGTATGTACACTAAAAATTATCCACTACTGTTCATTGAGTAAACTCTCTTCGTCACGAGTACTTGCGTTGACTTCTCTAATATTAAGCATTAATCAAATATTAGAAGCGGGGAGCTTATTCTAAAGAGATTCACAGAATGGAATGATGTATCCTGAAAAGTTTAATAATGCCCAAGCCAAACAAGCAAGGTCTCAGGTTACATCTGCGGTACAGATTCTAAGCCCCACTAACGTGTACACACTGTTGTATATCCGCATGGAATAGTGTTTCTAATCCCACAATATCATGATAAGCCTTGATGCGTACGCAGAATACTAAACGGGCGGGAGAGGTTCAGAAATAATCCACCCGTTTCATTGATTTAACAGACCACATCACGAGTACGTAAGTTGACTTTTTCCAAATCATGTCCATGCAATGATGATACGTTTAACTAAGAAGGACATGGACTTCAGGATATTAGACTCACACCTCCAGGAAGATGTTTTCTCATTCTCTACGCCCTGCAACCAACTTTCTCATTCAACCCCGCATCTTCTCTCCCAAACTCCTCTTAATTCTGCTGTAGCAACCTAGCTCGATGGGGAAAAGCAAGAAGCCACAACGAGTGGTTGTGCCAGCAGCTCAGGCGAGTTCTAGTGAGACTAGCTCCTTCGAAGCACCTTTGAGTTCTGATTTCATCAATCCTTCGATTTGGGCTGAGGCATTCGACTTGAGAGGAGTAGGTGAGAATATGCGGAAGCACCTCACAAGCGTGGATCCAATTCTGCTTGGAGACGCCGCATGCTATAGCTCTGATTTTTTTGTTGACGTGGGAGGACTATGTGGTAGCGGCGTCCCATTCAAGCGACTCAAGGAAGAGCACAACCTGCCACTTGAAGCAATTGTGGGCACCTATCCGCTCAACAAGAATGAAAATTGTCATCCATTGCGGCATATGACAGAGGATGTTGCAGCGAGGGCACTTAGGATGTACCAGCGCGTTTATGGGGGGACAGCTCCAGACAATGGCGAGTTTGGCACGGCATTTGTCAAGGGCTTAATGCTTGATGCCAAACGCTGGAAAATCAACTGGGCCGAAGGTGCTGCTGAGATAGCGAAAGTAAGTCTCCTTAATTGTAATGTATGTCTTCTCCGAGGTCGTTGATTTGGATCATATCATCATAGACTAACTGTTGCTTTTGTGTACGCAGAGCCGCCTCAAAAGTCCAGTGCTGAATCTAGCGAAGCTCACACTGCCGTGCTTGCGTGAGCAGATCCAGGCGATGCTGAAAGTGTTCAGAGCAGTAGTCGATAAGGTGGTACGCGAGAAGAATGCGGCAGCAAAAACCATCTCTAAGGGAGGTGTGCCGCGTCCAGGAGGTATTGTGCGACAACTACGTGCTCCAGAGCCTGAAGTCGAAGTGCCGATCCGGAAGTCACCTATGAGCCGTCGAAGTGTGGTGGTCAAGGGTCCTGCTCCAGCTCCGAACCTGCTTCCGCCCACTCCTGCAACAGCCTCGGCAAGCAGTAAGAAGAAGCCCCTTGAGGTTACTTCAGACACTGGACGCCAGAAGCTCGCCACCCTAGAGGGATCCGCATCTCTGCTGAAGCAACGGGATTTCAAAGAAGGATTACTCATCAAGATGAAGGATGAACTGGAGCGCGCTGAAATAGCGCTTGCAATGCGGGAATCTATGGGTCAGGAGTTGCAGCGGTTGGAGCAGACCAAGTGGGACGAGTTCGCTGGTATCCAACATTCCAAGCAAGCAATGACTTCGATGGATGACGCCGCTAAGAAGGTGATTGATGCGCGCCTGAGATCACTCATGGAGGATGCAGTTGCCGTGTCTACCAACCTAGCGACCCTAAACCCTGAGATTAAGCACTGGACCGAAGTTGCTGCCAATTTACGTTCTCAGCTGCTGCAGCTTCAGGAGTCCATTAGGATACTTGAAGCAAAAATTGATGTTCTCGTAGTTCAAGAGAGTTGAATACGCCCATAGCATTTTTATACAGCATTTCCTGTGAACCTTGGAGAAGTGGTGCCGCTGAAGACGCACCTCCCCTGTGTGGGATGTGGACGCTACTGGGCTGACATGGCTTTAGCAAACCTCCCTTGCGGATGTCTTCTCCACCCAATATGTTTGTTCCAGGTCACCCTCAATGCTTCACCACGCTGTCCTGGCTGCAATGCCAAGCCATGTGCTGGCTGGATGGGACAATGGGGCTTCAAGTCTGACTTTGCTACCGCACGCACTGCTGCAGCAGTGGTGAAGAGAGAAGGTTGGGCACCTCCGCTGAGTCGCTCTGAAGCAAAGACACAATTCACAAAGCGGAAGACCACTGATGAACCGTCACCCTGATCTCCTCCCCCAAGCGAGCTTGTCTTCCAACACTGCTGGAAATGGGCCCGATGACGAAGTGCAAGAGCACATGTCTGTGGAGCCTGGTTTTCCACCACGTGTCAATGCACCTGGTGTCACCACTAAAGCACCCTCTTGTTCACAAGAACAAGGTCGTCGAAGTAGGAAGCGGCGCCACAACAACGACGTGCGGAAAGCCAAGAGAGGCTGCTGCAAGTGATACCCTGAAGAAGTTAGTTTTCAAAGACGACGATGCAGGCCACGACACGGCATCATCCCGCTGCAGCCCACTCGTAGATGCAAAACTTGAGCTGATCGTTGGAACTCCTCCTGCAACCGTGGATCCCGCCGAGTTAAGAGACATTGTGAACATTGCATGTGCAGCCGCAGTAGAAGCAAATCCTACTACTTCAACATGAAGGACCACGAAGGAAGTTTTAGCTGCCGCTGAAAGATAGCATACATACACTTTTAGAAGACTAGCTGCAGATAGAAGTTCAATCTTCACTAGACCCTTCCGTTTCTTAGCACAACAGCATGTCACATGTGCACGTAATGTATTATCTTTTTTGCAATGGAAGCTGAAAATGTGCCCTCTTTTTCCCACAATTTTGAACTCTCTGAATTGCTAATATCTGTCCACTTCGTAAGTATGAAGGGCTGAAATTCTATCCTTGATTTGTGGCCATGCAGGTATACTCATGGTCGTCGGTGCTGGTGTGCGATGCATTGCTTAGCAACCATTAATTCTTCTTCGATGCTTCAGTGTAAATATCTATGCACATCGATAAGAATCTGAAGCACTCGGGTCTTGATCAAGTTCGACTCTACTCTTTGGAATACACCAGCATGTCCTTCTTCCTATCATATACAAACTGAAAATTGAGGGGGACTTACATGTCTTGGCTCGTTGCCGTTGCACTCACCAACTTTCGATTTTGGTGTACGTTGATACTTTCCGGTGTCTGTTCTCAGCAGTGGACTCTGTCTTCACAGTATCCGTGGCCTCCAATTCGAAGGCAACTGCTGCTTCCATCTTCTCAGGGTCGTCAACCTCTTCCCCTTCGGTATTGGTCTTCTCTTTGGCTACGTCAGTGGCAGGTTGGGTGCAGAGTTCTGGAAGTGCTCGATGTTGCATGTGTCTTCTGTGTATGCTCCTCCTAGAGGCTGCAATTAAAATTGCAATTGCTCTTCTTTTATTGTTGATGTAGTTCTTGGTTTTGGAGTTGTTGCGTTGATACTGGTTGCGATTGGGAGCATAGATACGCCTTTCTTTTTCGGCATTATCTTGCATTTCTTTGCATTCCTCTTGTTCGTCACTGCTTGGTTTCTTGATTCGCAGTCTAACCAATACTCGTGTCATGTGTGCACCGTGAGCCATCTTGATGTGGGAATTCATCTTGTTCGTCATGGATTCCTGAGGCTGCTCACAACACATCGAGTACTCATAACCCATGAGGTCAGCATTCTGTACCACGTTCAGATCCTTTTCACCTCCCATCTTTGCAAAGGAGTTATAACAGTCTTGCTTCTGAAACTCTGTCACAGATGCGGAGTCTACAACCTGTGATGCACACTGCAATCTTGCAGGCCAGAGAAATTCCAAATCTGTTAACCAGATCGATTTCTTTCTTCTTGATGTTGACACACCACCTTTGCTTCGAGTCTTGGTCGGTGTCCTCTTGTGATGCGTCATCTGCGGTTCTTGATTATCTTCTGTTCTTCTCGCTTGTTGATCGTTGGTGATGTCTTTGTACTTGCAGCGCCAAATGGAGCACAAGCAAATTTGAACGCATTGTGGAGAATGGTGGTACTTACCTTTGTTACGTGGAAGGTCTTGGTTGTTCACTTTACAAGTTGGTGTTTGCGTGACCTGTTTGCGTGACGTGTTTGCGTGACCTGTTGGTGACCTGTTGCGTGATCGTTGGTGACAAGTTGGTGTTGCCTGACCTGAGGTTGTGCTGATCTTGAGTCTTTGATGTCTTCAAGAGGCAGTAGCTCGGTAGAGCTAATCTGTTGTGTAGGATATGTGGCTTTTCTGATCTGTGACTGAGCAATCTAATAAGTACGTTCAAATAGGTTGTTTCCAAATACTGAGACTGCAGAAATGCAATGCAGATACAAAACATCAATAATTTCATAATAAAGGGGGTGGGGGAGAGATCTTTCCCCTGTTTGTTGCAGCCTGTTTGTTGCAGTAGTGATCATTTGTGTGTAATCCTTGAGGTCGATCTTGCTTGTTGTGTTGTTTGCTTGTCCGGTAGGTGACGATGACTGCGTGACGCTTTCTCACTGTTGCTTGCTGTTCTGTACTTCTCTCCATACTAGATCTACACTTGGGGTGGCTTGGAGGCAATCTCAGTCTAGTGAGTGGTGTGATAGGTGGGAGAATGGGGGTTGAGACTTATCTAGAGTTTGTGTGAATCCTATATTTGCATCTGGACACCATTGCATTGCAGCCAACACTTTACTCTCTACCAGCCTGCTCAGAAACTTAGAGTGCAATCACAGGCAACCTTCTACTTGTACGTGGTTTCCCATCTAGATCTAGATCTGTTCAAACACCCATTTCTCCCCAGAGACTTGTCAAAGAGCTTTGGTATCACCCTCATTGTAATCTGCCTCTGTCTACCACACACACATATCTCAGCATTCCTCCATAGCCACCCTCACCTCTCTCTTCAGGTAAAGCAAATCATTAAGCAATCACCAAACACTCGCCTAACCAAACTCTGACACACAAATTTCCTTGGTAGCGAAATAGAGAGCAACCAGCTTGATTCTTCGAACAGTATAGCAGCTCACTTAGGTTCTCCAAAGTAAAGCGTTCAATTGTGAAATAACCAAGGAGGTATGTACAGGTAACCTAACTTTGGTGTAGCCAAGAAGTTAATTAATCACCAAATCAAATCTCGAATTTAAATTGAGAGCGGCGTTTCAAGGCTCGCACTCCAAAGAACCGTCAAGCGAGGACATGCATGCTACACTAAATTTGTATATAGTGTGTAGAGGGTATACAGTGATATAACCTGAAAGGTATGCACTAGTGAGTTTGTCAGGGCATGAATAACTCAAAGTATGCTCAGTTTTGAGAAGAAACCAAATAGTAATTAATAATTGAAATTGAAAACTAGACTCAAAGTTTGGATAACCAAGTAGTTGAGTGAGGTGAGTTGGTTTAAACAAGCGGTATACTTTAATTAGTTAAGAAATCCATAATTAAATTCCACACACACACACGTTTTTCTTTTGAAGATATACTACCAATAGTTTGCAGACATAAGTGATTAATTGAATATAAAATTCTAACTGTTATCATTAAAAAAAAATCAAATATTATAACACAGATGCATCATTTCTGTACTTTTTTCTCTATCACCCAATTCTGAGTATATTACTTAAAATGTTCACAAAAGAAAAACAAAGATAAGCTTCCGTCAGTTAGAAAGCTGTTAATTTCTTACGCATATAATTACAACTCTAATGGAGAAACCACCAAGTTCTCACATTTATGATTATATATATATATATATATATATAATGTTATTAGATATATTTAATTTTTTTAAGTTTTGTTGCTCGACTTTTTAGATACCTAACTGATACCTTCAAAATCATGAAAATATTGAATCTGAAGATGAAGTTTATTCAATATAATATACCTAGTGGAATTTGGGAAGCTTTTGGGCATATTTATTGTTTCAAAATAAAAAGATCACAGTGAAAATCCAATATTCTGTCTTAAAAATCTTAACACATTTTGGGAAAATCACACATGGGTAAACTTTTTCATTTTATATCAAAATTGACAAGTTGTCATCAGTTTATTCTTATTCAATTTATCATTTATATACACGTTGTATTTATTTCTTATTTAAAAAACTAAGTTGGGCAAAAGGTGCCATAAGCACTTCCTTGTCGAGTTTGAAGTCCAAGTCTGCAGTATAAAAGGCATTTAAACTTAATAGGTAAAGATATTTTGTATTTGTTTTTAATTTCAAATTCAATATCCAATAGCAAATCCACACAACAAGAAAGACTCATATACAACTATACCTATAAAGTATACATCTTTAACATTCATGATAGAATTTTAGAAACTATAAATAATCTAATGTTGCATCATACCTTACAATTGGATTAATTTCATCATAATTATTCTTAATAAATTACTAAATTTTGCGTCTATCACCAAAATTGTATTATAATATATGCATTGATCTTACATACTTAATACTTCTATTCTTTAAATTTTAAATGTGATTTGTACATAAAAATACAAACCCAAGTTACAAACTGCTTGAATAGACTTGAAATCAAGATCTTTAAATCTTAAAGGCTATCTGAGGAATCCCTGAACTTGTTGCAAACATAAATAGACAATGTCAAAATAGTTGTATTGGAAAGTATACAAATTTCTTGAAGCATTTTTATATAATCTAGAAATTTGGTGGAATTCTTTTTCAAGGTTTTAACATAGATTTGTTCAAACAAATTTGTCCTAGAACCGTGTCTCTTTTACTTTAAAGACCGATGAATTAATTCATTGTTTTTATAATATAGCTGAAACTTATGAAAAAATAAGGAAAGTATAGAGAGATGATGATATTTTGACATGATTCATGGAAGCATAAACTTAAAGAAACCTTTATGATTGGTTATTTACATAAAAAATCACAACTTCATAAATTTTCTTCAAATTGAAACATCTATACTATGATGATCATAGTATACATCTGCATTCAGTTGTTCCAAATCTACTCCTATTTTTATCTAACATTATAATATCAAAATATCTAAGAAAATTAAATTCCACAAATAAAAAATGTTTCATTTTCAAAAAGATTTAAAATCTGTTACACTAAATTTTTAACTAAGTTAAATCTAAAATGTCATTCCCTTATAACATTGTACAGGATTTCATAAATGGTGGTCTAATGGGCAATAATCCATAGCAGTCTTTAGCTCTTAGCTCTTAGTGGACATCAGTCTTGTAATTTGTGGTTCTAAATGAATAAAACTATGTGGAAGGCTTGAAAAGCTATCTTGTAAAAAAAAAGTTCATATATATGTATGGGAACCAGCTACGGATTTGGGGAATGCTCCTGCACCACGAGATGATAAGGGAAGTAGATGATACAGGGAATAGACAATAAAGGGGGGAAATGCTATGATTCCCACCAAGATGTCATACCAGGTGGACTGAGTGGTGTCTTAGCTGTTACAATTAGATACAACAAATTAGACTATTTAAGATTAGCATAGGGATGCTATTACTCATCTGGTGTTCTGGATTATGCTATGATATGTTTCCTCATGGGTTACGACAGTAGACAACCTTCAGATCACAAGTGCTAGTTACAGATTCGAATTTGTTTGTGTAATTTGAACTATTGATACGAAGTCACTGCGGGAACATGAATCATTGGAAATTGATTCCTGACATGAGTTATTTGTAAAGTCATTTAGTATATGATTTAGGTATCATGAGTATTTATTGTACAAAATCTCAATTATTCACTTTAAACAGTTGATACACATGGAAGAGTTTGGTGGACTCTCCATATTGGAAGTGTAAGAGCTTGGTAATCTTTAAATCTGAGGAAAACAAGTTTTCAAGGATATAATGATGGCAAAACTTGTTTTTCTAAAAAGAAAAAATATTTGTTCGACAGGGAACCTGATTTGGTATTGGTGTATAAAATTCAATTTGTATGTGCAACTCACAGTTAAAGTCCCAAATCTTATGAAGTGTTCCCTAACCTTACCCCATAACTCAGTTGATACAGTGACTTGATCTAGAATACACTAAGTTGATAATTAGGTTTAATATAAGTGAAGGTCACTAGTCCCTGCTGATTACCATCCCCTCTACTTTATGCCAAATTAGGAGGATCGTCATGACTTTCATATTAATTTTAGTTCAGTGTTAGACTTTAGTAATTAAACTTACTTAGATCCATCATTTTTGCTAGTACTGCAGGGGAGTTTGGGCTGCAGCCGTTTCACAAGTCGGGGATGTGATGCCTTGATGTGTTCATCCAAGAACTGGGGATCATGTAATTGGCCACCACTGTACTCAATCCCATGTACTGTGCGGAATGGGTTTCGACATGCTTTCCATGGTTTGTTCTTGCAGTCACACTCTCCAATCTTTGGAGACCCAGCGAAATAATGACCGGAATAGTATGGCCCACCTTCAAAGCATGACAAACTCAATCAAAGTCAAACTCTGTATCATTTTGATCTCAAGCAATTTAGCTTCATTTCAGAACCAAACATATGTTTGGTGACCATGATTCAAAGTGCTACTAATGACATAATGAAATTTACTTGGTTTGCTTTAACCTAAATGAATTTTGCAAAAATAAATCATATCCTGCTTTTACATAATGTTTTGCTATTTTCTGAATTTCTCGTGAATTTTTCTGTAACACCAACAACTGCAATAATTGTATCAATCACCTACATGTATTTGAAATAATAAAAAACCTAAATATCTTGTTTAAAAATTCAATCATTTCATTCAGGTTTCTTCTTATTCCTCCTAATCACATATTTCTTTCAGAAATTGCAATTTTCCAGGATTTTCAAATACACCAAATAGGAAAACATTGCACTTCTGACGTCTCTTTTGCCTAACCAAAAAACTCAGAAATTCTAAAATTCTAAAAAATGAAATTATTAGATTTCTTTTTTAATATTTTACATTCATTGAAAAAAGATTCATAGATGTTTCTCTTTCATAAGAACATTTTATTTAATAAACCATAATTAGCTAACATTTATTAAGAGTGGAATACATCATAAAGCATATTCCACATGTTATTTTAAAACTTAAGCTTTATTGCTTTTCAATTTTCTACAATCCATTGAATAGAAAAAATATTGTATTCTACATGTGTAAGTGTAGATGAGAATTAATGCTCAGTCATTTATTTCAGTTTCGGAATAAAATTAGATATTTGGTGCCAAATTTTTAAAACATCGTGAAACAAAATTAGATGATATATTCAAAATTTAGTTAATATTCTTGAATATTAGTGACTTCAATCAATTCAACATCAGAGAAAAAGTTGTAGGAATCTACTTCAATATATTTAAGCTCCTAGATTTCGCTTAGAATTACTTAGGTCAATGAAGAATTTTTATCATTCTTTTACTTTATGTATAAATGTTTCTTATTAAAAATAATAAAAACTCAAATATAACAAAAAATAATCTAGTATAATTCGATGTAGTTTGAATATATACCATAATATCAAAATATGGTAATATGTTCAAGATTTGAACAATATCTCCTTATATTATTGACTCTTGTAAATCTGATAAGACTAAAAGTCCCATAAGCTTTTTTCAAGAGTCTACACTAAAAAATTTAGAACATTATACTTTTGATTAAATGATATAGTTCAATGAAGAATTCTACACTTTGTAACATTATATTCAAAGACATTCCAACATCTAAACTAATGTTTTCAGAAACATATTTAGATTGTAGATTTTTTAATATGCAACAAAAAAACTAGTTGCAGTAAAATTTTATTTTGTATAAACAACCTATGGAAACATGTGAAATTCTGAGCAGAATCAATTATAACAACAAACCCTCTCTTTTAGAAATTGGTTTTTTATTTCAAAAGATGAAAGTTTAAAGGGATTTATCAAATCTTAAGATTGCAACTTAAATGTTGTGAATATAAATTGATATAATAAAAATTTGAAAATTAAGTTTTAAATTAATATAAAAACTGATCAAAATGAAATACCTAATCAAAATTTCAAACATACGCTACATATTTGAATTCCTCGTCATATTTCTATAAATTGATTTTAAAATTATTCTTCTCACTGAAAAATTGAATTTAATCTTTAATGAAATTGATGAAATTGCTTTAAGCTCGTTGATATAAATAACGGGACTTCAGAGTTCTTGTTCGTATTATAAAATACAAAAGAATTGTCAAATTTTCGTTTCTAGAAATTCAGAATGGTATAAATGTAAGATTCAAAAGAATCTGAGTTAGAAAACGTATGTAGTAAAGACAGTTTTCAAAACTGGTTTAATCTTTTTTAAGCCCTAAAACTCCTTGACAATTTCTTGAATAAGTGTGTCCAAAATTGCAATTTTCTATGCATAGGCTAATTTTCATTTTTTTCTTTTTTTCTTTTAAGGACTATAATCATTAGATCTTGAAGGAGGTATCTATGAGAACTTTGTGTAAATTTTTTGGCATTTTTGACCGCACATATTAAGGAATTATAGCATTTGATGTCAAAATCTTAATTTTTTTGGATACTGCCCATAAGGTTTCCCATAGTTTGACTGCTTGTATACTAAAATTATTGCACTATTGAAAATGGGGGTTTTTGATATTTGGATATTAGACAATCTCAAGAACATGTATACCAAAAATTTCATGTATTAGACAATCATAGCATAGCACAAAAAAACATGCAAGCGAGTACATGTCAAAGTGTTGCACATATACGGTTCAAGCTAAAGAATTTTTGGTAAATAGAGATTTCCAACATTCTGAAGTCCAAACGATCATCACATTAGTAATCATTTAATATTAAATATGGTAAATTAAAAAAAAAACAAAAACAAAAAAAATATTACATCACAAAAATTGACACAAATACAATGGATAAAAAGATAAAATGGGCGGGCAGGGGGGTAAAGGCTTAGGGGGCATCATGAGCGGCCCCTGCCCCATACCCAACTTGGCATCCACCTAGCCACCAAGGCCAGGCCTCCGAGCCTCTCTCCCTGCTCTACTATGTTGGACCCCCCCCTCTACCCCCCCCCCCCCCCCCCATTACCCCATGCAGCTCCAAGGGCAAACCCCACTGTGGCCATGCCGCTACCACCCTAGGGCAGTGGGTTCTGTTAATTGGGTCTTGCCCTCTGGCTGACCTTTGCCCTCCCTACTCCGCCCATCCCCGCCTTTCCCACCATTTCTTTCTCAACCCGCCCTTCCCGATCGACCATCCGATAGTGACGCCCCTTGGGCTTTGACACCCTTCTTTGACCACCCAAAAGGGCCCTCCTTCCTCATCCCCCTTCTTCTAAACTTGCTACCTTCTTCTTCCATGTCCACTTAAGGTTGAGACACCCATAGTCGACAGAAGACCAATAGCCGATATCTTCTAATTCCTAGATTATGAAAGAACAGATGTACCTCATTTGTATATATCGGCTATTGGTTTGGAAGTACTTTTCACTTTGAAAAATTGTACAAATTTCAATATTGGGAGATAATTCATGGAAAAATGCTCATTCTTCATAAACCTTATTTTCCTATGAATCAAAAATATCTCCTTGTCGATAACCCAAGCTTTGATATGCTAAATTGCTTTAAGTTGTCGGTTATAGGTGTTTCTACCTTATATAGTGGGATCCATGTGCGTCTGTGTGATAAGAAAAAATTGGCTGTGACCTCCTTCAAAACCTCTCATTTCTCCTACCTCATACATCTATAACATCTATCTCTTATACACTGCAAAATTAATAAATTTGGTTTTTGTTTTTTGAAGTCAGGTTTTTTGTTTTTTGTTTTTTTGTTTTTTTGTTTTTCTTTTCTTTCAGTAGTGATAGTAATGTAAAGAAGGCTTTCCAAAAAGCTTTTGGATAATGAAATAATACCACAACATTAGATTGGACAACGGAAGAAATGTGAATTTTGGGATAGAGAAAAAAAATTCATGGGAACAAAAGAAATGAATATATTTTAAGTCACTTACATTATCAAATGTTGTGTCAACGAAGGTGTTCATGATATTTTTGAAAGCAAGAAGTTCATGTGATACACATATACTTATTGCCACATGAAGGACAATAGTGATGTGGTCTTTTCCCAACATTACTTTTAACCTTGTTGCAAACCAGACAAGGGCTTCTCTTCTGCAAATACACCAGAAAACAAACACCTCGCCTTCGAGTAGGCCCAACAAGGTCTTCACAGTTACGCCCAATCCAGTTTCGCAATAAAGCTTCACATAAATCTGTTCGATACCGCAAGTCAGTCATAGGTTTCCTAACCGGTATACTCTTTTCACATTTATCAAGGTACACCAAATCCATGTTTATCACTGTTATGTCTAATAGGAAGAAGAATATATGATGCTACCATTCAAGTGAACGGTTCTGAGTGCAATATGAAGCCCGTAGTTGGTCGGCAACGTCGACCCCCTCCATGTGCGTTTTGTATTCTAAATGCATAGGTGATGTTAGTATTTCATAACGCATTGCTACATTCCGACGCGATATTGTTTCGATGTGGTATCCAGGTGTAGTAGATCGTAGAGCATGGGTAGATTAAAGTAGTACATGTTTCTTATCTTTCCAAACCACTACAGAGATTGTCCGCGACACATGCATTCTTCAATCCATCCATCCTTGCTCTTCTCTTATAAAAACCTTAGTATTCCTATATACTACAGGTAATCCTACACGGTTAGATTGCATTGTTTATGTTGCATAAATCATCTTTAATATAAGTCTTTGAATAGTCCCACACTTGTGAAAAAATTGTCCATAACATTTACATGTCTTCTACCGCATATATCACTTGTCAAGTCCAACAGCACGTTGTTTGCCAACCTCGATTCTCCCCTAGTTGTCCTGGGATCCACTTTCGAAATCAAAATTTTCCACAATAAATGGAGAAATTCCAAATGTACTTGGATATAGAACATGCTAAACATCAAACCTTTATGCCCCATTTTTGTGGTTTTGGGGGCATATATTGACGCATGGGGCAATATGAGCCTTTATACCTAATCATCATCTCGTCAACGGTGCACAATTTCCCCAACTTCCAAGCATTCTTACAATTCTCTCTTATGCTCTCTATCAACCACCGTACTTGGCCCAATTTGTCATATCCCGACAAATATTTCTCCCGTACATATCGTGTGGAATTAGTGATGAGTAAACATCTTGTCCATGAATCTTGAACTTGTCATCACTCTTGAAATGATAGAACAATGAAAAATATAGCCCCTCATGTGCCAATAGAATTTGATGTTTGGTTGACGTTTCATACTTATATACAACCAAATTGCTATAAAATCCTTGAACTCTTGAATGGTAAATTCTCTCTAACCTGCACCTCCAATGGTATTCCCTTCGCCATCTACCTCCGTGACACAATGGTTTGTCTCTCTCACAATGTCCTGAGGGGGAGCACAATAAAGTGTACCACAAAGTGCAATTTGTGACCAGAATTCAGTGAATTCAAAGTGGAGTGTTTGGGTACATTGGGAACGCGGGGGCTGTTCAACTGCCAACTTGCGAAGGGGCTTTTCGGTTGACACTTGTTGAGGGGTTTCTTGCTGGATACAGAAGCTGATATAGTCCTCTTCATTGTCCAGAGACTGCCGTGAATGCAGCGCAGCCATTTCTGCCCGGAGGGTGATCCTTCTGCATTTTCGAGGACCCCAAATTCATGCCTCAAGCTAGTTCCAAGGTAAGCAACATTGATGCTCATGGGTCTAGGTTTAGAGGGTTTAGGGGATAGGGTGCAGGCAATAGGGAAATTCTAGTTTCCAATGTCCTGCGCACTTCACTTTCGGATCACTTTGCAGCTAGGCGAACCTCATCAGATTGCACTGTGTTCGGAGAGGCTTCACTTGAGCGTCCGAGAATTTGTTAATTTTGTAGGATCTGGATCTCTATTGTGTATTGTTGTGTGCATGCGCATGCTTAGAGCTCGGAGCGCTGTGAATTTTTGGATAGAAGAAACGCAAAGCGTACTGAGTGGAGGCATAATTTTGGGGTTAGGGAGATTAGGGTTTGTATCGGTCGAGGGTGTGACTGCAAAGGACCGTGAAGTGGAACTACGTCGTTATTCACAGTGCAGTCAATTACTCAGTGTCTTCTGGATGGCAGCTACTCGGCGTGACTTCGCTGGCGCATTCCCTAAGGCCGATCCTGAGCTGAACAGAAAGAATGTTGAGCGGATTAAATTCGCAAAAACCCTATTTGATCGTCGTCAGTGGAGTGTGCAGAAATTTGCGGAGGAGCTCAAGTACGAAGACGCAGGGATCTGCGGAAAGACAGAGTGCGGGACTCAGCATATCACGGAGGCACATCTAAAGCGCGTCTTTCCTACAAAGGGCGGAAGTGGTATTCGCGTCATTCCAAACGTAGAGATTACTGAGGAGGAGTGCGGACAAGTGCTTCAGCTGTACCAGTCCGTGTACAACCATCCTCCTCCGAACAAGGAGTTTGCACGGTACTTTCTAAGGAGCTGGCTGGCGGAAAGGGAGGGGAAGGCTAAAATTAACTGGGCGAAGTTTGCCTACGACGTATGTCGGAAGCAATACGTCGCATGGGAGAAGGATGGGAGGGTGGAGGAGGCGTGCCGCATGAAGTGGGACGACCTACAGGGACATGAGTTCGACGATAGCGTGGGCCAGGTTTTAGGGTTCGGAGGTGAGCGACGTCAGTTTGGAGCATTTGCCGGGAGGATTCGCTTCTCGCAAGAGCAGAAATCGGAGGTGCAGGACATGCTCAAGTGTGCAGAGGTGGAGAGTTCAAAGATTGGGCCTAAGATGTAAGTCATTCTCAACCTTCGTTTCGGACGTGCTCACCAACGTCGTCTTAGGGAGTGTCATGTAGAAGCTGAGAAAGCCCTCGTGGAAGCAAGTGGAGGTTCAGTCGATCAGAGTTAGGGTTTTGTCAATAATGCATGTGCGACTCGCACTAGCCCCACGTTGAACTGTGGCCGGGAAGGATAAGTGATAATGGCGTACAGACTGATATGAGTTTCTGCGCTTTAGAGGAGACCTCACCACCCTGTTGTCGATTATTGCCTGGCCGTTAACCAGATATTCCAAGTTACGAAGAGGAAGTTCGTAGGATTGGAATCTTTGCAGTGCAGATGTATCTGCAAAAACATGGTCATTGCGGGTTTAGGCATGTACATAGACAGAACAAACTGTGAAGTGAAGTGTTAGGGTTTCGATTAATTGAGGGTGAGGAGACAAAACTGAGACAAATGCGGCTGTGCAGATCATTGCTGGAGCATCAACAGAAGGAATTGCAGCAGCAGTGCAAGGGCATGGACGGAGCACTCGCAGAGCGGCAGAAATCTTTGCATGAAGAGGAGCTCAGCTGTGCTAACATACGAAGGAGGCGAGAGAGTTTGATCGCACATTTTACATCGCTGAGGTATGGAGAGGGGTTTGAGGATAGTGAAGTGCGGACTGTGGGCGAGACATGTCCGGAAGAGGACGAGGAGTTGAGAGTGCTTGATAGAGATCTGGAGTTCGGTGTCCACATCCTCAATCAGGAGAGTGCGAGAACAGAGCAGCTTGAAAAAGAGCAAGACCAGATGCAGACAGAGTTGAGAAGAGTTGAACACGACATAAGGCTTCGAGGCGTGGCATCTACACGAGCTGAGATATGGGTCGCAAAATTAACGGAACAGGTGCAGCTCATGGCGGGAGGCTCCGGAATGGGGACATCACCCTTGCCGATTCGAAATCCGAAAGTGCCGTCGGAAGGGAGAGGAGGAGTTATTCGCATCTCGAACTGCCCCGTCTGTGGCTACAACTTTAAATGCCACAATATAACCGTCGCAGACTGTGGATGCACGTATCATCACTTCTGTCTTGCGGCTTGGTTAAGTGACGGGAGAAGGAGATGCGCAGGTGCTGTTTGCGAGATGGAGTTCGGTTCGGACTGGCTGGCGAGTTTTGGAGCGAATCAAATCATAATACCCCTGTTGAGGACTCCAAAAACGGAAGGGCGTGTGGGAAGGACTACGAACCAGGACGACGGTGTTGTGGCAGCAGCTGCATCCACGAATTGTAAGTCCTCGATTCCCACGCTGTATTTATGAGCCCTTCAGAGGGGAGGCTATTTACCCGTGTCTTCTTGTGGAGTGACTGTGTTTGTGGTCTTCCCGGTTGCACATTTTGTTTATAGTGTGTGGTCGGTGCCCTCGTCGTGTCTACTGGTAACTCGATGATTTCTTCATGACGATGGTTGCACGGGTGATTCACAAGATACAGTACGAAAGAGCATGGCTGCGTGTAATTTCTTTAGACTCTGAGAAGTTGATCAGGGCGTGCAACGGCTCGGTTGTATGGGGAATATCCAGTAATGTTCTGAGCATGTCACTTGTGGTTCCGAGAAGGTGAGTGTCATGCGACACATGCAACTCGTCATCTACGTTGTTATGATAATGTAGATCAGATACCTGATTAGGCGGTTCGGTGGTTTTGTGTTGATAATGTCCTACTAACTTATACAGGAGTCCGGGCCTGGAGGGACTCGGTCACCCTTCATGGCTGACAACATCTGTGCGGACGTCATCTCCCAATGTAGAGTACATATGAACGGACGTTGGAGGACAAACCCGCTTGGGGATAACATTTTCTTCTTGAAAGCCGGGTCCTTCGCACAGGAACACAGTTTAGGTCACATTTCCTGGCACCTGTATAAATTTCTCTGGACGGCACTTTCGCAGTTGCTCATGTGCTCAATGGCGATGGCTGCCCTCGAGTATGGAAATGCAGAGCTCCTTTGTTGTTGGAGTTCACTTTATTCACTTCAAAGTGTCCCTCTGTCACTTGTGCGGTGTCGTAGTGATGTAGTGAGAAAGAAAGTTTTGTAGCTGCACTTCATGTGCCTTGTGTCGCGTGGGGCTTTACTTCCACTGTGGTACCGCTGAGAATCTACTTCTGATGAACATGTGGATATTTATTTTCACGCTGCTACTTGGGATTTCACTTCGGTGCTTCACGGTTTAGAGTGTCGACCCTGAACTGCAGCCGACTCACTGAGGTTTCACTCTGGTGGCATTGTGAAAAAGGTTTCGAGGTTGACTCGGTTTCACTTTGCTTGGTAGTCACTTTACGTTACCGGCTACTTCTACTGACCATTCTCAGAATTTGCTATTCTCTTGCTATAGCCCCTGTACTCGTTGGTTTAGGGTTTCCTCTGACTCACTTCACTTTGCTGATGCTTCCCCTTTGCAAACTTGGGCTTTCACGTACGTGTTGGCTTCACTTTGCTGCTGTGAAGCTTGTCGGCGAGATATTCACTGTAGCACTTAGCCTTTCACGTTGAAGGTGACTTCACTTGAATATTGCCTTCGCCTACGATGGACACTTCACTGGGCCGATGTATTCACTTTCGGTAGGTGATCATAGTGGATTCACCGCTTCGGTTCAGCACTCCTCCTCTTATCCTACCTTTTATGATTTATCATTTGACGTGGTCGAAATGTTCGAGAATGTGTCAAGCTAATACAAAGCTGGAATTGTTGGCAGTTGCAGTGTATATGGACTCTGCTTCGGTGACTCCGCTGTCTCAGCGCTATGGCGAGTCGGGCACGCCTTCCTCGGGACGCGTGGGGACTCCTGCGTCTGGGAGTTGTGGAACGCCTGCGGGAAGCGTCGGAAAGGATCCAGAGATTCGGAGGGTGGTGAACGTGGATTTCTCCGCTTGCCCTGCCCCTGAGCCACTTGTACCTACAGCACGTGCGTCGAGAGATGCATCCATCGCACCTCCGGCGTGCCACAACAGTATCCCGTTTGAGCAGGAGGATGTCCGCGTTAGTCAGTCCCGATCGTCCTCAGAGACGGCGCCAGGTGCTGCCCGTAAGAAGGCAACTGAGACGTCCATCCCGGAGACGCTACCGGCAGCTGAGGGGTGGTTTGATGAGCTGTATGTAGAAGAAGGAGTCACCAAGGTGAACTGCAATGCAGGGTCCACGGATGGGGGCGACGAGGTTCAGGAGGATGCGCCGGAGTTGGAGACTGTAATGAGTGGAGTGGAGCTTGTATGTAAGACTACCGTGAAGGTCACAACCGTGGAGGAGACAGAACCGGATGGGATAGAGGAGTGCCCGTCTAACAAAACGTCCGGTTCTCACATGCCGGAGCGGTGCGCGACGCGGCGGCAAGCTGCGCTATGCAACACGCTGTGCCCGTCGCCTGCTGTAAGCGGGGCAACACCGACGGGGTCATGCTTACCAGGGCGTGCGAAGAAGATCACGGCGGGGCGGGGGCGAGTAGCTGTGGGGGCGGCAAGAACGGAGAAGGCGTCTAACATGAAGTCCCTCACGCAGGTTGGACTGCAGGAGAAATTCAGAGCACCGGGCGTTGTGAGCGACGCAGGAAAGGGACGAGGTCGTGGTGGGAAGCTCGCAAAACGCAAGCGCGACCTCAACAACGAGTAAAAGGCCCAGGGAATTTGTGAAAGTCCGGAAGAGAAGTACCAAGTACGAAAGATGTGGGTTGTTGTGAATCAATCGGCATAGTGCGGCGGGGGAGGCGGAGGGTATTTATGTACAAAGTATCTTACTTTTTTTTTACACTTTTCATCTTACTTTTGATATGGACTAGGATGTTCTACTGAGGATGCTCCGCATAGTGGGCATTTCTAAAACGCGGGAATTAATACTATGCTTTGTGGATACTGTGCACAAAAATTTTGGTTATAAAGTTCACCTATTACTGATGTTGGTTTTATGGCTTCGCACATGTTTGTGAAATTAGGAGGGCTCCATTGAATCGCCTCGCTGTTTGATCCACTGTGTTAGCCTTATGTCATGTGTGATCTTGAATTGCATTGCCTGGTGATTGCGATATGCTGGTTATGAATGCTGTAGATAGTCTCTGGTTCACTGCTGCTCCGTGCTGAGTCGTTTCTCAGGTACCCAGGACGCAGAAGTGACGTGGAGCGACACGGAGTGGGTGACAAGGTGAGCACTCATCCGTCATGAAGTGTCTTAGTAAATCTCATGTGTTAACCGGAGATTTATCCATCTCCCCTTTCCCAGTTCCAGTAACACTTTGTACAGTTTTCCATCCATGTCCCCGACAGTCATCCAGTCGGCTGGATGAACTCTGTCAGAGCCGACTGGATGAACTTTGTCGGAGCCGACCGGATGATTTCTGCTAGACTCTTAAGGCAGGTTTTAGGGTTTCTAAGATCATTCCTCACTAGTGCATTCAGAGTTAGGAGAGACTGAGGAGCTTTTATGAGCTACTGTACCATGATCTTGGGGCGGATTTGACCCTCTTTATACAGTTTTGACTCACTTTTCCACTTCTTTTGAGTGTTTCCAGCATTGTATGAGTGTTTCAGCACCATTGCTAGTTGGGTTTTTGTAGGGTTTTGATGGGTTGTGAAGGTTAGGGTTTTATGGGAAATCCTCCCTTTACCATTGGCGACCATGCTCTAGTTCGTTCCATGTGAATCTCCTGCTGTTTGGGGGCTGTCCACACACTAGAAGGGTTAGAAAGTACACTCATTAGGGCTGCAGGGGTGCAGCAGGAGCTGTTACGACCTCCTAGTAGTGGTGATTGTTGTTCATTCTCAGTTCACAGGCTGCACAGTTTTTGATTGGGTGTTGGGAGTCACTGCAAGTGTCTGCATTGGGGGCAGGCTGCACCATCAGCACTGGCAGAATCTTTGTTGTTTCACTCAACATCACTGGGGCAGTAGACAGAGGACAACATTACTTAGGTGTTTCCAAGGTGGACGCACTGGTGCAGTTACAGAGGCAGACCAGCACACGTCCAGAGCGCAGTGACAGCAGAGCGGATCTGTTGCAGACTGGAGGGCGTAGGTGCTGCGACATTTTGTGAGAGGCAGAATTTTCATCACCCACCACAGTGAACTGAGGGCAGTTCCCAGATCGAAAAAGGGGATACAGGCTGATCTGCAACCTCATCACGGGAGAGGAGGTGAAGGTAAGTCACTGTAACCCTAGTATTTTAGATTCAAAGTTACAGATCCAGAGAAACTGCTGTTAAGGAATTTGAATTTTGAATTTGGGTATATCGATTGGCACCTCAGTCAGCCTTGCGGATCTCAAAGTTGGAACCTGGTCAGACTGTAGGATAGTGTGGAGTACTTGAGTCTGCAATTGAATTGTGTTTTGGGTAAAACTGTAAGGACAGTTAACCACAGGATTAAAAATCTGTAGGAGTTAATACACTGCGAAAAAGGGGATAGCAAACAACTGGGAAGTATATCCCAGAACATGTTCAGTAAAAATTTTCAGTAAGGAAAAAGATGGTACTACTAACCGGGCCACACAGCTAGGGGGCTGCGGTCTGTGAGTGTTGTATTAGCAGGAAGACTCAGGACAGTGAACAATCGACTGACTGTGAAGGGAGAAGTGCAATCAGTCAACAGCAGAGGCAAGTAGCACCATACAAGCAGCAGAACAACTCAACAGTCAACAACCACCATCCATGGAGGAGGGGGACCAAAATGACCTGCGAGCAGAAAGGCAAGCCAGGGAACGATTTAGACGCTACATGCAACGGGATGAACGGGCGACAGAGCCAACTCCAGCGGAAGGACATGGCCGACTTAGCTCACAGGGCAGTGCGGCTAAGCAGGTAGGAGAACTCATTGACATGGAGGTGGAAAACGACCTGTCATCATCAGATGGGAGAACCAGAGAGAGCAGATTTGGAGGGGAGACTCAGTTCGAAAAAGGGGATAGGCTGAGCCGCCAGCCTGACCCAACTAGTATACCTTGGAAGTATCAAGATATGAAGAGGACATCATCATTCAGGAAGGATTTTTCCACTGCTGCAGATGATTACAACACCTTCAGAGAAGAACGCAGACAAACGCAGGAGGTCTTCGCAGAACCAACCCAGTGGCCCAGTACAGTCACTGGCAGAGCCGACGCGGGCACAAGGCCAATTCGGGGGCGCAGCCGACCAGTCTCTCCTGAACATCTGCCACAAACTCCAGAAACCTTACCTGCTGCTTTTCAGAGTTTGAAGCAGAAGCTGGAAGAGACCAAGAGTCGATCAGTTCAGGAACAGGGACTGGCGAATTCCACAGAAGGTGGACCCAACAGGAATGTTCATTTTTTGGACGAATTCAGACTCCGGGCTGAGTGGAAGCAAGAAGAGGAGGACAGGCGGGCTGTGGAAGCATTCAAGGCAGACTTACAAGCTAGAAGAGAGAGGGCCAGACAGCATCCCACGACCAACACTCACAGTAGGCCTGATCCAGGTAAATACCTCCAGCAATTGGAAGCTTTACAGCAGGCGGCACCCTCGGGCGAGGCGTCGTTACATCACTGGCATACTGAGCCACAGTGGCCGCCAGAACCGTCTCAGACTGCATGGGAGCTTGAGTTCAACCGACGGGTCCAGGAGACAGCTCAGAGGTTAGCCACCCAGCAGTTAGCGGCACAGCAACGAGAGCAACAAAGGGTGGAGAGGGAAAGGCAGGAGCTAGCGCAGCTGCACGATCTATGGGAGGAACAGAGACGAGAGCGCAAACAGGAACAGACTGAAGGAATTCCGGTCAGGACTCCCTACTTAGCCGACCCAACTCCGGAGGTGCCAGAGGATAGAAAGATACCTGGACCCCTTCCAACTGCAGCTCCCTCGACAGTCCCTCGACCGCTTGCCTATGTGGATCACCTTACAGGTGATACCTATCACTCTGCCCAGCCGACTCAGCATACAGAAATCCCTGTCAGAATAGCAGAGCCCACTTTTGGGGAATCCGTCCCTGAAGTGATTTATGGGGGGAGACCTACAGTTCACACCTCATCCTCTGCCCCAGCAGGCTACGGCCCAGCTACTGTCCCCGGAGGCCCTCATAGTACTGCACCTACTCCACAACCTCCGAGGTATCCCACAGTGACATCAGTAGTGCGACCTCCTGCTGTGCCCACAGCCCGCACAACCGACTTCACCTCTGCGCCTCCTCGACCCCCTGTCAGTACTCAACGGAAGCAGTTGCCGTACAGAGCCTACAAGGAAGGTAGTGATCCAGATGCCCATCTCCGCTACTTCGATAAATGTGCGTGGTTCAATGGGGAAACTGATGAACAAGTGATTATCACACTGTTCGGGACGACACTGGTGGATAAAGCCCAGAGATGGTTTGATGATTGGCTGGATCACCATCTTTACTGCACATGGGAAGAGGCTAAGGAAGCTTTCAAACTGCGATATCGAGAGCAGGATTCAGATGAGCAGGTCTACATGACTCTCAGGACCTTCAAACAGGGTGAGGGAGAGAAGGTACAAGATTACTATGAACGTTTTATGAAGTTGATCAAGTGCCTGCAGACAGAAGTGGGAGAAGGGTTCAAGCTCACATATTTCAGGGCAGGTCTGCTTGATTACTTGAAGGTGACTACCAGTGGGTCCACAGCAAACACTCTTACCGAACTGAAGGAGTTGGCTAGGCGCTGTGAGACTAATTGTACTGATGCTTCGGGGAAGAAGTTATACTTTCAGGCCAAGAGGACAGAGCCGACTAATAGTCGGGCCAGTACTGCAAATGCCCAGGCAGATCAGGTGGAGACAGTCAACCGCAGGTTCTGCACGGTATGCAAGAAATTTGGGCATGAAGACAAATACTGCTTCGTGAACCCAGATAACCCAAACAACAGGCTACCCAGGGCAGATGGGAAGCCGACTGTAGGAGTTCACAAAGTATCGGCTACACAGCCGACTAGTGGCTCAGGAAGACCGTTCAATTGTAGACCTGGAGGATATCAAAACAGCGGAGCTGGCAGGATTGATGGGTGCTTCTTGTGTTTGGGCACTGACCATCAGATGCGTAATTGCCATTTACGTCTAAAGTTTCAGCAAATGTTGGCTGCTGAAAAGCTAGGAACTAACTCTGTTGGTGTCAACAGTGTGGAGTTGCAGGAGTTGGATAACCCTGAAGTGGCCACTATACTAACCAGGGCGGCTAGGGTGCGAGCCGGACTTCCACTCGAAGATAAGGAACTGAAAGAACCAGAACCACGCCTGCCCAAGACTCAGGCAGACTGGGAGAAGGAGGAACGGCTCCGGAAGGAATTCATTGCTTTAACTGAGGAGATTAATTGGGAGAATGAGTTGGCACAGCAAAAGGAAGAGGAGCTTCAAAAAGCAAATGTGGACAACTCTACATCCACAGTTACAGATGGACCAGTACTAGATAGTGACTGGGCAGGGTTTCCTGATGCGGACTGCTTGCAGGAGACACCCAAGCTGGTGCCGACTGGGACTTCGACAGAGCCGACTACTTCCCAGCATTCAACAGCCGTTAAGACTGTGAGCAGACAGATTTTACAGACACCCATTACTGTGTCTTTGGGGGAACTGCTTGAAGTGGCCCCCAACCTTACTGAGTATGTCAGAGCGAAAGTATTTCCCAATACTCAGAGACAGCATAGACTGTCATTTGAGCCGGTTCAGCATCAGCAGATTTCAACAAAGACACAGCCTATAACAACACCAGTGGATATCCAGAATCCCCAGGGATCATCGGTACCCCCTAACCTGGTTGTTGGTGCAGTAGATATTGATCGAGGCCTTCCGGTCATTTCTGTGCAGGTGGGGCAGTTAACATTGGATAACGTACTCCTGGATGGAGGGTCTGGAGTCAACCTAATTACTGAGGAGGAGAGAATTCGGTTGGGGTTGAAGGAGCCGTCACCAGCACCTTATCGATTGCGTATGGCTGATCAGGCCGTGGTGGAGCCAGTGGGGTTGATAAGGAATGTCCGGATTCATATCCATGGTATTCCGTACAACATCAGTCTGACTGTTATCAGGAACAAGGAGGTCAACGAAGCCTACAGCATGCTACTGGGCCGTCCTTGGCTCATAGATGCAAAGGTTACACATGATTGGGGAAACAAACTGGTTACTATCCGGGGCAACGGCACAGTCAAGACGATATCTATCAACCAACGAAAAGGTCCCCTGCCCAAGCTGCCAGAAGTACTGGTATGTTACAATTTAGCTGAAGGGCTGACGGACGAGGAGGAGGATCGGTTTTTGAGGACAGAGGAGGATATATTCGCAGTGGGGACTATTAGACTACCGGAGGGTTTGTGTCTTCCACTTAACAACGGGATTAACCGACCCCCAGCCGACCTTCGCAAAGCCGACTGTACCACAGCCGACATAAGAGCCGACTTGGGCACCGCCGACTCAGCGAAGGTACCTACACTAGTTCCGGATTCTGCCACTTACCCAGAACACTTTTATACCTTCACGGAGGGTGACATGCCGGTGGATGAAACACCTGTAAGAGACAAGCTAGGGGATATGAAGGTGGCAGCATGGAACCTGACTGAAGAGGAGCAGTTACGCAAGATCAATGTTGGCACTGAGGAGTCTCCCAAGATCTTGAAGATTGGAGCTCAATTGGAGCCAGCCATGGCCAAGGCAGCTGAGGACCTGTTGAGGGAGTATACAGATGTGTTTGCCTGGACATACAAGGATTTGAAGGGCATACCTCCATCGGTAGCTCAGCACCGGATTTTGTTGGAGAAAGACATTCCGCCTATCCATCAGGCCCGTTACAGGATGAATCCTAACTATGCCAGCATTGTCAAACAGGATATTGACAAACTGTTGGCAGCAGGGTTCATCATACCAGTCGAGGAAGCAACCTGGCTCTCACCCATTGTTGTTGTTCCTAAAAAGAATGGTCAATTAAGGATTTGTATTGACTACAGGAAATTAAATGCTGCTACTAAAAAGGACCCTTACCCTCTACCGTTTACTGAAGAGGTGTTAGATGCTGTGGCAGGTTATGAGATGTACTCCTTCCTGGATGGTCGGTCTGGTTACTATCAGATTTCGAATTGCTCCTGAGGATAGGCATAAGACTGCCTTCATCACGGAATGGGGCGCCTTTGTCTGGGTGGTCATGCCTTTCGGCCTGACTAATGCACCGCCGACTTATCAGAGGGCTGTGAACAAAGCATTCAAGGAATACTTGGGGCGATTTATGAAGCTGTTCCTAGATGACTTCACAGTGTACAGCGACCTAGCCGACCATTTGCAGAAACTGCGCCTCTGTTTCGAGAAGTGCAGACAGTACGGCATCAGTTTAAATCCAGAGAAGTGTGCATTTCTGGTCACCTCTGGCATTATACTAGGCCATGTGGTTTCTAAGGTAGGCAAGATGCCAGACCCTATGAAAATTGAGGTCATTCAGGAGATGCCCCGACCACAGCACGGAACCGACGTACAGGTTTTCAACGGATTTGCACAGTTCAACAGAATTTACATTAAATTCTATGCTCACATTATGGAGCCAATAACCAAACTGATGCGAAAATCCGAAGAGTTTGTGTGGATAGACAAGTGTGAAGCTGCATGGTTGGAGATCAAGGACAGATATACTAAGGCACCAATCCTGGTTGCCCCCCGCTGGGATTTGGAGTTTCATGTCCACACAGATGCCTCTGACATAGCCGTCGGGGCTATGCTGGCTCAGAACCAGACAGGGAAGTGTGACCAGCCGATCTCCTATGCTTCTAGATTGCTTAATTCTGCTGAAAAGAATTATACCACCACAGAAAAGGAAGCCTTGGCTATGGTTTATGCTCTTACAAAATATCGTCATTATCTTTTGTGGAATAAGGTGGTTTTTTATGTGGATCATATGGCTCTTGTGTATTTGGTTAACAAGCCTCAAGTGTCTGGACGGATTGCCCGATGGCTTTTGTTATTTCAGGAGTATGATTTCACAGTGGTGTACAAGCCTGGTAGGACGCATGGCGCAGCCGACTTACTCAGCCGACTTCCTAACGGCGAGCCGCCTACAGGAGTTCCTGAACAGCTTCCTGATGCGGGCCTGTTCTATGTATCCCCGGAATGGTTGCAAGACATCCGCGATTACTTGCGTACAGGATAGCCGCCTGCCACTATGCCTAAGGATGATCAGCGGAAGTTACTGTTACGGGCCCTCCCTTACACTTTACTGGATGGAGTGTTATATAAGAAGGGGCAGGATTTGGTACTCAGGAAGGTTTTAGACCCTGTCCAAGCCGACACAGTTATGAGGGAGATGCACGAGGGCTGCGCAGGTGGCCACTTCTCCCAGGACATCACCTCCAGGAAGATTCTGGATGCTGGGTACTGGTGGCCGACCCTCCATAAGGATGTTTCAGAGTATTGCAGGGCCTGTGATAAGTGCCAACGGGTCGGAGGATTAGCCAACACAGGACTCGCCCAGTTAGTCACCAGTCTACCTGCAGAGCCGTTCATGAAGTGGGGCTTAGATTTTGTGGGGCCCATCAAGCCAGCAGCAGCCAGGACAGGTAACAGGTACATTCTAGTCGCAACCGACTATGCGACTAAATGGGTGGAGGCTAAGGCACTCCGCACGAATACGGCCGCTGTCACTGCCAAGTTTCTGTATGAGAATATCGTGACCCGCTATGGCTGTCCTCTAACTCTGGTTAGTGACCAGGGCACTCACTTCATCAACGAAGCCATCGAGTACCTGGTACAGCATTTCCTCCTGCAACATCGGACATCCACCACTTACTCACCACAGGGCAATGGACAAGCAGAATCGACCAACAAGGTTCTAGGTCGGATACTCACCAAACTTGTCAGTGACAACAGGACTGACTGGGATGAGCATTTACCAACTGCCCTATTCACTTACAGGACCGCCTTTAAGGTTAGCACTGGGTATACCCCTTTTCAGCTGGTCTACGGGCTACATCCACTTATGCCTACGGAGTACACTGTCCCTACCCGCAGAACCGACGGCGAGGTAGATTTTACTCCAACTCGAGTCTTACAAGCCCGCACAGCCGACCTTGAGCAGCTCGACAGTCACCGATTGGCTGCACAGGCAGAGTCAGGAAGTCGGCAGTGGGATCGAGCCCTGTGGAGCCAACAGCATTACCGGCAGAAGGATTTTCAAGTGGGGGACCATGTCTTGTGGTACCCCAAGGGTGAAAAGGAGCACGCTGGAAAGTTTAAGAGCAGGTGGTTTGGGCCTTACCGAGTTCAGTACCGACTTCCCAATAATACCGCTTTATTGGTGACTGAGGAGCATTTCGAGCCCAATCCCATAATTGTCAACATAAACAAGCTCAAACCTTACCGGTTCTATTCTGCAGACCAGCTGGTCACTATTGGTCCCAAACAACTGCCACGTGGGTCATCTACGAACCCTATCCAGGAGTCCGATACATCTTTGAACTCCGCAGCGTCGCAGTCAAGTCATCCATTGGCCGGCCTCCAGGGTTTTTTTTCTCCATCCCCACCACTCCCAACAATGGGCGACTATGTGCTCCCAACCGGCTCTCTTCCTGACTCGATCGACGATCAGCCAACAGCAACACCCTGCATTGATGACTTCGCGCCTACCGCAACAATTACTCCGACCGTGAGCTGTTTTTCGGTACAGCCAGTATTCGATTTCTCTGACCTCCCTTCTTCTCCATCCGCCAGCCCTCGCTTGCCCCCTCTCTCTCGTGACTCCCACTTGGGCGGCTTTCTTTCTCCCATCTCCTCCCATACCCCTTCCCCTCTACTTTCCCCTATTCCAGTTTTATCGCTTCCCTTTGCCTCGACTTCCCTCCCTTCATCTCGGCACTACACTGCTTCTCTCCCCCCCCGCCCTTCTTCTTCTCTTCAAGTTTCTCCCTCCCTCCTTGACCGCCCTCTTCATTCTCTATCCGGTTCTCTCACTGCTCATCTTAGGGTTTCCACACCTTTGTCGGAAGGCGCTCGGGGGGACAGCACATTTGAGTCGCAACCTTCCAGCTCCGACTGCTCCAGGCGGCCCCTGCAGACACACCGCTCACTGCACACGACGGAGCTCACTTCCATCGCGGCAGGCACTTCGCCGACTCTCTACCAGCCCCCTCCCGTGATCGGCAGTGGTCCTCACTGTCGCTTATCCTCAGGTTTTTCGTCACTTTCTGTTTCTGCGAGTCAACTTCCCGGTTCGTCTGCTCTCTTTGCTCCCTTGCCGTCGTCCTCTCAGTGTTTT
Organism: Ceratodon purpureus; assembly: GCA_014871385.1. Classification (NCBI taxonomy): domain Eukaryota; kingdom Viridiplantae; phylum Streptophyta; class Bryopsida; order Pseudoditrichales; family Ditrichaceae; genus Ceratodon; species Ceratodon purpureus. Next base: position 27,413,351 of record CM026426.1, read on the forward strand.
ACGTCTAGGGTTTCCGCCAGTCCTCGTAGTACATCGAGTCTAGTTCTCCCCTCGGTCAAATTAGAGCCCGCTCACAGTTTTCAGTGCCATCCCTCCGAATTATTATCTACCCCTCCTCATCTTTTTGTCCCCTCTGTCTCTGATCACCCCGCACCTAACCCTAATTTTCGGCCACAGTCGGCACTGTTCGTTTCGTCTGATCCTGTCATTCTTCCCCACACTGTTAACCCCCTACATCCCTTCTGTGCGACCAACCGCTTCCCGCAGACTGAACCCTCTGAGTATACTTCCGAGGGTAGTAGTAGTTCGGATACATTAGATTTTCCTACGCATTGTTCCCAGGGTCCCGTCCGAGTTGTTGGCAGGTCTGATTTCGTACTCACCGGAACCGACCCAGCTCCGCACCGACCAGCACGCAACTGCAAACGCCGTCGTCGAGGGCATTTTGCCACTTTGGAGCGCTACTTTGCTTGTGGACTACTGCACCAGGGTCCTAGCCAGGAATCCATGGAGGCTGGTGGACCAAGCCAACCTCCACCAGAGACGGCCATGGCCGTCGACAGCGCGAGTGACCACCTACCTGCACCGGACGTCGACCTTCCCGCACCGACTGGATTAGAGCCCCCAGCCTCCGAGTCTGCCCCCCCTGCAGGAGTCAGCACACCCTCATCGGAGACTCAGCGTAGAGGAATTAAGCGGAAATTAACCCCCGTTGATGGTCGGGTACCGAAGCGCCTCCGAATTCCGCAGAAGATGCAGAGACGGTGGAAGGTTAAATTCGAACCCTTTAAGTACTAGACACAGTGGACGGCAATGGCGGATGAAGACTGGGCTTCTCAGACCAGCCTCGAAGTTTTTTACAACTTCAGCTGGCCTGAACCCCGCACCGAGCTCCTGCTTGACTTCGTGGAGGGTTTTGAGTACGTGCAGCCACCTGCAGGCAAACGCCGTCCCGCTGCAGAATTAGGGGGGCCGATCAGGTCTATGGTACGGGGCAAGCCGGTCGAGATCACCGCCTTTGTTATTCGGGCGGCATTGGGCTTCGAGGCAGGGATGGATTTGTCAAGCCGCAAACCTGTACATGGATTTCACCGTCGCTACTCTCGTTATGGTCTCAGCGCAGCCGACCACAAGCACGACGGTAACAGGGTTACAGCGCTGCACCCGGCCTATCAGGTTCGGGTTCAAGCACTCGGGGACGCCATCGGTTTCAAGCAGCGCCATATTTTTGTCAGCAATGACATGCTGGAACACATGTTTGCGGCTGAGGAGGCGGGAGCCGATCAGAAACCGTTTGACTGGTCCCACTTCGTCTTGACTAATCTTCGTCGGCATCTTATCTATATCCATTCCCAGGCTCCCGGCACGAGACGCCTCCGAGGAGCACCAGTGATGGACGCCATCCTGTCGACATGGTTCCCGGAGCGAGAAGAGGTTACCGCCCCCCTCCTCGTTTCTTCGAGCGTTGATACTGCCGACGGCAGCCATGAGGGCGCCCCAGTCAGTGATACTCCGCCTTTACATCGAGTCGGCTCGGTTTTGCGTGACCAGACGAGTGGAGCCGACCTTTCAGCCACTGTCAGTGCCTCCGTGGATCCGGCATTGGCAGCCACCCCAACCTCCAAGTCTATGGAGGGTTCATCCGATGTGGGTTGCTCTACCCAGCGTATCACGCGACAAACCCTCCGACGTCATCCTAACGACCTCCTACCCCCCCGGACAACACAGCCCAGGCCATCCCCCCACTGCCGGAGGGTCCCCACCGTGTCGGTATCCCTTAAGGTCCCGAACACCTATGATGGTAGCGGCCACGGTCTCGACCGACTCAGAGCCACTTATTATCGGGCGTACACTGGCGCCTTCCAGAGTTCCCCTCGCGTGTCTCGACAGCTCCTCTAGCGAGTCCCTTCCCATGGCCTCGCCACCTTCCTGCCCGCGAGGCACTACTCATACGGCACCGACTCTGACTACGCCAATAGAACCCTCATCTGCAGCCCCGTCGATTCAAAGTCGTCACTGGGCGATTGTTCCGTGGCGACCATTCTTAATCCTTGGCAGACACCCCCAACATATCTCTCAGTCTGCAGCAGTCTCGCAACCTGCACAAGGCCAAGGTTCACCGGCAAACCCCAGTCGATGCTCGACCCCTCCCACTGACCCTGTTGGCCATGCCCCTACAGGCCCCTCACAGCCGACACCACCCCAACGCCAACAGTCTGGTGGTTCTTCTGGTGGACCCCCTGGGGACTCTTTGGGTAGCCTCCCGGCTGAGGCCACTTCCATCACAGATTTTCAGCTCTTGCTGAATAATCTAAATGCTATGGCAACTGTCCTTGTAAGGACACGAGCAGCGGCTCGGCAATTGGAGGCTACCCGCTCCTCTTGTGATATTCGAGTAACTGAGCTCGAATCGACCCTCGATGAGCTAACCACACAGGTCGCGGGTCTTACACAGCAGCTTCACGACTCCGTGACTGCTCGCGAGCAGTTACTCTTGGACAACACCAACCTGCGGAACTCCGTCACCACTTTACAGGACCAGTTAACTGCTGCAGCCGTTCCTCCTAGCCGACCTGATCCATCCCTTCGTCGTCTGGAACTCGAGCAGCAACTTAGCCACCGCTTGCAAAACGCTGATATCCTCCTCCTCGAGAATCAGACGCTTACCTTGCAGTTGGCTACGCTAACTCTTCCTCCTCGGGAACTCAACAGAGCAGTCCGTGACTACGCCACCTCCAAACACAGAGACCTAGAGCTTGCCCTCACCGCACACCGCGAGGACTCTAAACGCCAGCAGCGATGGCTTCGTAGGTTCGAAGAGCGAGACCCCACATTCGAGCCATGGCTGGAGGACAGCGACGCTTCAGCTGCAGAGCCGACTTTGACACAACCGACCCCTTGAGCGGAGTCCGACCTCCGAGACTACCGGCACATCCGGCGCGGCTTTGTAGCTGTTAGACTACCGTCTCAGTCTACTCTTTTCTTTTTCATTTTGATTTTTTTTTCCTTTTTCTCCTAGGCTATGTTGTCCCACCCTTCTTTTTCGCCCCGACCCCCAGTTCTGAGGACAGAACTACCGGAAAAAGTGGATAATGTTAACCGGAGATTTATCCATCTCCCCTTTCCCAGTTCCAGTAACACTTTGTACAGTTTTCCATCCATGTCCCCGACAGTCATCCAGTCGGCTGGATGAACTCTGTCAGAGCCGACTGGATGAACTTTGTCGGAGCCGACCGGATGATTTCTGCTAGACTCTTAAGGCAGGTTTTAGGGTTTCTAAGATCATTCCTCACTAGTGCATTCAGAGTTAGGAGAGACTGAGGAGCTTTTATGAGCTACTGTACCATGATCTTGGGGCGGATTTGACCCTCTTTATACAGTTTTGACTCACTTTTCCACTTCTTTTGAGTGTTTCCAGCATTGTATGAGTGTTTCAGCACCATTGCTAGTTGGGTTTTTGTAGGGTTTTGATGGGTTGTGAAGGTTAGGGTTTTATGGGAAATCCTCCCTTTACCATCATGCTCCATGCCATCGGCATATGAGATGGATGGACACGTAGGTTGGGGCTAAGTAAATGCTGATGTGTGACATTCAGGGTTCGGAGTCATTAAATTTCAGAATCGATGGAATGGCGGCGACAAACCTGTACTTGCTAACTCAGGGCGCTGGTGCATTGTGCTTTGTCCAGCTCTGATTCTGCGCTGCGCCGACGTCCCCAATTCCGGCGCATCCTCCCCACGCATCCCGTTCTCTGGGCCTGCGTGACCTCCAGATTGCTAGTGTAGTAAACAGTTCACTTCCTGCACTTGTCCGCTTTCTATCGGCCATTCAAGCGCGACAGAGACGTGACATGGAGGAGGTCGAGGACGTGTGCAGCATGTACTTCACGGTCCACATGTCAACCGAAGGAATGCTCGACCACCTCGTATGTGGAACCGTTGAAGAACTCCATGAAATTCCACTTTTTCTTTAAGTTGACTCTGCACGGGCTAACTCTGTCGGATTGGATTACCCGCAGGAAATCCCAGCAGCTTTCACAGGGAAGACCGGGTGGCCTCGACAAGGTGACTGCGCATTCGTCGCGGGCATTCGAGTCCTGAGAGAATGGCCAGTGCAGTTTCTAATTTGCGAAGATGGAAGTGGTAATCGCAGAGCCAAGAGTGCTGGACATGGCTGGTCAAATTTTCTTGTGGACACAGAAGTCAAGCCGGGGAGTCTTCTAATCTTTGAAGTTGTCGATGAGAGATGCTGCTTGGTGACTTTCTACCATCTTACTAGTCCTCGGAAACCCGTAGTGAGTGGAGAAGGTGGACCGCTGCGTAGACCGTCTGACGGCCCCGTCTTCAGGAAGACGCTGCAAGCAAGTCATCTAAAACCAGGGAGCGCAGCTCGATTGGTGAGCATCACAGACTCCATTCAGGTCTACATTGCTCTGTTAACGACTGTAGGTGCTTTTTACATAACAATTATATTCTATTTTGACATTCTACTACGACAGAAGGTGAATTTGCCATGTCCACCGCTATTTTGAACTGTTGGTTTCTCGTAGGACTTCCCAACAAAGTACTGGCAACAGTTTGGTCCGGAGCATTTCCACGGCACAAAGTTCATCCTTTGCGGACCCTCTTCGGCAGTACGTGTCAAAAGTGCTAGCCTGGTGACGACAAAACAAACATTTTGCTACTTGCAGAAGGGCTAGTATGATTTTGTGGCACTTAACGATTTCAAGCTCGGTGATACGCTGGAGTTTGCGGCAGTGGGCACAGTGGAGTTTAATGTGAGCCGCTGTTGATGAGCGTCAGTGTTGGGTCTTCGCAGCGTCTCATCTCCGGGAGGACTGCCCCTGAGATTGGCCCCGGTGACAATGGTCGGCTTCAGACTTTTATGAGGATGACCAATTAACGGGAAACAATGAACATGTGAGTGGTTTTTACGCACACAGTACTTTAGCTGGGTAGAGATTTCTCGGACTAGACATTTTAGTTGGCCCCTTCCAAAATTATAGTAATGGTCTACTGCTCTCTGTAGGAACTCTGCATATAGGACTTTGTGTAATTGGCAATGAGCTAGTATGTGTTGCACCCGAGCTGTGGAGAACCTCGGTAAGACAGTCAGGCATAGACGGGTCATTAGCATTCGTATGTGAAGACTGCAAGTAGGGGTATATTTGGTCCAATTTTTTCCACCAGCATGTCGCATATAGCTGGATTGGATTACTTGCACTATCAGCGTCAACTTGTATTCGACGTCCTCTGCCTTCGTTAATCAGCCACTGTCATTTGCAAGTGAATGAATGGTGCATTTTAGATGTCATGTGAGTACAAGGTGTCACTAAAGCCTGGACAGGGGTTCCATGGCCACACATGCCGCGGAGTGTCAAAGCTACTGTGCTCGTGAAAATTATCACGCATTTAAGACGTTAGGGTCGTGCATAGGTTTTGGTGATATATGCACGACCCGTTGAGTTCACCAAAACGTGCACATTGCAAAGGCTTCTATGGGATCGTCACCCATCTAATTCATATACCATATCCAAAGTGATACCTGCATTGTACACTTGTAAGGGGGCAGACTCTAACATTTGTCCAGAGAAAGTAGTCAGCTCGTCGGTGGTTACAACTTAGTGACTAGCATTTGAGATTCGTATGTAATGAGAAAATATAGAGGTTCGACCAGATTATAGAATAGTCATGGAAGTGGATGCTGTGGACTGTGGCCAGTGCATTGCAGAGGGAAGTGGAAGGTGACGTCTAAGTGAAGTGGAACGGATCTCCTCAGTGAAAGTGGAAGGCTCTGTCAAAGTGAAAGTGGAACGACGGATTCTTACTCAGCAGACGAGAACACTGTGGACAAACATGAAGAGTCCGCGGGGGTAGGATTAAGATTCAGAGCACAATGAAGGGGGGAGCTTAAGTAGAGCACGTAGATATGTAATTCGAAGTATGCGTTATATTATTCTGCGAAGGGGCACCACAAAGAGGACTACTAAAGTTACACACTATATACTTTTGGCAGAGTGCCCAGACAAAACATGTTTCCTGATGGCGTTGCATAAGCATCCTCAGGAGTCTATGTGCAAAAGTGGAAACGGAAGAAATAGAAAGATTGTCTCAGAGTCGAAGGTGCCGCTACAGTAGTATAAGCCAGTTATGTACTTGGCATGGACCGTTGCTCGCACAAGGTCAATCTTAGTTTCAAAATTGCCTCGGCTCTGTCTGAGAGTAACCGACCTAGGCAGACCCAGTTGAAACCGCATAGAGGAGGAAACAAGCGTGGGGATTTTGACAACTACACTCTCCAGTGACTGTGTCCTACAAACTGCCTAGAACGGTGGAGAGGGCGTGCAGATGAGCTAGAGATCTTTCGAGCTTTACAGTCTTTTCTTTGAAAAGAACCCGAGGTGCGGTGAGATCAGTCTTTGTCTTGGACACACGTTCCTTCTGCATCTTCAATTCATATCCCAAGATGTCAATTGTGTATACGCAAACGCCACATTCTCCGTCCACAAGTCCACAAGCTGCTCACACATTCCCAGAGATGACCTTCCGGTACGAGTATCATCCTTCGTGCCCTGTGCAACGAGGTTAACCTTTGCTGTCTTTAGTTGATCCCGAGCTCGCCGAAGCTCAAATGCGGCCTTCTCACGGCTGCGGGACTTGTCGGTCACCTTCGTCTCGAGCGATCTCAGCTGTTCACGCTGGTCGTCCAAGCACTGTCGAAGTTCACGTACTGGCTTGTTGATTTCGAGACAGGCCATGTGGAGGCGCGTGCGCTCGTGGTCTACCGAGGCTTTGAAGCTGGGACGGAGCACCAGCAAAGCCGAGAGTGCCGACTGGTCGAAGGTCACACCGCCTTGTAGCACGCCATTGCCTCTTCGCTGGCCATTGTTGTAGTGTGCTGCCGGTGGAGCATCGTCGTCGGGAAATTCGGACTTCACCTCCGGACCGTGGTTGGGGACTCGGTTTGTCACAGGAGACACGACTGCCAGGGACTCGTACGGTGCACCTGTGGGCAACTAAAGAGGGAGCATCGTCCATGGCGCGACGGAGTCACCGCATGCGTTCCCAAGGGGTGTGCTATAGGCAGGGACAAGGGGCAGACTCTGCACAAAAACGTCAATCCGGAATGAAAATTAGAGTTCAGTTAGAAATTCCTTAGGCAAATTAAACCGACCTCAATTCTACGAGGGAGAACATGGCGTGTTTAAAGTGTGATTAAAACTCGTTATTCAGGTGTTCGTAACAGGGTGAGAAGAAATACCGGGGCAGCAAAACTGATCGTGACAGAGTCTGCTGGCGTGGGTTCCTCATTCTGCAGAGTGTACTCCACGTCTGTGATACCTCCTCCCACTTCGTTCAAATGTTCAACAATGCGAGCCGCGAGAGGTGATTGATCCTTCTATGTAGTAAACAACCAATGTCAGTGTGAATCAGAGGCCCCCAACAAAGAAGATTCACCAAAAACTTAATGGATCACTTCATGACCCAATGTTGCATTCCCTAGAGTGTTATTAGCAGGATGTTCGCAAGAATTTCTCTTACAAGGTGATTGCAAGACAATTTCGGAACATCGATACCACTGAAGAGAAATACACAAGGACTTTGTACTTGACCCTTCCATGACGCGAGCATGTTAAAGGCGAAGGATACTCACCGCAATATCAACTGCAGGCATGACAATTGCCAACGCTGGTAGTGGGGAAACCAGAGCTCTGAACTCGGGGAGGATTCGCAGTTGGATTGGTGAGGATGGGAAGAGTTGTACCCAAACGTCGCCCAATTCACCTCCACTCCCAAAGCCTCCACCAGTAGCCCACGTGCAAAGTGGAAAGGCAGTACACCACTCATCGGCCATGGCAACTATAGAACCCTCGAAAACAATTGTCTGACGTATATTTCGTACGCTAGAACTCCGTGGTCGTTGAAGATGTATCCGAGTGATGAACGCGGCCCCCAGAACGCTGCCAGGGCCTTATGTCCAGGCATGAACTCGCTCGGTGTAACACTCGGAATGACACCCCGGTTGTGTAGCCGCATACACGCTACAAACCAGGGGAGTGATGACGGTTCGACCATAGCCATGTGAAGCAGAGTCGACTTTGTATCTGACCAAGGCAACGGAAGAAATTCGGATTACTTCGTATCTGACCAAGGCAACGGAAGAAATCCAGATTATTGTGTGAACTCTCAGACTTTGGCATCGCAAAAAACCACGCTCGTTCGAAACGGCCATGACCATATGCAAAACAGGGTAAACTCGACAATGGTAAATGCAGGACAGAGCTGTGATTGTGGAGTGTGAGAAATGTGACCCACAGCAATAGGCAAAGGGAAAGCAAATGGGCACAGTGGATTGAACACATGGACTTCGCAGAAAACGGAAGCAATCACTGTGCCGACAGAGGGCCTGCCCGTGACCAACTTACTTCGTTTCGCGAATGAGCTGCACTTGAAACTGCTCCACGTCTACAGCTGGTGGCTTGGGTTCCTGCGGCAGATCCGACCTGCCGAGGCGAACATGCGCACGCTCAATGCTTTGTGGTACCTGAGCTATGGTGCTCGTGGCAAAGTAGCAAATGTAGCAAATTCTCCGCAACTGCACGCCAGAGTGTGACGCACTATACATTCACCTGTGCACACGTCTTCGACCTCAAGAGCTCTCGGACCTTCGGCGATTGTTAGGAAAAGCACACGAAATGGAGGAGAGAACGAGCACAATTGAAACAGCTAATTCCTCTCCAACCACAGCCAATTTCACAGGTGTGACAAGAGAGATCTGCGAAGAGAGAGTAATTCGCACCTGGAAAAGATGAGCCGCGAAGCAGAATGAGAACAATACGCGGAGAGCGGAATGACTCGCGCTGTAGAAGGGAACTCGCGTTCTGCAGGGAGGAAGCTCGCACATGTATGGAGTACTGATCAGCAGGGGCCAGGGGCCAAAAACCTTCTCACGACGTGATGTCCAGGAGTTGCCTGATGGAGTGCGCAGGCCACCACCTTCGCACAATGTCCACTTCATGATGAAGAAAACGAGCCCATTGTCAGTTCAGGGATCCCCAAAATCTGATTTAGATAATAAGTGGAGCCTGCGCAGAATGTCAAATCCCATTGCATGGTAACTTACTACTAACTAATCCAGTAGTTAGTGTGTACAGAATTCACGATTAGTAAAGTCCAAAATTTCACCCAGGTAAAAGCAAGTCCACAGAGGGGTAACAACGTCATAAACGGATTTCAAAACATATGAACGGCACCGCTTCGGGATTATCACGGATTGTTTGCAAATAGTAACGCGTAGTTCTACTGTGACCGTAAATACGAAATACTCTGAATACCAAAATGGTGTCCTCAAGGTATTGTCCTGCTCGACAGTACGACCGATCGCAGCCTTTGCATGCCTAGTTTTTGATGGTTTATGTGAAATTCTGGATCTCGAACAACGTCAGTAGATTCATAATTAAAAGACTGCATTAGAATGAGAAGTAGCGCTTGCGAAAAACGAGGATACAAAATTGCCCACCAAGTTCAGGAGGTCATGCGATAAATTCAGTATTGGTACTTGTACCCGTGTTTTGCTTTCTCTTGACAATCTCAAAAAAGTACTTGAGCGTACTAGGCTCCTTCCACGGTAAGAAAGACAAACTGATTTGGAAGGGAACGTGTTTCATAACCACCTAAAGATGAGGGTTTAGTAGAGAAAAGTGTTCTGTAAGTGATCAGAAGTGTCCTAACAAGGTTCGAGGAGTCTAAAGTACAACAAAGTGTTTTGCCAGTGAATATCCACTAGGGAGGAAGGTCCGCATGCGTTCCTTGAGTCAGCGGCACTGTTCTGAAACTAATAGCATAACCTCAACACCATAACGAGGCAGCTCAAGTAGAGGGAAGTGTTTCCAAAGTGATCAAAGTAGTCCTAACATGGCATTCAAGTGACGCTTAAGCGGAATAAAGTACTTTGTAAGTGAATCGCAGATACCTAGCGCGCTTCCAGTGAGCTCAATTAAAAGACAGTATTTTGAAAGTATGTAGAAGTACCGAACATGGAACTGGGTAGCTTCACTCAGGGGAAGTGCTTTGTAAGTGATCGAAGGAGTTCTAACAAGGTTAACGGCTTCCGAGGTAACAGTAAGTGTTCTGGAAGTACACAGCCGCAAGTCAGAAGCATAGTTAGTGGGCACAGCGGAAGCTACAGGTATTCGTAAGCGGAAGCAGTTAAAGTGAAGGGTCAAGCGCTATGAAACATGTTCAGCCATAGCTTCTCAGACGTGTTAATCTCAATGAAGGGCAAGTTAAAGTCCACTTTAATTCAAACAGATGTGACAGGTACGTCATAACCACTACCGCACCCACCACTTAGCCACGGTCAGTGCACAAAAGTGTTTCCTAAGCGTTAAGAACTCTTCTAAGTGGAACATACGTGTGGAGCACTGTCCGGATGTGGATGCTTGATGTGGCACTGATGCGCTTTAGAGTCCCCGCCGCCATAGCCGCCGCTTTGTACTGCACTTCGTTTCGCATTTTCTGTCGCCTGAGGGTGTTGTCTTTGAATCAATGCAACAGTTTCGAGCGCTCTGACTCCACCGAGTTGCCAACAAACGAATCTTTGCTGTTGCTCTGTTCGATGTGCACACAATTCTTAGAACGAGTTTCTTACAAAAATAGACTGTCCTCACCAACCCAATGTCAGACAATATCACCTACAACTACTCTGCGACCACTTAGCAATAAAGAAGGCTTCCAGTATACTTCATTAAACAAAGATGAATACCATTTGAAAGGCTGAACATAATATGATTAGCGTAACAAAGTAGATAATATTTTCCAACGTTTTCAACGACAAGGCAGAATGATATCTAAATGTAACAATGTACAATCTATGAGACCTGACGGCAAGTAAACCCTTGCATGTCACCACAAAAGAGATTGGACACAGATGTATGAAAACGGAAAAAGGAAAAAAATGAGAAAATGGAGAGAAATTGAAGATTAAAATATAACTGCACAAATCAAAATTGTCAATTGCAAACTCACCGTCACAAAAGTATCGTCCTCCCAGACAAACACGGTGGGAAGCTTAGTATCTTTCTTGATGTAGAAGGGACGCAAAACGTCTGGCCACTCAGGGCCAACCACATAAGTAAATACAAACTTGCGATATGCAGGAGCAGCCATTTTCAATTTCTTGATGAACTGCTTGGCTTCGGGAGTACCATCAGAGTCCAGAACAGCTACTACCATTGGACGCCCGTCCTCCTTCACGGGCCTCAATTCTAATTCCCAGTTACAGGAGTAACAAGTGGAAGCAGATTTTGTGCAGCAAATTCCGCTACATCCTCCGCTGCCACAAGCACCAAATTTCAAATCAGCTTAACATCCCCCAAAGACGAAGCCATTTGCCCTGGCGGGCCCTGAAAGCGTCCTGCTGGCAAGTCAATAACTAGCGCCCGGTTAACGTCCTGACCTTCAAAAGGACCATAAAACGTCGCTTTTTCTCCATATTCACCACGCATCACGACAAGGGCAGGGCCCTTATCAAAATCGAAGTCCTCCATGACGTTGTCGGAAAACACTTCCATAACAGCAAACCATGCCTTCGTCCGGTACTTCTTGGCGAGCTCTTCTAAGTCGATGGCTTTGAGGCCAAACCCAGCGAAGAGGGGAATCTCAGACCCAATGGATTTCACGAAATTTCGTAAGTCCGCTTCGGAGCTCAACTGCTCAATGGAAGGAGCCGACAAACGTCTCAAGTAAGATACAATGCCATCAGCTTTTCGAGGACCCGCATAATCTGTAGGGAACCCATTGATGAAAAACTTCAGTGTCGCAAAGGCACTGGCAAACACAAGAGTGCGTCAAAAATAATGCCACCTGAAATTGGTTTCCGGTGCAATTTCAATACAGTTGCTAATACTCAGCCCTGATTGTTCCCTCCATAGAGAAAACCCTTCGACCATAGTAAAAATGAAATCAATTACGCATTCCTTTACCAACACCACAGCTCTTCAGTCCATGGAAAAAGGACAAGTATTGCTGCTTACAATCTACAATATTCATGGCAAAGTGATGTGAATTATCATTACAACAAGATCGAGGACCACAACACCGATAGATATAAAAACCTAGGTGGCGACAATCATCCCCCGCACATACAGAAATGAATTACACGTCAGCTTTCATGAAGTGATCATGAAAGGTGATCACCGTCCCAGAACTTTTTAATCGTTCCATTTCCATAGAGGCCCTTGACAAGCTAGAGAGCGTTCAACACTTCCCTAGCCAGGACATGGAGTCATATGCTACTGAACCGCATGCAAGATAAAAATCCAAGAGGCAGAAATGTAAGCACAAGACAATACCTTATTTTGTAGTTCGAGGCAACTCTTGAGTGTTTCTCAGCATCAATTTTAGCCAGAACGATTGGCCTCGAATCCCGGGCAAGCACAGGGGCTGCGATGTCCAGCTGCAAACAAAATCACTGGTCGAAAAAACCAATTAGAAACCGATTGTTGGTTACAATGAGCATAATCCATGAACGAATACCCAGACACAATTCTCTCCGACACAGTGAAATAAATCTGCAAACCCTTTCCCCCGATTCTCACAAACTTACCAAACAACTAAAGTCTAAAACTCTCCTAAACCTAAAAGAAAAAAACCAGGGCCACCGCGAAAAATGAGCTAGTCCGCCTCTGAATATCAAAAATTCAAAGAGAAAACCCAAACCCTGAATGCCTCCGGAGCTGTGATTCTGCCTCTAGAGCTTAAGAGTATGCCCAAACATCCAGTCAAGCGAAAAGAAGAACAAATACTCAAAGCCCCCATCTGGCATCAGTCCGAGGTCATCACAACATGAGCGCAGCAACGCAGAGACATGCACGGTTAAGCCCACTTGAGGCGCGAGACGCTTGCAGTGCCCACACCAGGGCGCGTAGAAGTCCACTAGGATGTGATCATGCTTGGCAATTGCTGCGTCTGTGGCTATCATGTGTGAGCTCCACAACACGCCCATAGAACCCACTCGCCGGCACCGCCTCTCCAACCACAGCCTCCTCCTCTAAACCTATAGCTGATGAAATCACACAAATCACACATACCCAGAAACAGAAAACCCTGACTGATGACAACACCGCCATGGCAAACACACCATCACTCCACAAACCGGCTGAAAACAGAAACGAAGCCCCCCAAATCGCACCCACAAGGGGTACAAGACGACGGTTCCATGTGAAAACCTGACCCCCTCCCGGACATAGGCATCAAACTATTCCTGCATCCTCCAGAACCTGATGATCTCTGCGTACCCGTGCGACTCCTCCCTCCCGCCGTCCAGTGAACGAACAAGAGGTCTGCATTAACTGTTAGCGGGAAACAAGGAGGAAATGTGAAATACTTACAGCTCGTCGTAGCTCACTCGTTTGACGTACACCACGCTATGTAAACCATGAGATGGCATTAAGCAGAGTCATTCTGAATGACTCCTGGTTCTCTCGAAGTACTGGTCACTGGTGCCTTCTGTATTCTCTCACGTCATTGCTTATTGCAATTTCACGGTTTACACAGCATGGAATTTCGACCAAAAAAATCTTACGCCAAAAATTCATAACTTATTGCGGTTAGATGTAGTACAGAAGGTCTATAGAAAAGGGACAGTCCTACACATTACACCGTCTAGTGCTCTCAAGCACTATATGGAATTTCTGTACACAAAGTAATAGAAGACGTTGCTGTCACTAGACACTTCCTCTCCGAGTTCATACCTGCGCACCTCAGATCACCTGTAAAAGTTAACTGAGCGTAAATTATGTACATCGCAGGGGTCTATGCTCAATGCGCATTATACGATTGTCGCTCCTCGACGTTGGAAAGAATGGCCTCCCTCGTCTCCTCGGTCATCTTGAATCTAGGATTTCTTTTGCTGCTTTTGTACTGCAACAGCTCAACCTTAGACTGTACCACTAGATGCGAGTAGTTCCACGCTTTAAGCTCATCCTCTAGGAGCTCATACCTGTACGAAGCTGCCACACGCCCCACGCTAGGAAGCCTTCGATAGTATGTCCCACTAATGAGCATTGTGTCCTTCGGCCACGTACAACCCCTGCCATCAGTGAAGGTTGCATTGTTGTTATGCACTGGCATGTCACACAACACCAAAAAAAATCTGTCCCCGTTCTCAGGTCGGTCGGTGTACACCACGTACGTGTCTCCCGTTTCCACTCGTTCAGCCTCGGAGTCTAGGTCGGGTTCGTCCACGCCCTCGTCCACCAGGTCATCCTTGAACTGAGCACCCACCTCTACTTCCGGCATGTCTCCCTGGGCCATCAACAAAGTAACTGCAGGGTCCTCGGCGCATGCCTCATGTGGAAAGTGATTTCCACGGTTGACACACCGGAATACTAATTCCGGTAGGAAAATGATAAAAATTTAAAAATTTTGTGTTAGGAATACGGAAGTACTACTTAAATAAGTGAAACAACCGGTTAAGACGGTTGGCCGAATAAATAAGAAGAACCGGAAGTTCAGCCGGGTGAGATCCGGTCGTCTGGGGTGCAGGAGAGGAAGCACCGTCCATGTGACAGAACCCTGACACCGCAGACTTAAGGGTAACCACCGAAGGGTACGATGCACGCGTGAAGAATGGCTGCGACCATTAAAGCGCCGCCGGTCGCGACCGTCCAATGATGAAAGGCCACGACCGTCCGTCATGATGAGCTACGAACGGGCGGGAGTGAGGACAGGTATAAAAGGAGGAAGAGCAGCCGTGCTCCTCCTTTCTTTTGTCATTTTGTGGCGCATTGGATCCTTGTGTTCCACGGCGAAGGGCGCAGTTAGGGTTGGGACGGTAGGAGAGAGAGACGGTGAGACGGAAGTGTTTCCGTTAGGTGAGGGATTGTGGTGAGGATCGTGCGTGCAGGTGTTACCGGAGTGACGGTGAGGAGGACTTAGCAGAATGGGTAGAAAGGGGAAGGAACCGGCGGAGGAGGGACAGTTGGTGAAGGTACAACGGGTCATGCCGTTGCTGCCGGTAGACGAAGAAGAGAAGGAGCTCCTCCGGGCCGCCTTAGATGTCATGGGCTGTGCGCTCCTATTGGACAAGGCGTGGGGTTGGAAACATTCCCTTCCGGCCTAGGAGATCCTTGTCAAGAACCCCGAAAATCGAGGAACCATCCGGGGAGAACCGGAGCAGTGGACGGCACAAGACTGGAGGGATACGTATGGCTTCACCAACGTTGGAGAGATCTCAGCGCCGGAGGCCCGGGAGTTTGTGTGGACGTATATCAAGGGGTCCGGAGACCGGAGAGAAGGGTGGGACCTGGACGACATCAAGGATGCGGGGGCCCGGAGGGTAGTAGGGTTTATGAACCCTATTTTCCATCCGGAAAAGCCCAAACGGATAACCATCAAGTGGGCGTCCATTTTCCTTGGGGCCATGATCGGTGAGTTCTCCGTAGACTGGGGCCTCATGATAAAGACGATAGTCGACCGGCAGGTAGCCAATCTCCGGAAGACCAAGAAACAGGCCACTTGCCTTCCGTCTTTCCTCATTCACCTCTACCATCACCGGGGGCTGTTGAACCCTAAGGAGATCCTGGAGTACGATGAAATAAAGAGCTTGCAACTGTACGCTGAACCGGAAGAAGTGTCTGATCAGGACGATGATGAGGATTGTATAGAGGTCTCTCCCACGCCGGCTAAGAGACCCCGTCCCAGCCCGGAGAAGGGACAGCCGTCCGGATCACCTCGCACTCCCACCCCGACCAAGCGAACCCTGAATACGGAAGTCCTCAAACCCACCGGACCACCGAAGCACACCGGGGACCCGTGCCAGGACTTAGTCAACCTTTCAGAGCAGGTGTCGACGTATGCTCAGTTCCTACAGTCAACTAGGCAGATGGAGGGCCGGTTGGCTAAGGAGGTAATCTCCCTTACGGGCTCGGACCGGTTGGAGGAGTGCCTGGGTATCCTTCGCAAGCACCGGGACTTAGCCAGTCTACAGACCAAGCACATCGACAGGATAGAACAGTACCGGGAGCGGATTCACAAGCTCGAGCAAGAGGTGCGTGATGCCCAAAAGGATTTCAATGACGCGCGTGAACGGGCAGCCCATGCCATCCAGTCGGTCGTCGAGGTCAAGGCCACTTTAGCCCTCCCCGTGGATGTGGCCAATCAGTGCGCCGTTTACCAAGCCTTCTTGACCCGTCAACCGGATCCGGTAACCTCAAAGATCGTGAAATTCATGCACGACCGGACGCAGGTGATGAAGGACATTTGGGTGCAGATGGGGAACCTTGTGGAGATCATCAGTGCAGCAAAGGACGGTCCGTGAAGACCACCAGAGCCACCGGCAGATCGGGAGGAGCCCAGACCACCGGCACCAACCCATGGTTGTCATAATGGACCGACCGTCCGTTAGTCCGTTAGTCCGTCATGATGACAAGACAGACCCCCGTGTCCGTCACATAAGGGCGTTGACCAGTTGACTCACGGTAAGAATAAAACGAATTTACCTAGCGCTGAATTAGTGCGGGCGCGAGCGCGATTACGGGCGCGAGCGGGTGGGCGCGAGCAGGACGACGGGCGCGAGCGTCCGCGCGAACGCGATGTCACGGGCGCGCGCTGGAGTGCGCGAGAGTGAGGGCGCGTGCGTCGTTCCGGCCGCGCGCGTGCGCCTGCGAACGGGCGCGAGCGTCGCTGCGGGCGTGATCCAGTTGACGGTCGCGAGCACACTTATCGGGCGCGGTCATGTGGGCGCGAGCCTGGATCGGGCGCGTGCATTCGGGCGAGTGCGCTGCATCGGGCGCCGGCGGTCGGGCGCGAGCGCTGCAGGTTAGTAGGGAAAGAGCGACATCGGGCAAAATCATAAATGACAAGAGAGGGCATGTATTTCAGAAGAGGGCAATTGGGAAGTGCAATGTTTATTGAAAAGTTTTGCAAAATTGTGGCAGTAAACCGAGGGTAGCTTGTACGTGAGCGCAGAGCACAGAGCGGAGAGCGGTGAGCGCAGATTTGGAGAGCGGAGAGCACAGAATGAGGGACAGAACCTTAAAATAGCACTTTTTTTACTAAAAATAAATTATAAAATTAGAAGATTCGAATATTCTTAATTTATTTTTGGAAATTTACTAATTTTAGTAATTTAATTTACCCTATAACTGTGGACTAATTACAGTATTTTCATTGAATTTGTAGTTCGTTTTCTCTTTTCTTGGTGATTAATTTTTTAACGTGCACCAATTACTATGCTCCAGCTCCTCCTTACTAGTTCAGGCATACAGTAATTCCCCTTATCTCCTTAAATTTATATGCAAATTACTACTTAAAATGTATTGGTATTGAACCTCTGAACAGGGATCAAGTAACATTTAATTTCGTAACATTTTCTTAACATTGCTAGAATTCATCCACCATAGTCTACATGCCTTTCTCCTTTTTATTATTTTTTTTAATTTTTTTTGATATTTGTCTTGTATTTTTTATAAAATTTTCTTTATTCTATCTATCTTGTTAGAGGGGTCAAAAGCCTCCTTTCATTTAATTCTCTCCTTCATTTTATTTTCACAATCATTTTATTTTCACATTCAATTTGTTAATTTCCTTCATTTTATTTTCAACCTTCATTTTAAATATTGCTATTCTTTTCTTTAATCTTTTCAATTTCGATTTATATAATTTATTTATTTTTTGGTTTTTTAAATTTTTTTGCATTCTTTATTTTTTAAAAAAAAAATTAAATGCAAAATGATCTCTGCTAAACCTTCATCTTTTTCCATTCGGTTTAGGAGGATGACAACTTTTAAATGAATGAATGGCCGATTTTCAAGGGCGCCAAGCATCTTCTTCAGGGATATTTAAGATAAGAGTAGGGAATGTCTCTGCCTCTTTTGTGTTGGTGTTATGTGAAGCTCTTTTCGGTAGTGCGGGACAGCAGCTATGGAAGACGTCAGAGATATTGTTGTTTCACTTGCTGACGATGTTTGTCCATTTCAGCCATATGTTGAGGTGGAGGACGAAGAAGAGGTGATGGCCAACAGCCAAGGGCGTCATTCGACAACGGATGTTGACGTACAACCGGATGTAAGAGCTGATCCTCCACGTTCAGAAAATTCGGATGATATCAGAGTGCTAAAGAAGGACGCAGATGTGCCTTTGCAACCACATGCATACTCGAAGGTTGGAAAGATCCCAAGGGGAACCTATTCCAGGGAATCAGTGAATCGGAGGCGGGGAGGTGGGCCATTGCTGAAACGATCATACCAAGGACATTTGCCAAGTGTGGGAACGAAAGTGAATGCGAATGTAGTTTGTCTTGTAGTACAGTCAGCGGCTGCCAGTCCTGCTGATAGTGTAGTGGGCAACCCTAAACGTGTTAGGTTCGAAGATTGAGACATCTAATAACAAGAATATGTTTGCCTTAATAAAAGGTACATGTCAGGGGATACGAGGTATATAGTGCACTTCTTCAAGATAGAATGTATTGAAATAGAATGCAATCAATGTGAACGACAAAGCCTTTAATATAATGAAAAAGTCAATACAGCTTTTCAATAGCTGACTTAGTACATGGTATATTACTAAAATCATTCACTACGTGACAAATGGCCATTGTGGAAATGGCAGTTCTAAAGTAGGAGGGCTACCTACTTCTTCGCCAAGGGGTGACGCAAAATTCCACTCTCTAAGAGTAGCTTCACCTCGTTGAAGCTGAAGGTAGGCGCATGGATGAAAAGCTCCGCTTCGGGATCACGGTTGCAGACCTTCAAGAGTATGTAGTATAGGTGCTTACAATACGTGAACAGAGTCTTGCCACGGAACGTAGTCATCGTCTTCTTGAATGCTGGGCAAGTGCAACCAGGGTAAGAACTGATGGTAATCTGGTACCGCGTGAAGTGTGGAGCGACGCCCGAATCCAGCCCAATGATGCAACGGTGGCCCGGCTCAGGTATCATGGTGACGGAACGGAGGCGCGCTTTAAGAGACTCGGAGGAGCCCATGGAGAGTCGCTGCGCTTGATTGGGACGAGTGGCAGTGCGCTTCACCATCTTGCCGTCTCTCTTGCCTGGGTAGCGGTTAGCGTCTGCAGGGACTGGCACCGAGCTGAGATTTGCAGGAGGCGGGGCAGAAGAGAACAGGCGTCTTGGGGAGACCGGTTTCTTCGGCGGAAGTTGAAAGCCCGCTGCTTCGAGGGCTAGAATCTCAGTCAGTTTTAGGTTAGTACCTAGTTTCACTGGCCAGACCTCAGGAATGGAGGGGAATTCTTGGTCCTTTGAGTAGTGTGCTACCCACTTGCGCTTAGAGCCTTTCACGCAGCGGTCAATATCGTCGGAGCAGAAGAAGAACTCAGTCTTCTCGACTAGGTTCCTGCGATAGTTAGTCCAGAGCCCAGTGTAGGTCGGTGCAGCTGTGCAATGGGGCCCCCTGACAATTCTCTCAGTGCACTTCTTCTTCGTTTCAGCTCTTTGGGCCGAGCAGCACTTCGCAGAAAGTTTGTGTAGTCTCGAAATGTGCCACTCCTTCACGTCCACCTTGGTTTCTTCAACCGCGTTGACATGGCGAATGTGTCGGAACACGGAAACGCAACTATCATCCGGATAGTGCTCTAATTGAGCGTAAACTTCCGTACTGTCACTAGGTTCCGAGTATCGTCCAGGGATTCAATAGTGTTTCACCAAGTAGTTACTTCTAATCGTTCCGAGCCTTGCCACTGCTCGGATAGTGTATTCGGACCGTAACTCCCGAACTATCTCCTTCTCTATTCTTCTCTCATTAGGTGTTTCGTCCACAAACCCCAACGTCTCGGATCAGTTACCGTCTCACAACTGTCCTAGAGTACTCTGGCCAGCAGGTCACACAAACGATCCTCTCCGATCCGTGGGACTACAACGACAAACCAATCCGGATCTGGGAGAACCAGGATCCGATTATCCCTAGGCGACCCGTACCACGTTCCGACTCCCCCTCTCACTGTGCACGGAACCTCTTCAGAAGTTCAGGGAGCCCGACCAAGTAGTTCTTGATCCGCTTCGACCCTAGCGACGGCTATTCCGTATGAGGTTGATTTGGGGACGGAACAGTGAGGCTTCACTCCTACGACAATCCGCTAAATCTTTCCGCTCAATCCCATTTCCTTTCCGGTTCGGGTCTCGTCGCAACTCCCATCACCTTCCTATCCGAGCTACAGCGGAACTCCCATATCCTTCCCGGATCATTCACACTTAGCGGGAAATCACGCACAGTACTTACAAAACACAAATACTTTACTGATAAGGAATATAGGGGGAAAACATGCAAAACGAAGACCCGGACCGCATCGCCTGCCCGGTTTAAGTAAGCAGGGGCTTTTACAAAGCGGCGGCGCCGGCAGTTCAATCAAAACCCTAATCCCTAACTATCTACCTAGAATTCTACTTTACGACTAGAACGGATCTCCCGATCCGGAATCTACTCCTATAAATCCGGAAAGTTACGACAAGTGGCAGAGAGAGGAATCTATCACTTCTTTGTCTTCTTGTGGCTCTCCTGCTCGCGATCCTTCGACCTGGTCACCCGTGGCTCTGATCCGCCCGCCTCTGCTGCTCGTGCCGCCTTGCGCCTAGCACTCCGTTCCGCCTTTGACTCTCTCTCCTGAGCCTCTAAGGACAACCGGGTAACGATCCGGGGCTTGGGAGAATTGGGCGATTTCGGGATCATATGTGCGGGAGGGGTTCCGGACGTCGGAGTCTGAGTTTCAGTTCCGGTGGTCCTGACCGGAGAGCTCCCATGCGTCTCTGAGTCGGACTCGGAAATCGTAATCGGCTCCTTCCTTTTCCGCAACCTCCGGAACTCACCGACAGTGTTCGGAGGGGAACCCGCTGCTGGCGTTCCGGTGGGAGTAGGCGTCACCGTTCCGGTCTTGGCTGTGGGTGAAGGGGTCAATCCCCCCTCCTGAGTTACTCGGGTCCGTCCGGGTGGTGAAATAGGTCGTCCCCATTCCGGTCCCGCTACCTCCCCTCGGTAATTCGCAATGATCACTTCCTCTCCGAGTCGTGGAAGAACATCCGTTGGCACGGTCCGAGTCACCTGTTCCGAAACCGTCCTCTCCTCGATCCACCTCTCGGTGACTGTCGTTCCGGTCACCTCCACCTGTCCTCTGGGGATCGCGCAGCTCTGCTGGACCGTACTGGTTCCGGGTGACGCCGCCTGTGCTTGGACTTCCCGGATCGCCTCCGCAATCGTCCGATTTGTCATGGCGGCCTCTTCGACCGTCATCTGTTCTGCTGCTTGGAGGTTACTCCCTATCGGGGTTCGGAACCCAACTCCGCGAGATTCTCCTACCACGGCACGAGAGGGCGATCCGGGGAGCGGAAGACCCCGGCCAGCGACTACGAGACTGGGACTTCCGGTGCTCGGATTGAGCAGCTGCCGGACCTTCTTCAGGATCATGTTCATCGAGTGCTCGCATTTGGAGAGGATCTTGATGATCTTCTGCTTGTCCTCGAAATCGGCCGGCTGCACTACGTTCTCATCAAACAGCCGGGCCTTGTTGATTACCGCTCCCGAACTTCCCACCAACTTCCGAAGCTCCCCCAAAGTCTCCTCCTGCTCGGCGTGGAACTTACGGATCTCGTCACTCTTCGCCGCCAGCTCCTTCGTCAGCTCCTGCAACTGAAGCTCCAGCCGCTTCTTCTCACTCCGGAGAGTTGGGGCATCCTTCAACAACTCCACTTCTCGGATCACCTCTTCCGGTAAGCACCCTCCCAGAGCTGTACAGACCCTCCGGAACAGGGTTTCGATCCGATCATAAGAAGCTTGAGCCCGGTGAGTCTCCTCCCGAATCCCCCGAAACAGGTCCACCGGAAATCCCCGATCGGAACTGACCTCTCTCCGTTCCGGATCTCCCCGGACCGTAGACGGCTCCGCGTGTCGTGACGGAGCCTGCTCCGATCTCGACCTGGACTGAGCCCTAGCAGCGCCAGGGTTCGGAACTTCCCTCGTATCGTCCTCATCTTCCGAGTCCGTTGTATCAGAGGGCTCACCTCGCGGATCGGGTTCCATTCCGGGCGGAATCTCCGAGAAGTTGAGGCAGTTCTTCGCGTGCGTATACGTCTCGTCCTCCTTATCGGTCAGCAAGTCATACGCATGGTAAAGGTGAAAGAGGTAAGGGGAGAGTAGGGTCGGCTTCTTTCCGATCGTCGGAACCATCTTCTGCACCACTTCCGCCATGAGTGCAGGCCAATTCACCGGACGTTCTCCTGTATACGCTCCGAGGATGGTATTCCCGACCGTAATGGTAACTTGTGCCGGTTTCTGCGGATACAGGATCGGAACGAGGAAAGCTAAGACCTGCCTCTGCCTCCTATCCTTGCAGGCGTCTATCTCGTATCCATTGTTCCTATGGATCTTCCCGTGGAACCTATCCTGCACGTACTGATCCGTCCGGGTCGCCCAAAGGAGTCCCTTCTGCTCGAAACCGTAAGCTTCCGCCCACTGTTCCGCATTCCACAGCGTGGGCTTGCCTCGGATCGTATTATCCCACCGGTTGTCCGGACCTTCCAGGACCTCCCTCACCATCACCTCACTCTTCAGTAACCACGGCCGTGCCAACAATCCCTCACACCTCATCCGAGTGAGGTCGGTGATCAGTTCCTCCATATCCGATTCCTTCACTGGAGTTCCGGGGCTAAGGACGCAACACTGCACGCGTGCCATCTCTACTCCTCACTTCTCTCCCTCTACGATCCGACAGCAAGAAACCCGGCAATCCAACTGCCGGTGAATTGGAAAAGTCAAAGACACCTCACCGCTCTTTCACTCTCTACTCCCAGTTCGCAAAAAGGAACTCCAAACCCTAACACCCTCGCTTATATACCCCAGGCATAATAAACGCTGTAGCGGCCCGTAATTGCAGCCGCCAACGTACCGGGGTAAACGCCTATCCGAGTCATGATGACTTCCGCGTCGCTTTGGATCCTTGACGCGGTTACAGTAACGGTCAGTACTCGGATCGTCCACTCGTTCCGTATCTTATCTTCCGAGTTTCCGGAACCCAGGTTCCGGGAACACTTCCTACGTTAACTGTTTTAACGTTTCTGGAGTATCCGATTTGCGTTAACTGCTAATGCTGCTAGTGTCTGGCCAGTTTTTACCTAATTAACCAAAAAAATGAAAAATAAATGGAATACTTACGCCGGCTGGGGCTCTTCCGGTTTATTCTGAGTTTCTCGGATCCCACAGAATGCCGCCCTTGTTTACAGGTGAAGGTAAAGGGGAATGAACTTCCTGGGCAGGAGGTTGCGTACATTGTACCTCAGTGTCGTATTCGGAGTCGTCTTCCACAATGACGGGCATCCGCATAGGGCGAGCCCTGACGGCACGTCTTGGGCCTCTTGGGCGTGAGAAGTTTGTCTTGTCCGGGCGATGAGACTCCTCGTCAGCTCCGATAAGGACGTCGGCTTTTTGCTTCTATGAACCGAAGACTTCCGCTCCAGGCATGATAGGCTGACGGGTGCAGAACTCATCCGCGCCTGGCATATCGAGCATGGGCTTGTCGAGCAGTGTAGGATTTCCCCATTTCTTCGCGTTGCGTTCAGCCATCCGGAGCCTGAGTTCCTTCTTGGACGGTCCTGTTCCGCCGACGTCACCTTTGAGGAACTGGTAGTAGTTAACAACCTGTAGAAAAGCCCGAACGAAATCGTCCACGGTAGGAACGTACAGGTCGTTCCCATTGTTTCCTGAAGCTTGGAGCCACTTGTTGTGAACTGTTTCGGCGAGGTTACAGGTGGGCATCTCTGTGAGTTCTTCTTTCGTGAATTTTTGCAGATTTGACAGTAGGTGCCGTTAGATTCACGGATTAGAGTTTTGTAGGTTAGGGCTAGGAAACCAGTATCAAAAACATCAAAACAGAGTGCAGAGATAATACCTCGGTCATGAATCCCCCCCACTGGCGGAAGCGGTGGTGCCAGAATGACAGCCACTGATCGAGTTTGATGAGCCCGCTCTCGCCAACGACCCCGGTGGATGCCCACCATGCTCGCAACGCGTGGTACAAAGTTTCCGCCTCTGCCATGCTGGTCGCATTCTTGTATTGAGTGCACATCTTCTTGTGCTGTTCCCAGAGTTCTTCGGGGAAGTGCTTCTACGTATACGCCACCATGTTCTGAGTCCAGTGGAACAAGCACGACCTCTCTCGGTCCTCCATTGGGTCCTCTTTGTTGCCATTGCCGTAAAGGATTCGCACTGCATTCCAATTCGCCTGTGCGTTATCCGCCATGAACCCCTTGAAGTTCGGCGCTGCAACGCCATTGATCTCCATGACCAGGTTCAGGTTTTTCCAGAAGACGAGCTGGGCGTCCGTGTCTTCGGACTGCATGTCGCAAGTGGCGATTGTCATCACGCGGCAGTAGGTGGCGTCGTACACATGGCACGCCATCGTCGACCAATCTTTGACGCGTTTTACATGGTCGAACATGATCCATGCGTTCTCCAAGTCTCCACCAGCTTGCATTCGGCTGACCAAGTCGACACCACTTTCCGGCCCGACCTCCGACATCTTGAAGAGGAAGACTTTGTCACGCATAGATCCCTGACTAGGAAACCTATTCTCCTGGACATACGCCCAGAGACTGTTTCCACGGAGCTTGGTGATACCGTCCATGATGCCGTACCTTTTGAATTTTTTGAAGGTCGCGACTTTGTTGCGGATGTTGGGCGACGCCATGTCTTTGCATCGATCCAGAACAGGAACCAGCTCCTCCATCGTCAGCTTCCTCGGTGGTGCATCCTCGGGCTGTAGAAGGTAGCTCCCGATGAGGAGTTTGCTCGCCTCCAGGACAACGGCGCTCTTTGTTGCTTTGTTGTTCATCTCTACTTGCTCTTCTATTAAGCTACTAATCTCTGCTTTAGAGTCTCTGTAGTCTCCAACTTTCACTGGATGATCATGTGTTCCTATGTGAATACACGCTCTAGTCTGATTCGGTTTGCCCACAACGTAATAAATCTTAGCCTCGCATGTAGCTACACATGATGGAGGTTCTTTACATACCTTGCACACTAGCGTGGAGTCAGATGGAGGAGGCTGGTCCATGACAAAAGCTTGCAGGGTACACCTATCGAACTCAGTCTCGTTAACATCGAAGATCTTGGGAACACGCTTCAGAAAGTCACACTCCTCGTTGGTGCAGCGCAGCCATCCGACGCAGGTGGAACTTCGAAAAGAGAGTCCGAAGCCGTTTTTGATGTTTGTTGTGATGGTCTTGGTCCACAAGTGTCCGTCGTATCGTTTGTCCATTCCCTGCATTGACTTGGCGGCGAGCTTAGAGGAACCTGCAACAGCAGGGGGCAACTCAAAAAGAACTGGACCATCAAACTTCGCAGGCAAGTACTCTACTCTCTCGTGTCTAATAGTGGAATAGTCTATCTTCTTCAAAATGTTTTTGGACCCACGCGTCTTAGCAATCTCTTTAAGGAGCGGAACAATGCTAACTGTGACCAAGAACAATGGAGGAGACACATTGGAAGGAGGAGCATCAGCGTGGACCTTAGGCACCAACTTGACGGGACTGACTTCGTCATCAGAGGAGAGAGATATGACGGTCGGAGGAGGTTTCTCTACATCTGAAGTCTCGCTACCAGGCTCGACTTTGACCTTGACATCACGAGGTAAGGGAGTCTGAATTGTGCAAGTAGAAGAGCGACGGGGGGTGAGGATCTCAGTGGATGCAGCCATAAGAGAATCAGTAAGACCATAGACTCTATAGGATCCAGGGAGGAGTCTCCACTGCAACATGTTGTTCTCATCTCTCACTGAAGGTTGCCCGACGGTGTGGGTAACCTCGGCAGTAACGTCATCAAACATCTCCTCCTCTATACTGATGGAATCTTCACGAAAATGGAATCTGAGACTGAGGCGAAGCGAGGACACCGTAGCTAGACCATCGTCATCTACGCGAAACCTAAGAGGGATGCCCATGCCTTGGGCATACAGACAGACCATCCCCATGTTCGCAGGCTATTCAGTGATAGTAGTGGAAGAAGGGAGAAGAGTGAGTGTACTAGCGAAGCAGTATCGCGAGAGCAAAATGAGAGGAATGATGCATCGCTTTTGACCATTTTATTCTAGTGGGAAATTTCATGAGGACGACTAGGTAATGATTCATTCTGTTACATAACGAATGTATATTTTAAGAGAGACGGCGATAACTAATAAGAATGTTGCTTTTTGCGAGCCCAAATTAACAGCATAGGAGTTTTTAGAACTACGCATTTAATATTTGAATCGTGGAACCGATTCTATTCGATGTAAAGTTTGGTGAGATTAGAGTGAGCCGTCAGTTGCCTCTATATTTAATACAAGTATTTCAGTGCTTAATTCAAATCTTTTAGTATTTTGTGGCCTCGGTTTATTCTCTTCCAATATAGATTGATCTCATCAGCTTTAATTCATAATGCATTTATTTATAGTTTTCATTAATTTAAGTAGGTTCATAATAAGCTAAGTATTTAGGGCTGAGTCAGAAGGGTTGAAGGTCAGGGATATATAAGAAGAAGGGAAGGAAGGAGGAGAGCTATATAGTGTGGAGGGTTCTCTCGTTAGTTAGACACATGAAGCAGAGTGGGGGGTCAACTCCCTCCACTTTTGTCACTCCAAAACCTAGAAGAAAAGCATATAGTACAGATTTTACGAATAGGAGAGCGAGGAAGAGGAGAGAATCACGTAGGAAGTCGAAGTCGGAAGGCAACCTCTTGAGTGCACCTCTGAAGGTTCGAGGAGCTGGGCTGCCTTTAGCAATTAAATTTTGTAGCATCCGTAATATCATTCTAGAGTCTTTAGTGGAAATAAAAGAGGAGGTTTTAGATGTCACCGATCAGGACCATGGTGGAGTAAACATGGACGATAAAAGTAATCAGATGACGGAAGATTTAGGGTTTAATTCTTTAGCGACACCACAGTCTCCGCAGCCTTCGTTTGGCTTAAATGAGTCACTTCCAGAAAAGAGAGCTGTAGGATCCACAGAGGATCAACTCTCTCCTAAAGTAAGTTACTGACCTTCGTTTTATTCTTGAATGTTTATTGTTCAATTTTAGAGTTGATGGCTTTAATTCTCTTGTTATTTATTGCTTTGATACTTATAGTTGTTACTGATGACCTTTACAGTGTTTTATGAGTTGCGAATTCTTAGACATTTTTTAACGTACTTCTCATACAGTAAAATTTGGAATTTTTCTTGGTAGTTAAGCTAACTTGGTTCTTCTGAGGAAGTGGACCGAGGGAGGGGGTTCTAGGTTTGCCAAACAAAGTGGAGGATTGAGAGAAGAATTAAGTGGAGAAGAAGCAGAAAAAGGATCGGGAGAGTGGCCAGGAGGAGCTGCGAGAGCCAGGCGAGCAATTATGGAAGAAGGGGAGGCCGTGGATCGAGCTCTTGCGGCCCGTGGAGATCGTATAAAAAGTGGCAAAAGAGGAGGGGGGCGTAATGCAGGTGGTGCTGGGCGCGGAACAGGGCGGAGGAGGAAATTTGAAGTCGAGGGGTTGGAGATGGAGGGTGTAAGGGGACGGCGTGGAGGTTCGGGCCGAGGAGGGCGTGGGCGTGGGAGGGATCTACAGAGTGGTAGCTCTGCCTCCGACATGGCCATCGAGATGGAGGAGGAGCCACGCTTGGTGAACGCCGCTGGTGGGGGCGACTCGGAGGTGCCAGCAAGCGAAGAGGAGGTCGAGCGAGAGGAGCATGAGGATGAAGACGGATATGGCGAGGATGACAACGAGGACGGCCAAGGCGAGGAGGACGATCAGGACGGGCAAGGCGAGGAGGAGGATCAGGACGGCCAAGGCGAGCACGAGGATGAGGACGGCCAAGGCGAGGAAGACGACCAGGACGTCCAAGGCCAGGAGGACGACGATGAGGTTTGTAAAGAGGGTTAGGGTTTGAAGTTGTTAGCTGCTTTGGACTCCGCAGTTGGGGGCGTTGGGTTCACTTATTGGGTAGGGGGTTCTCGGGTTTGTGCCTTGTGATTGTGGGTTCTTGGGTTCTCTTTACTTGAGTTGGTGAGTATTATGGGGGCTTGCGAAGGCCTTGCAGGTCAACGCAGGGCCGAGGAAGCAAGCCGGTTGCAATTTTTTTTTAATGTTTGAGGAGCCTCCCTGCAAGTGTCGGCCCCGACACTTGGTCGGGAGCCTCACAAGTGGGGGCTTGCGGAGGCCCTGCTGCTCAACGCAGGGCCGAGGAAGCAAGCCGGTTGCATTTTTTTTTTAATGTTTGAGGAGCCTCCCTGCTAGTGTCGGCCCCGACACTTGGTCGGGAGCCTCACGAGTGGGGGCTTGCGGAGGCCGTGCTGCTCAACGCAGGGCCGAGGAAGCAAGCCGCTTGCAATTTTTTTTTAATGTTTGAGGAGCCTCCCTGCAAGTGTCGGCCCCGACACTTGGTCGGGAGCCTCACGAGTGGGGGCTTGCGGAGGCCGTGCTGCTCAACGCAGGGCCGAGGAAGCAAGCCGGTTGCAATTTTTTTTTAATGTTTGACGAGCCTCCGTGCAAGTGTCGGCCCTGACACTTGGTCGAGAGCCTCACGAGTGGGGGCTTGCGGAGGCCGTGCTGCTCAACGCAGGGCCGAGGAAGCAAGCCGGTTGCATTCTTTTTTTATTGTTTGAGGAGCCTCCCTGCTAGTGTCGGCCCCGACACTTGGTCGGGAGCCTCATGAGTGGGGGCTTGCGGAGGCCGTGCTGCTCAACGCAAGGCCGAGGAAGCAAGCCGGTTGCATTTTTTTTTTAATGTTTGAGGAGCCTCCCTGCTAGTGTCGGCCCCGACACTTGGTCGGGAGCCTCACGAGTGGGGGCTTGCGGAGGCCGTGCTGCTCAACGCAGGGCCGAGGAAGCAAGCCGGTTGCATTCTTTTTTTATTGTTTGAGGAGCCTCCCTGCAAGTGTCGGCCCCGACACTTGGTCGGGAGCCTCACGAGTGGGGGCTTGCGGAGGCCGTGCTGCTCAACGCAGGGCCGAGGAAGCAAGCCGGTTGCAATTTTTTTTTAATGTTTGACGAGCCTCCGTGCAAGTGTCGGCCCTGACACTTGGTCGAGAGCCTCACGAGTGGGGGCTTGCGGAGGCCGTGCTGCTCAACGCAGGGCCGAGGAAGCAAGCCGGTTGCATTCTTTTTTTATTGTTTGAGGAGCCTCCCTGCTAGTGTCGGCCCCGACACTTGGTCGGGAGCCTCATGAGTGGGGGCTTGCGGAGGCCGTGCTGCTCAACGCAAGGCCGAGGAAGCAAGCCGGTTGCATTTTTTTTTTAATGTTTGAGGAGCCTCCCTGCTAGTGTCGGCCCCGACACTTGGTCGGGAGCCTCACGAGTGGGGGCTTGCGGAGGCCGTGCTGCTCAACGCAGGGCCGAGGAAGCAAGTCGGTTGCATTCTTTTTTTATTGTTTGAGGAGCCTCCCTGCAAGTGTCGGCCCCGACACTTGGTCGGGAGCCTCATGAGTGGGGGCTTGCGGAGGCCGTGCTGCTCAACGCAAGGCCGAGGAAGCAAGCCGGTTGCATTTTTTTTTTAATGTTTGAGGAGCCTCCCTGCTAGTGTCGGCCCCGACACTTGGTCGGGAGCCTCACGAGTGGAGGCTTGCGGAGGCCTTGCTGCTCAACGCAGGGCCGAGGAAGCAAGCCGGTTCCATTTTTCTTTTAATGTTTGAGGAGCCTCCCTGCAAGTGTCGGCCCCGACACTTGGTCGGGAGCCTCACGAGTGGGGGCTTGCGGAGGCCCTGCTGCTCAACGCAGGGCCGAGGAAGCAAGCTGGTTGCATTTTTCTTTTATTGTTTGAGGAGCCTCCCTGCAAGTGTCGGCCCCGACACTTGGTCGGGAGCCTCACGAGTGGGGGCTTGCGGAGGCCGTGCTGCTCAACGCAGGGCCGAGGAAGCAAGCCGGTTGCAATTTTTTTTTAATGTTTGACGAGCCTCCGTGCAAGTGTCGGCCCTGACACTTGGTCGAGAGCCTCACGAGTGGGGGCTTGCGGAGGCCGTGCTGCTCAACGCAGGGCCGAGGAAGCAAGCCGGTTGCATTTTTTTTTTAATGTTTGAGGAGCCTCCCTGCTAGTGTCGGCCCCGACACTTGGTCGGGAGCCTCACAAAAGGGGGCTTGCGGAGGCCTTGCTGCTCAACGCAGGGCCGAGGAAGCAAGCCGGTTCCATTTTTCTTTTAATGTTTGAGGAGCCTCCCTGCAAGTGTCGGCCCCGACACTTGGTCGGGAGCCTCACGAGTGGGGGCTTGCGGAGGCCCTGCTGCTCAACGCAGGGCCGAGGAAGCAAGCCGCTTGCAATTTTTTTTTAATGTTTGAGGATTCTCCCTGCAAGTGTCGGCGCGGACACTTGGTCGGGAGCCTCACGAGTGGGGGCTTGCGGAGGCCCTGCTGCTCAACGCAGGGCCGAGGAAGCAAGCCGGTTGCATTTTTCTTTTATTGTTTGAGGAGCCTCCCTGCAAGTGTCGGCCCCGACACTTGGTCGGGAGCCTCATGAGTGGGGGCTTGCGGAGGCCCTGCTGCTCAACGCAGGGCCGAGGAAGCAAGCCGCTTGCAATTTTTTTTTAATGTTTGAGGAGCCTCCCTGCAAGTGTCGGCCCCGACACTTGGTCGGGAGCCTCACGAGTGGGGGCTTGCGGAGGCCGTGCTGCTCAACGCAGGGCCGAGGAAGCAAGCCGGTTCCATTTTTCTTTTAATGTTTGAGGAGCCTCCCTGCAAGTGTCGGCCCCGACACTTGGTCGGGAGCCTCACGAGTGGGGGCTTGCGGAGGCCCTGCTGCTCAACGCACGGCCGAGGAAGCAAGCCGGTTTTATTTTTCTTTTATTGTTTGAGGAGCCTCCCTGCAAGTGTCGGCCCCGACACTTGGTCGGGAGCCTCATGAGTGGGGGCTTGCGGAGGCCCTGCTGCTCAACGCAGGGCCGAGGAAGCAAGCCGCTTGCAATTTTTTTTTAATGTTTGAGGAGCCTCCCTGCAAGTGTCGGCCCCGACACTTGGTCGGGAGCCTCACGAGTGGGGGCTTGCGGAGGCCCTGCTGCTCAACGCACGGCCGAGGAAGCAAGCCGGTTGCATTTTTCTTTTATTGTTTGAGGAGCCTCCCTGCAAGTGTCGGCCCCGACACTTGGTCGGGAGCCTCACGAGTGGGGGCTTGCGGAGGCCCTGCTGCTCAACGCAGGGCCGAAGCTTTTTTTTTTTTTTATGTGTTACTATGGCTTCTAATGGTGATTTCTTGGATTTTCTAATAGGAATCCTCTCAGGATAATATGGGGAGCCGTGGTCTTGTCCCGACACCTGCAGAAACAGAGGTACTTTAGTGGTTTGAATTTATATAGTATTGGCTTATAGCACCTTAGGTTTATTTCTTCTCCTATCTGGAAGTGGTTAATTTATATATTCTTTTTTTCACATTTTAGGTATCCTCTGACGCTCCCGAGATGTCTCCCACTTCCATTGTTTCAGTTATAAATGTTTGCGACCTCTCGGATTCATCTGATCAGCCTTACTGTAGCTGTGATGTAGCAAACCCTGTAGGTTTATGTAGTATTCGTCTTGAGGTCCATTCTCCCCAGTACATGCCTACCTCTCCTGTTTACATGCCTACCTCCCCTGTCTATGAGCCTACCTCCCCGCATTACATCCCCACCTCACCTCTAGAGGATTCACCACCGATGTCTCCACCCTCTCCTTCTTCGCCTATTAGAGTGAGGAGGCCTGCCCATGTGGTCTTTGCGCTTCCCGCAATCTTGCCTTGCCCAGTCCAACAGACGAGGCGATTTTGGAGGAGGCGCCGCCACTGGAATTGTAGACAGTCTAAGGAGTATTATAGGCGAGCATCACGTAGATAGTATCTTCTATAGATACCTACAGTTACAAGATATGATATGATGTTGTAACTTTGTTTTATATTATTTCTCTTCCTTGCAAGACATTCCTTGGCTGCTCTATGAGTAATAATTGTCACACCTCTTGCCAGGTTACTCAAACACAAGATGCGCCGGTAAAACCATCTTGTCCGATAAACTTGAAGACTGCATTTGATGGCGAATTCCAGCATCGGAAACAATTCAAGTTGGACTCCATAGGCGTCATCAACAAGCTCAGGATTAAACCACAGAAGAAGTCGCGCATGATGGTCCCCCTCTGCAGGATGGTCTCCATGGCGAAGGTTAGACCAGTGGGCGAAATGGGGGTGCAGCACTTGGAGCGGGAGTTCGTGAAGGGATATAGAGATGGGGACCGCGTTATGTACATCTCCATGTACAACAATGAAGAGCAGACGAAGGATGTTACGGCGGATGTCATGGCTACTTGGAGCCCTTTATGGAGGGCCGCGAATGAGCATTTTGAAGATGAGATCCGTGGCGACGAAGACTGGATGCAATTCTCCAACAAGATATTTTTTGTCTGGGAAGGTAATCATCGCCTGGCCGCATGGCTCCGGCATATCAACAAGCATCATGCGGACGACCCATCATGGCACATATCAGTGCATTGCATTGTACTTGACCCACGCGGCCATGTGGGCAATCTCCTACATGTCAAGCATGACATTAATTGGTACGTTGTTCTGTATTTGTATATGTTTGACCATTATATATTTTACGTATGTGTTAAGAATAATTCTTCTAAGTTCTTGATTTGATATTCAGGTCGACGGAGAATGACCACGTGAAGGGTAACCTACCAGCAAAACTATTTCGAATCCGCTCATTTGGAATGATGAAGTTGGAGGAGTTTAAAGACCTCCTGAGTGCAGAAGAATACGATGCTTGTTTGAAACACAAGCCCCCTAATCCGTCGTGGTTCCCTTTGACTACAAGAATATTCATCGCATTTCTGTACCGAGTAAGTTCCACGCCCTTCACCTTGTCCTAATTTACACTCTGATAAAGTGTTTATTTTTCTAAAACATGTTTGAGTTTCGGAACAGCGCGAAATCGCAGTGGCCTCTGATGAAGCAGCGAAGGCCTATGAGGAGAAGACACCAGAGGCGGACCGAACTGCAAGTGCAGTTTGGGATGTCATAAATGAGGCAGCTGAAAGGATGGTCGAATCCATCAAGAAGAAGGACTTCACGAAGTACCTTGCTATCGCAAATCCCAAAAACGGTGACGACTTCCTCAATGAGGTAAATCCGATGGTCTATAAAATATTTCGTATCATTACATTCTTATTTTGCATCTCATATTGTCTAAAACGATCATTATTCGTGTAGATCAATCGGCATTTCAGTGAGTTCTCAAAACCAGAGATGAACCTTGACAAGCTACAGAAGATTGTGCCAGCGGCAGTTGAGGCCAAATACAAGGCTCGCTGGTTAAGGTGGTGGAACTCATCTCCGAGTTCCAGAGTATCTTACAGATTTCTACCCCTCGAATTCAAGGAAACAAACCTCGACCCCTGGTTGAACAAGGCTTCATTCTGGGCAGGGGTATAGTTTCTTTACAAACGTCTTCATTCCATTTACACGTTGCTTCCTTCTCTGTCTGCATTTTAACTCGTCGGTACTGAAATGAATTGTTTATTACAGTTGGAGGAGGCTGTCGTCAATGCAGTTGAAGACATTTGCAAAATGGAGAATCTGGATATCAATTGGAGGGATTTTCCTGATGTCCAGGAACCGGGCGCTTATGTCGAGAGTTCACGTATTCTTTTATGGGACAAGGCCTTCCCTACGTTCATTGGAAAAAAGGCTGAAAAGGCTTTCGACAAGAAGTCCAATTTCGCAAAATTCCCTGGAACTGCAGAAGTTGTTAAGCGGGTTACTTACCGGTATGATTCTTAACTTCATCACAGTCGCCCTACATAATGGGCTTCATATTTTTCTCGGTAACTAACCTTGTACATAATTGTTTCCTTAGGTACTTCAAACGAGAGCTTCTTCCAAAAGGCGCCGTCAAGTTCCACCAGCTCCCTAAGTACTTCAGTGCTTGGACGTCGAAAACCTCGGACCAGTGTATCTATTCTCCACAACAGTTGAAAAGGTACAAAGCTCCTCAATTGCTTGAGGGATGCTGGTATCTTGATTGTTTTTGCGGTTTCACTATTGACTCTGAGGTGGACATCAAGACTTTACATGATGCCGGTGAGGTAGTGGCCGAAGAAACGGTGGATGCTACTGAAGATGACAATGGCCCTGAAGACCAATCATCGGCTCCTCCACCGAAGAAAGGGAGAGCTCGGCGGCTGAAATCTTTGCGATCACATTCACAAGCTTCACAGCAAACTGGTGCGGCGTTTTCCGCTCCAGAGCAGACGGCTCCAGAGCCCTCTCCGGGTAATGTGGTTACGAAGCCTTCTTCAACTTCTTCACCGGGTCCTTCCTCGATCAGTGCTTCGGAGATCACCAGAGGTCTCCTTCAGCAGAGGAAAGCCAAACTATATCCTCAAGCAACTTCTTCCGCTGGAGCTTCGATTTCCACACATGTTTCCGTCTTCAACTCATCTGTGGATTCCATGTTACGGCGAAATAGGAGACTGGAGAGAAAAGGTGGCGACCCGGATTGGATCAAGACTCAAGACTTCATTCGCAAGGTTTGTTCCTATATTTTGACATTTAATGGATTCTGCCACCTCCACTCGCTATGTAGTTACTAACTCTCCTTTCTTGTTTCCTCAAGTTTGGAGCAGGCTGCGAAAACGAAGTTCCGGACCGGTGCAAACAAGAGAACCATCTGGGAGTCGACTTGATCATTGCCGACATCCCTGAGAATCTTCCCGTCCCATCCGTTTCCGTTCCCCCCACGAGTATTCCGCCTTGGAACTCTCGCGAGAAGGATTATGTGTTCGACATCTTCCGTTTTGCAGATGAATTCCTGCAGAAAGATGGTGCCCTCTGCCTCATCTACAACACTGATCAGAAGCTGGCTAAGGATATCGACGAAGAAGCTGCTGGTGGTGACTACGTGCTCTTCAAGGACTGGTGGGGCGTCAATGTTAACGGCCTCACTTCTCCTACGAACCCTGAGAACTTGGTACTTTTCCTAAACATACCCTTCTCTTTACTTACTGTTAACCCTTCCGCTTAATTTTACTCACTACTTTTGCTTGACTGCAGACTATGCGGTTCTGGATTCGCGTCTACATTCGTAGTGGCAGTACTTTCTCCTTCCAGACGAAGAAGGAAGAGCTGATACATGGGCTCCTCAACATTACCGAGAGTGATGCCATTTTCAACCTCACCGATGTAGACTCGCAGCTCATGAATGGGGAGGTGCCGTGGAGAGGCCCAAGGGAGAAATCCCCTGAGATGATGCAGGGCATAATTGAGGAGTTGTCAAAGCCCGGCGACATAGTCCTTGATTGGAATGCTGGGACAGGTAACTCTTCTTACATATCTCTGCTTAATTATTCCTCTCATTTTTCCCACAGTTTCTCATTTCTTTGTTTCTCTCCGAGTTTCAGGAGCCTCCATCAAGGCCGCCCAGGCTGTTGGTCGTCACATTCTCGCTTTTGAGGATGACGAAGCCATATTCAACGCCCTTCTCAAACCATCCGCCATGGGTCCTCCTAAACATCCAAGGCCGGCAGCAGCAGGCGAAGCCCTGACAAGTGGTGTAAGTCTTCTATTCTTTGTTCAAATTATCCAATCATTACTTCTCTTGCCAGCTCTACGTACTCTATCTAACCACAATCGGTTCTCTATTGCAGAGTAGTTTCAGCAACACCGCCACGTGGGCCAAGAGCAGTGTCCACTCCATCGTGGCGTCTTCATTCCAGCCCGATTCAGCCTTTCATACTTCCGGACTACGCAGAGGACTTAGCACAGGCGTTTCAATCTGGAGCCCTAACATATGTTCCTAGTCGGCCAACTACTTTTGATCCCAGGGCCCTTCTATTCGTCGATGACGAGGCGGTAGAAGGAGATTCAGAGTCATCTAGTTCTGAGAGTGGAAGTAGCGATGGTAGCATGTTCTGAGTTTGAAGGAGGCTTCGGTCTTTCATTGTTCTCATTGGATTTGATTTGATTTAATTGAAGTTCATTGCGTAATCCTTCGTCTACTCTACTACCCTGAATCTATACTTGTTACGATTCTCATTTCCAAATCGTCTCGTCCTATGTAGAGGATGAAATGTCACAACCATAATGCTCAAAATATAATATGAAGAATGAAATGTTACAAAAGAAATGCTCAAAATTTAAATTGCGCTGTAACTTATATTTTAACCATTCAAAATCCCACATTTCCTAACCATGTTACCTATTCTTGACTTGGTGTACATCTTGGTTTCTGCTACTCCATTATTCTACACGAACTCTGAAATATTCCACGAACTTTTAAGACCATCTCTTTTAGTTGGTTTCGAGTTGTCTTATTCCTAAATCTAAAGGAATGTATTCGAACATTCCACTAGAGTTCACAGTACTAATCCTTCGAAGGATATACAGTCCAACTCTTGTCCATATCAAACCAGCAAGTTTCGCCATCCGATATGATCACTTCGGGCAGCTGAACAACTGGATTCTCATCGACGTTCAATAGCAAGGGATACGGGATTAGGGACAACTCCATAATACGGAGAAGCTCATTGGTACACAGCACTGTCCAACGCCATTCACCTTCACCAACATGGAGGCTTCCGATGTGCCTAAACGGTGGCAAGTCCATGCCTCGTTCCCTGGCGCGCTCTACCTCCAGCAGCCACGGCCGCAGCTCCTCATAACTCGCCGGTGCCTTTGGGGGCAAACCTACAGCCGCTCTCGTCCTTCTGGATCTCGCATTACACACCTTCGACATTGCGCAACACACTGAATTCTTGTAGTCTTCAAACGTTACAGTCAAGCTTGTAGATTGACATCCCCGAACTCCTACGCTACCTTCGCATACAGCACAGCATGCCAAGGACTGTGTCACTATCCTAATACGCCACCTACAGACAAGCTCAAGAAACCAAGAGTGACCTCCTTCTCTGGAACCCAGCTTACCAAGTGTTGTTTGATGATGAAAATCTCCTACTTGTATCACTGAAATGAAGATGCTTTGCTGCCTACGAAGAGAGAGTAATCTTCGATGAAGACAAGGACTCTAAGAAGGTATATCTTGGTTTCAGCAGTTCAGATATTATACACGAATTTCGAAATATTCCAGGAAGTTTTCAAACCTTGCCTCCTTTATGTTCTGTGAAATTTGTTTTTTTCCTTGTGCATTTACATAATCTATGAAAGAATTATTTGTTTGATCTAAAACTTAGGCATGATCATTGTATCTTGCCTGTACCCATGACAAATCCAACAAAATATATGCATGACGTCATCATGACATCAGCCCTAATTTGTATCTTTGAGAACAAACGTAATAAATTCTTATCAGAGATAACTCTGATCTCCACGGTAATATACTCTTTTCCTAAAAAAAGTGTCAAAATCAAGCCTTAATTTAGTAATTTTCCACGGTTATAGGGTCTACTTTGCTTTTGAAAATTTTGCTAATTGTCAATTCTGTGCTCTCCATTCTGTGCTCTCCGCTCTCCGCTCTACGCTCTCCGCTCACATACGAACTTTCCCTAGAGTAAACCACTTACAAAAAATGTCCCCTCTTATTGAGAACTGAGAATATCACATTGTTGTCACTACTTGCCTACTTCTAAATATGTTTGCGATAACAACACTCTGGGATTTGGAAATTGTAGGGAGGGGCTGTTAGAGTAGCGTGGACCAAACGCAAGGTGGAGCGGCTCTTGGGATCGGGATTTGTGAGCTCCTTCAACGCCACTGCAAATCTAGCCTTCCCCGCTGTATCCTTAAAAAGGTCGAAGTCGTCCTCGTCCTTCCAAATCATATTTGCTACCACTCCAACCGAGTACGCATCGGCAGCCTGCGTATATAGATGTCTCCTCCTTATAGTTTCATATGAGGTCTCCAAATTTGGCTTACCATAAGTGTACCACAACTCCGGAGCCACAAAACTACCACGTTCCTTGAAGGCTTCCGTACGCGCCTCATCACTTGGGTAACCGTACCTTGAAGGAGTTGTCTCACACACCCGACTTGCAAGGCCCCAGTCGCATACTCCAATGTAAACCTCGCTCACTTTATCCTCTGGGAAGTGAAGCAAGACGTTTCCCGGGGAGATGTCATTATGCTGCAAATACCCCTTATGGACCCGGTCCATAATACAGATGAGTGCCCAAGCTAGCTTGGCCCTATGGGTGCGGAAGGCCTTAACACGGTCACGTGTTTCCCTGGGCATATCGGTTTGCTTGTGGATGTTACGGTTCTCAGTACCCTCACCAATATTTGAATTGAACTTGTGCAGAAAATTCTGCAGGCAATCCCCATTCCACCAAAGCGTTTAGGCTTCCATCGTCCAGTCATTGACCGCAAAAAACTTAATAACGCCGGGATGGTCAATCCTGCAAACCATGGCTTCTATTGATGTCTCGTGCCGCTTCTGGGTCTCGTCAGGAGCCTTGGACGTCTTCCCCGCAAAGACACAAGTCTCAGGTATGGTTTGCATGCCAACAATACGTAATTTTCGGACTTTACCATAATCGCCTTCCTTTGTGCCTGACAGCGGAACCAACTTGACCCCTCTTGGAACTCCAACCACTGCTCCCCACAAGTACTTCTCCATTGCGCTTTTCAGTCCAGCTTCAAGCCATGGCCTCGCCCTCGGCTGTTCGCGCCCGTAAGCGCGTACACGCGCGCGCACAGGGCCTCCACACGCGCCCGTCCGCATGCGCCCGTCTGCATGCGCCCGTCCACCGCGTTCGCACGGGGGACTGCCCGCGCCCGTGCTCGCGTGTGCCCGCCCGTGCTCGCGTGTGCGCGCCCGTCAGCCCACATCGGGCGCGCCCGACGCCGCAGGCGCCCGTGCCCGCGTGCTCGCGCCCGTACCCCTGCGCGCGCCGGTTATCTGTACGCGCGAGCACGCTTTACGCGCCCGTGACCGTGCACGCGCCTGTCCCCGCGCACGCGCCCGACTTCGTGCACTCGCCCGCCTTCCTGTACGCGCCCGTCCCCGTGCACGCGCCCGGATATGCAGCGTTACATACACTGTACAGGTTCGGTTACGGTATACTCGTATATTGAACAGAATACAAAAAAAAATCACTGCGAAATTACTCAATGGAGATATATTAACCGCATTTAGCGCACAAAAAGTAATACAGAGCACAACCATACAACTCCTTCGAGTGTGAGATAATGAACTAGGTTGACTCTAAGTAACATTATAAGTCTACGTAATAAGAAGGTGCTACCAAAAAAAAAAAAAAAAACATTAAGAATAACATAGTATTTTTTTTGGTTTTTAGCCGGTAGATTGTATGTTTAGATTTACTGCTACTTCATGCGCTAAAAAGGTGACCACAGTCTAGACTCTCCTTGCTTTGCGGGGCTTCTTCTTGCGTGAAGATTGTCTTTTGCGAGCCACAGTGGGCCCCAATTCGTGCCGGATTATCACATCTTCGTCATCTGGCGCCTCATCGCAATCCGGGTCTTCCTCCTCTGAGTGCTCGTTGTCACCTTCATCCTCTGGAGCTCCGACCACTGGAGCTTGTACCTCTCCTTCCATCTCCGATGTAATATTGCGCACTTGCATGGAAACTTCACAAGTATTGCCATCTCTGGCACTTACTAGGCGCTTCATAGGCCTCTCCTTTCCGGAATTACCGATGGCTGTGATGCCATCCTCACAGATTATGCGTGTGCGAACAACCCCAGTTCCAGAAGAAGGCCCCCCTTTAGTGTACCCTGTATAGAATGGAAGGGGATCAGGTCCAGTTCTTTTGCTTGACTTTCGTGTTCCTCCGCGGGGTTCTTGTGATGGTGGTTTCCTAACAACCTTGTCTGTGGACTTCTTCGCACCACGTTGGGCCACATTCTGTACGGCGTCGTCTATAGCTGGCGCCACGGGGACTAGCTTGGCGGTGGAGGCACCACGCCGACTACCACCAGCTCGATTGAGTGGAGGCCTCGCCGCTGCTGATGATCTAAGGAGTCGAGCTATTTTTGCGCCCATTGAACTTGTGGGCCTCCGAGCCAGGCCTTCATCCACGATTGTATCTGGTTCGATACCCCCCGTACCAGTGGGTTGCAATGGAGCCACAGTCTGTGCGGGGATTGCGTGCACGGTCCTTCTCTCGTGAGCAGGAGGAATCTCTTGAAACAAGCTTGAGTCGCCTTGTGCCGGAACGGTTCCCCAGTTGCCCTCCCCACTAACGAGGCCGGTCCAATGAGGTCCATCTACAGCCCGTCCATGACTTCCATCACCCCTTTCGTCACTGTCCTCATCATCATCGCGAGCATGGATATCGTTGCCAAGATGGTCCTCGCTGGATGAATCATCTGCAACCCCGTCATTGTTCTCTGGATTGATTTGGACTGGAATAGCATCTCTTTCGTCACGAGCGCCTCTTCCTTCTGCATTAGCCGCTTCATCAAATACCGGGAGTGTGGGTAATTCGTCTCCATAGATGTTCATGTCCGGGTTTCCCTGGTTATATTCTGGTTCATTGTTGAAGTCGTACGCATCACCGTTATCATCGTGGTTGTTGCGGTCACGCGGATTGTTGCGGTTAGCATCACCGTGTCCGTTGCCATTACCGTCGTTTTGCCCATTCGTGTTAACGTCGACGTTATCATGTCCCCAGACATCATCATCCCCACTGCCTGCGTGGTCAACTGGTATGTAATGATCGTCGTCATCTCCTTCTTCTTCGCTTGGATCTCTCTCCGGATCTGACTCCTCTGACCATGCATTGTTCTCGTACCATCTGAGGGGGTTGGGCTTTGGGCGTTCGCGCAGGAGTCTGATATTCGTATAAATGTACACCAAGGCCTCAGACTTCTCCAACCCCAGGCGGTTGCGTACCTTGTTGTGGACAAACGAATACATGCTCCAATTCCGTTCACACGATGAGGCGGAGCAGACCTGAGATAAAATGCGCTTCGCAATGACTGCCAATGGTCCCCCTCCAATCCTCTGCCACCATTGATGGGGTTCCAGATTCAAACCTCTGATATCGATGGTCACTTCGGGGCTGTAAGGGCCACGTCCCTCGTCGAACTCGATCATCTCTTTCATAAGATCGCAAAATGGAATTCCCATTTGGCCACCCACTTGACGAAACACCCGATTGAGAGCCGCCTTCGCTTCTCCTATGACTTGTAAGCCCTTATGCGTTCTAACCCAAGGGTTCAAGAGCGCCGCGGCATAATGAAGATCGGTATGCATCATGTCCCATCTACGGTCGAACCGCATCTCCATCCTTGTTGCCATGACAGGTGGGAAAAAGCAAGGGGATCCTCGGAGATTGTACACGTGATCCTTTAGGTTGCTCATTGTAATCCATGCCTTGCCCATTGCCGGCTGGCTCCCATCGAAGGTTCTGAGAGCTACCAAGGCTGGTTTCACTAGGTGCGTGAAGTTGTCACATTGATGCCAGAACCCATCGTCACGAATTGTTTGACGCACTACGCTTGCGCGTGCATGATTACGCACCCCCTCGGTTTGGATGAATAGACCGTCGACATACTCGAACCACTCCGCTGCCATGACCACTTGCTCCAAAGCAAATTAACCTCCATAAGGCGCGCTATCATCAGATAGTTACAAGCAAATCTGGTTTCAGCGGGAACCACCAAGGACAACTTCGGTTCAAATTTGCGGAAAAGGGCCATGGGAACATGATGTCTCCGAATGTAATGACACACGTGTTTAGCCTTGGCGACCAAATCCTTCACAAAGACTTCCTTGCCCCAGTCCTCCATAAGAAGATCTAGAATATGGGCACAACAGCCCTGCTTGTACATGTGAGGAAACTCCTCTAGGATATTATCCATGGCGCCAAGCATGTTGGCTGCATTGTCCGTGCAAATCTGGACAACATTCTGAGGGCCAATTTCTCGAATATATTTCTTCATCTCCCCGGCAATATATCCCATTGACTTCTTCTCGCCAGTCGTATCAACAGACCCAAGAAATACATTGCCTGCCGGACATACTAGCATGACATTCATCAACGGTCGGCAATTCACATTATCCCAACCATCGGAGCATATGGTAGCCCCGTATAACTCGGTCGAGGTTTTCGTACGTTCATCAATCTTTGCCTTGATCAACTTCTTTTTTTCCTTGATGTGCGTTGTTTGCATCGCGTCATAGGAAGGAGGACCGTAGTTAAATCCGGCAGCCGCGGTTGTGCTCACCGCCTTAATAAATGCTGGGTGCTTGGCCACGTTGAATGCGACGTTGGCTTCGTAAAAGAAGGATGACCACAACATGTCTAGCTCCTTCCGCTTGGCGATCTGGAGTGCTTCACTCATGTCCTGTTGCCGCAAGCTCCTAGTGGTATTCGAACCGGCCCTACTAGGTGCAACACTGGAGACATTTCGGTCCTCTTCGGTATCATTATACGAGGGTTCGGATCCACCGTACAGAGTGCCGTGTGTGGAAGCACTGGATGTTCCACGTTGAACTGACGCGGGGAACGTTGGCCTGATACCATCCACCTCCTCCTGTGTCAAAGGGCCGGGAATCTTTCCAGCGCAAAACTGAAACTTCCTCTTCACTACGGTAGGTGCCTTTTGGCAAACCCTCGAGAGATTGGACTGGTCCCAACCATAATGCTGAAAGCACCTAAACTTCACATACGAAAACTTGGTCCTGCAATACACACATTGGGCTACTTTATGTGACAGTGACCCTTCCTGGAGCTTGATCGTAAACCATGGTGCCCACTCTCTTGTACCGAGTCTTGGAATGGCTCTAGCCGGAGCAACCACTTCAACCGGTTCAACCGCTTCAATCGGATCCATAGTGAATGATTAGGGAAGTATCGGGACTAATAGGACCAGTAGTACCAAAAGATTATTATCTGAATAACTTAGTGTGTCTGAAAACTGCTTGACACATTGATTTATGGAGAGAAGAATTTTTACATTCCCCCCACCCAAACCAAGTGTCTCTCCAAGCTAACAGTTTCAAGCAAGGAGCCCTCAAGGAGACCCAGGACATGAAGCACGCAAGGAGGTAAGGTGGATGTCAAATCAAGGTGGCAGTTTATATACTGCCGCCCTCGACCGGGCGAGTACTGTCCGGACGGGCGCGACCGAACGGGCGCGCGCGCGCCAGAAGATCGGGCGCGCTCCGACGCGAACGGGCGGGCGCAGGTGGGTGCGCGCGATTGAAGGCCGCGTGGCGGATAGCGCGCGCGGTGGAAGACGGGCGGGGGCGGGCGCATGCGGGCGCGAGCGCTGGATCGCGGGCGCGGGCGGGCGCGGGCGGAGAGCGGCGGGCGAATGCAGGCGCGGGCGCGCACAGGCGGAGAGCGGCGGGCGAATGAAGGCGCGGGCGCGCACGGGCGGTCGGGTGCGGGCGCGATCGAACGGCCGAGATCGATTTGGCCACCTCAACTCAACGAGAAGAAGTAACAACGAGAGGGAAAAATGAATAAAATTTAAATAAATCAAAGTGTGTAAACTACATACACGTGCACATCTACATAAAAAGGAATCCTATTTAAGTGAAAAGATTGAGAAACATGAGAGTGCGGGAGGACTACCCACCCCATTCACACATGTCTAAGAACTGGAGCAGGCTGTCATCTCGCCCTTCATGTTTCTGCCCTCCCACTGGAAGGTAAGTCGTTTTAAGCTAACCTCAGGCAGTGTTAACTTAAAATATGGGATAAATTTTACTAGTTACTGCGTTAATCCAGTTGAAACCCCGAGCGCGCGCGCAGGCGGCGTGGGGCGCGAGCAGGCGCGCGCGAACGGGTGGGCGCGAGCAGGGCGAGCGCAGGTCGGGGAGGTCGCGCGCGCGCGTCGAACAACCAGGCGCGCGCGCGTACTTGCGGGCGCGGTCGCGAGTGTGCGCGCGCGCGCGTGAGCAGGTTCAATGGGTCCACTGCGGACACCACCGTGCCGGCGCCTGCGGGCGCGTTCGGACGCGCGCGATCCAACAGGGCGCGCGCAATGAAGTTTAAAAGTCGTAAGTTCAAAAAAAAAAAAAAAATAAAGCTTAAGGGAGAGAATGGACTACACTGAAATACCATACATTAGTATGGGAGATTGGAGTACCCAAAAGAAAAAGAAAGAAAAAAAAAGTAAACGAATAGGCATTCAAATTTATAAAATGAAGCAAAAAATAAAAAAACAAATTAAATAGCATAGGAGTATTGAATAAAATAAGGCGGGAGGATAGACTAGAGGTGGAATTATAAAAATGAACAAACAAAATGAGAGAAGGAATTAAATAAAAGTGTAGTGTTCAAAGAAGAAGAATAAAAAATATAAAACAAATTACAGAGCGTAGAAGTATTAAATAATAATAAGGCGGGAGGATAGGGGAGAGGTGGAATTATAAAAATGAACAAACAAAATGAGAGAAGGAATTAAATAAAAGCGTAGTGTTCAAAGAAGGGGAAAAAAAAATATAAAACAAATTACAGAGCGTAGAAGTATTGAATAATAATAAGGCGGGAGGATAGGGGAGAGGTGGAATTATAAAAATGAACAAACAAAATGAGAGAAGGAATTAAATAGAAGCGTAGTGTTCAACGAAGGGGAAAAAAAAAAAAAAAAAAAGGAATTAAAGAGCGTAGGAGTATTGAATAAAAAAAAGGCGGGAGGATAGACTAGAGGTGGAATTATAAAAATGAACAAACAAAATGAGAGAAGG
Organism: Ceratodon purpureus; assembly: GCA_014871385.1. Taxonomy (NCBI): domain Eukaryota; kingdom Viridiplantae; phylum Streptophyta; class Bryopsida; order Pseudoditrichales; family Ditrichaceae; genus Ceratodon; species Ceratodon purpureus. The sequence goes on from CM026426.1 coordinate 27,457,925, forward strand.
AATTAAATAAAAGCGTAGTGTTCAACGAAGGGGGAAAAAAAAAACAGTGGGAAAAAAAAAAATAGTGGATATATATTAGCTGAACTCAGGCGCTTGGAGGATCTTCATGTGACTCTGGGTCGACATGAAGATTTGCTAGCTTTAGTATATTATAAAAATGAACAGACAAAATGAGATTAGGAGTTAAATAAAAACGTAGTGTTCAAAGAAGGGGAAAAAAAAAATTAATTCTAGAGAGTGTGGGATTATTAAATAAAAACAGGGGGATAGGATGGGAGAGTGGTGGAATCATAAGTTTTATTTGAGTGATGTTGTTGGAGTGCTCGGGCGCGTGCAAAACGGGCGCCCGCATTGATGGGCGCGAGCGCGTACGAGCGCGTGCAAATGGAACGAGGGAGTTCGGGGGGAGAAATTAGTTCCATGATATGGTTGCAGTGCTCGCGCGCGAGTATTGACGGGCGCGCGCAATCGGGCGCGCGAGAAATTGGGCGCGAACGGACTGCGGGAGACATTTTGGGGGGAGGAAGAGATTCAGAATCACGCGACCGTCTGCGCGCGGTTGGTTTGACGGGCGCGATCAAGACGCGCGCGCGGATGCGCGCGCGTGCAAATGGAAAAGGGGGTTTGGGGAGAGAAATTAGTCCCTCAACCGGCTTGCAGTGCTCGCGCGCGTGCGATGTGGGGCGCGAGCGAAATCGGGCGAGCGCATGCGGAATCGGGCGCGAGCGAAACGACGGAGACACGGTCAGGTGTTCCACATTTCAGTATCCGTTCGCGCGCTGTTGGTGCGACAGGCGCGAGCAGTTCGCGCGCGTGCGCGCGTGCGGGCGTAATCCTGGGTTTACTCTCGCTTGGGCACGTTTGCGCGCGCGCGGGTACGCCCACTACGGGCGCGCGCAAACGCGCGCAACCATGCAGGCGCGATCAGAGTTCAAATCCACGTAACATAAAATTCAGTCCATAAGTTAAATACACTTACAATAACTTAAGTTCTCTTACCGTGACTTAAATCCACAGACCATATTAAACATTTTGGTGTGCAACAGAGATATTTATACACTTATTTTACGATGGAAGTAGATGAGACAACGGGCGGAATGAATAACATGATTGGCAATCAAAAAAAGGGAGGCCAATGTATTATGAAGGGAGCATAAAAGCGTCTTGAGAATCACGACAATGATTTACAAAAGCAAATTATCATCCATTGTTTGAGTTTAACAAACATTAAACATGTGAATGTAATCCCAAACCTATCCATACCCCTATGCCATCTACATGTATTTATATTCTTATATCTTTTTACAGAATGTCGACTTCACTCATGGATCTCCACGACGTCACGTGCCCGGTGCGGAGGAACTCGATCCACCCTCATCGTGTCGAGCACGAGAGGTACCTGCTGCACTACTTTCTGCCCCATCGTTGGCAATGAGTTTCCGCTTGGCAGAACGGATTCTCTTCGCTATGCCATCTCCTCCAAGCATTGCTTCCATGAAGTTGTTGTTGCGCATCCGACGGAGCACTGTTACGACATCCGGAGCCACTTCCGCACATAGGAAATCCACGGCTTGAGTCTTGAACAATATATCCCATTCAGATTCCGCGGTTTGTACTTCCTCAGCGATCCGAAAATCCTCTGCAGTCATGTCGTGCAACTCCTTGATCTGATCCGCAACCAACTCCCCTTTGGAATTCCACTTAAATCCAAGAGGATGGGAGCCGTACTGGAATGTACAAGTTTGAATATCCCAATACCCATGTAGCACTTGGTAGAAGAAATTCCTCCTTCCCTCAAGTTCCTCCTCCGTCCCGCCCTTGATGAGTTCGTGGCAGATCCGTACAATCTCCGCAGGTTTCTGGTCCCACCTCCACTGATCGCTCATTTGTTTAACATAGGACTGGTGCATTCCCATAAGCCAATTCCAAATCAAGTCTTCACCCCACTTGTCCGGAAAGTCAGGAGTATTTTCCTTATTTAGCTCCCAATGCGGTGGCATCCAATTCACTAGGCCGAATTGCTCATAAAAACGCTTGTGTAAGGGGGCCTTACATACTGCATACCGCCGACGTATCAAGGCATGGGAAATCAAGCATTGTGGATGATACATGCATTGACAGGATCCCAATTGCCAGCCCCCCTCTGGCCCAAATAGATTGGTACAAATTGCACACTTGGTTCCATCCAACACATACTTCGCTGGATTGGGCCAGAGCAAGCTTGGCTTTGTATTTTTAGGGATCTTCTCATTGGATATGGCGGTCTTGTACTCCCACTCCAACTGCGTCCAATCTATTGCTTTAGCAATCATCGGTATGTCGTCAGGGAACATTTCATCTGGATCTGCCCACAAGGTAAGTCCGAAATCTCTCTTGGAGTTAAGCTGGAGGTAGTCGCGGTCAATCCTCTTGAACTCATCGTGCATCTGTCTGAAACGGTCGACGTTCATGATGCATGCAATCTTCCATTGGTAGTACTGTCTGCTCATCTCGATCAGATACTTTCTGAGCATCCCGTTGGTAGCTTGCAATTCGGAGACAGTGGGTACCGATGGCTGTTGAAATCCCAAAGAGTCCTCCATCTCTTGAGAATCTACGAACATGATTTGCCGCTGGGGGGGGTGCATCACTTGACTTGATGACGCGAATGGAATGATTGGCTTACGGGGAACTCGGACCGGGGTATCTTCCAGGAGACCGTGCGTGGCCGATTCAATGATGGCATTCACGTCTTCCTCGTTCATTCCAGGGCTACCAGGGATTGGAGCTTGGCTTGCCTCGGGTACGTAAGTCGGAGTCTTCGCAGATCTAAGTTGCAAAATCTTTTCATTCTGCTTCCGTATAATCTCATTCATCCTATCAGCTTCTTCGTACAAGTTCTGGATAGTCTTCTCCATCTCAGAAATTATTGCATTTTTTCCTTCCAGCTCCTTCTGCAATGCATCGCCTTGCAGGCCCTGGGAATCAGCGGCGGCTATTGTAGCCTCCAACTCTTCTGCAAACCCAGTGTCATCATCTTCCTTTACATTGCTCGGGCCCGCAATCTGTGGATTCAGTACATGAGGAGCTACATCAACATTGCTCGGGCCCGCAATCTATGGAACTAATATAGGAGGAGCAACATCAACATTGCTCGGGCCCCCGACGATTGCTGGAGGAGCCTGATGAGGAATACTCGGTCCAGTAGGATTTGCAGGCAGGGTACGATTCCTCGTCGACAAACAGGCAGCTAGCACAGGATCCTTCTTTTTTAACCGTGTGATTCTAGCACTAGTCGCTGCTCTTGTCTGTGACTGAGGGGGACGGTCTACTGTACCATCAGAATCATTATCCTCCCCTGAGTCACTCCATTCAAGAGGCGCTTGATCCTCAGGATCATCCAAGTATGCCCAGTCCACACCTGGAAATCTTAAGACCCCTGTAGGTATCGCCATCTCATGTGGACGCCGTTGGACGCTAGGAGTCAACCGTATGGTCCTCCAGTCCACCTGCCTATGAAGCACTACCTCGGCATATACCATTCTACAAATAAAGAGCGGAACCTCATTTCTCTCGTTCATCGCCTGGTTGTATAGAACGTGCCACACCTCCAAACACTGCCTCCCGAACTGACGGTTCTTGCAATATTTCATGTTCGCCTTGTTTGAAGTACAATTATTATTATGACGGTGCAACGGGAATAACTTCCCAATGTGGCACCATTCAATGAATTGTTCACACGTTGCTGGAGTCCATGGTTGCGGTGCAGCTTCCCACCCTCTGAATGCCAGCTTTGCTGGATTCAATAAGACGTGGACCCTCTTATGTTGGAGGTTTCCATGCCTGGCCCGTCCCGCATCCTTTTGCTTTTTCCTCTGCTCTGCCGCCGTGGGCTGATTTGGTTGTTGCCGTTCCATATCTGCTCGAGGTAGATCGTTCTTCGAAGTCTTCCGAAGGTGCAAAATTAAAAGCCTACGACTACCCCTGAACCTCAATCACATTTACAAATTATAAACATTTACAAAATTCTCAAATGTAATACACAGACACCATAGAGTTCTGGAGAACAAAAACAAGGACACGTGTCAGAGTGCTGGGACCCACCTGAGTACCACGCAATCAGCTACCCGGGGGCTGTTGAAGGCAAGGTGCTCACAGGGGGGGGAGTGCAAAATGAGGTGGGAAATCGCCCTTTTATAGTCACGGGCGCCAGGGAACGGGAGCGAACAACCTGCTACGGGCGCGAGCGGAAACCCGACGGGCGCGCGCGGGCACCGACGGCGGGGTTTCGGCCGTGTATCCGTCCGCGCCCGCGCGGATATCAACGGGCGCGAGCGGTTCAGTGGCGGGTATATGACGGGCGCGAGCGGGTTTTACCGCGCGCGAGCGGGTAGCGACCCGGTCTTCGTCAAGCGCGCGCGGGCGTCATCCGAGTACCGAAGGGGCGCGCGCGCGGACGTCGATGCGGGCGCGCGGATATTAGTCGGGCGCGATCCGGATTGCACGGGCGCGACCGTCGGGCGCCAACGCTGGATGGACGGGCGCGAGCACTAGTTCAGGACCGGCGCCACCACAAACTAGAACACTGTTAAAAATCAGAGTAACCAAAGAGAACTTGCAAATTCAGAGTTTAAAAAAAATACTTTATTTATTTTGAAAATGTATCACTTCATTGTAATGTCGATTACAGTGCCATGCACTCTAGGTACCGGTCCTCTAGGTCTTTCAAGTGCGTCTCGAAATGGTTCGTTTGAGCACTAGAGACAATATTGGGGACACAAAGTATTGCCATCTCCTTCTTCATTTCTTTGATGAGATCGCCAATCTCACAGTCAAGTTCTTCGACAGTCGCTTGGGTTGCCAACTGCTCTTCAGTGGTTGGAGGCAGAGGGCGTCCATTCTCTGCGTAGGCCACCAATTTGTCACGGCGAGAGATCCAATCCTCGAAGAAGTCAATCAGTTGACGGAGTCGTTCCAGCTTTGACCAAATAACTGTGTCCGTTCGCTGTGCAGTGCCCGGTGGAGTGGCGCCATTCGTTAAACTCATAATCGACTTGATTTGTTGGCAATTGCAGGCGTTGGAATTCATGTTGGACGGTACAGCGAATGTTGAGGAACCCACCGTAGCACTAAGCAATCAGCTACCCTTGGGCTGTTGAAGGCAAAATGCACAAAGTGGGGGGGTGCGAAATAAGTGGAGGAGGGTGGCAATTTATACTCACGGGGCCGACAGTGTGGGCGCGAGCAGGTTGGGCGCGCGTAGGCTGGTATGGGCGCGAGCACGTTATTCCTAAGCTACGGGCGCGCGGGACCGTGATCGGGCGAGGGTAATCGGGCCCGATCACTGTGCGCGCGCGAGACAGACGACGGGCGCAATCACAGCGAGCGCGCGACGGGCGCGGGCGACCCTGATCGGGCGAGGGTAATCAGGCGCGATCACCGCGCGCGCGCGAGACTGACGACGGGCGCGAACAACCACATATGACCGGCGCGAACAAGCGCAAAGACGCGCGCGGACACGACAACGGGCGCCACCCATGGTAAACAGTAGTAAACTGTGAGGACAGTAATTTTGCTCGCGGTCGGGAGCCCGTCCGATAAGCGTCCGTCCGATAACCGTCTGTCACGTTCGTCACGTGGCTACACGACAATTTTTTGGCCCCTCCGTCCATTATGACAACTTTGCACCAACCAGGGAACCGGCACAGGTGCCACTTCCAGCCTCTCCGGTACGGTCGACCATCCGGCCAGTCCAACCGGAGTTAGGAGAGCCGCTGGAGGATCCTATCCCGGATACCTTGAGAAGTTTGCACACTCTGCCCACACTGGCTGGAATCGAGACTGTTAACCCCGGAAGCATCCCCTTGGAACCGGACCAAGGCCCACCACCGGAAGACTTTGTGCCGGTACAAGGATCTCCAGAACATCTCCAGGTGGATCTCAGCGCAGTTCCGGTGGCGGCACGATCTCCATCCCCGGCGGTTCAAGCAGGACGATCCCGGAAGGCCATCGACCAGTCGGCAGCTGATACTCCGGAAGAAGGCCCCTCGCTGAAGAGGCTGAAGAAGGGATTACAGAAGAAGGAACGGATGGACGGAACCCGGCACAGTCCCCGGTTCGATAAGAACAAGGAGTAGAAGTTAGGATAAGTACCGGATAAAATGGCAGCGACTAACGATGGGGCTCAAGTGCACCCGGCTGCCAATCCGGATAGATAGCGGCAGTAACTAGGAATAGAAGGCGGCCACCGGTCCGGGATTCCCGGATCCAAGATCCGGAATTTCTGGATCTCGGTGGGCCACTTGGTCGCTTTAGGATCGATAGGTTTTAGTATTTAAGCTGGACGTTTTTCCAAGGCCGGGGCCTTGTTTTGTACGCCGTTTTGTTGTTGCAATTGAGAATATACTTTTGGATTTGTTGTGTCAACCGGCTGCTGACGGGTTCGTTGCCGTATGGTTTGTTGGTACTATTGTCTTTAGTAGTGTTCCGGAGGAGTGTTGAACAGTGGGATAGTTTGGAGAGCGCCCGGAGAGACTGGGGAGGTGTCAAGCGTCGAGTGTTGACGGTTCCCAGTCCCGGAAGGAGTCCGGAGGGAAGGAGAGACGCACTGCAGCAGGGCTGGTAATCTTAAGGACACGGGAGGGCCGTGTGTACACCGGGATCCGGAAACGGACCGGTTGCTTCCTGTAGATGGGATAAAAGCCGGATGTCCTGCTGCGAACCAATCCGGAAGGGAGATGATATAGTTAGAATGCCGTACAGCCGTAAGGTGATGTCATTGTAGAATGAATTCCGTATCCATAACCGGCACTGAGTAGTTATCCGGACCGGTACCTAGCCATACGGAAGAATTATTACTCCACTTCTCGGGTGGTAGATAGGAACAGTGGGGTGTCCAGCCACTTTAAGTCACGGGACGGTGGAGAATCCAGCCACTTGAAAGGATAGACGGATCAGTGGGAACCGGCCACTAGTCTAAAAAGCCGGAAAATAGGAACGAGGCAAAAACTACCGGATCAGGCCAACCGGTCGAAAGACGGAATACGGTTGGATTTGGGTGGTGATTTCCGTTAGGATCTAAAAGGAAGAAAACTATAGGTCTTCGTGGGAACGAACACTGAGTGGTTTACTTTGGAAGGTAATTAGAGTGAATTAAGTACCTTCCCGAGGAATATGGATACCACGTCGTGCTTCATGTGATTTTTGGCGCCGCTGCCGAGGATCTATATGATTTTCTCCTCCAGATTTTTACGGTTGTCACTAACCCAAGTCAGGTTGTAGAAAACGCATGAATCCGAATTCTAAGCCGGAAGGAGTACGGAGGTCTAGTAGAAACAGGGTTGTTCAAATAGACGTCCGACCCGGCTCCGGACGTGAAGACGTCCGACCCGGACGTCCCCCGTCCCGGACGTGGCGTCCCCGACGCTCGAGAATTACGCCGCGGTAATAATTTTGCGACCCCGGAGGAGTAAAAACATTCCCCAGCCGTCCGATCGGCCGATCCCGCCACCACGCCTCATCTCGGCCGTCCGTTCGCGGGGACGGCCGCGGGGACGGCCGCGGGGACGGCCGCGGAGACGGCCGCGGAGACGCCGCGGGGTCGTTGCGGACGGCCGCACGTCGATCCGACGGCCAAGATGCGGCCGTGCTGGCACATCGCGGGCCGTCGGATGTGGGCGGCCCTCCAGGGCCGTCGAATCCCACGGCCGTCGCCGCGGCCGACCGCGGGGACGGCCTCGGGGACGGCCGCGGGATCCGACGGCCCGGATCGATCCCGGCGCAGGCCATCGGGGACCGCTCGATCGGCGCGGCCGACCGCGGGCCGTCCGATCCCGCGGCCGTCCCCGTGGCCGTCCCCGCGGTCGGCAATGGCGACGGCCGCGGGATCGGACGGCCCGCGGCAGCCATGGTCGGCCTGGGTGGGCCGTCCGATCGGGCGGCCGTCTCCGCGGTCGGCCGCGGGGACGGCCACTGGATCGGACGGCCCTCCGCAGCCGACCATGGCCGCCGCGGAGGGCCGTCCGATCCCGCGGCCGTCCGCGTGGGCGACCGCGGGGAGACACGGCCGTCCGCGTGGCCGACCGCGTGCAGACGGGCCCGACCGTGGAGACTGCCGCGTCGGTCGGACGGCCACGCGGCGCCATCGCCCGACGCGGCCGTCCGATCGGACGGCCGGCGCCTTCGGGCGGAGTCGCGCCCAATCGGACGGCCGCGGGGGCGTAGATCGGACGGCCGCGGGGACGGCCGTGGGGACGGCCGCGAGGTCGGCTTCCCCTATATAAGGGGAAGCCGCCTCTTCATTTTTTACCTTTTTTCTTCCTTTTCGAGTGAGGCTGATTGCTACTGGTGGGGGACTTGATCCTTCTCCGTTGGTCGTTCTCACCGGGAGGAAAGGGGTCCTTCATTTGGGGGGGGGGGGGGGGGGGGGGGGGACTTTTCGAATTTTTAAACGGTTTTTTTCAAAACCCTTTGGATTTGTATTGCTCTTATTAATCATTGTGGGAATTGACGGTTTCTTTGGAGTTGCGGTTACGATTTCTTGAAGCCTTGAAGGCTTTCCACGATGCCGAAGAATAAGAAGCAGAAGAATGTGGGGGAATGGGCGAACAAATTCGATGACATGCCGAGCTTACGTTGCAAGGATTATATTGTGGCATTCATCGTGGAATTTTACCCTTGTTTCATTGAATAGTCGTTACGTTCGGTATGAGGAAGATGGGCCCTGGAAATTCAAGTCAGAGATGGAGACAAAGATTAGGGATCGTTTGATGAATCCGTGCTGGCATTCGGATACACAGAAGCCCGGTTACGATCATTTCGTGTCACAACGTGCACACGATGCGTTATGGAATGCTAAAGAGGTTATTACTAAGTATGCAAAGGCGCAAAGGGGGGGAGTCCAGGCCTTCAAGGATACTATTGCAAAGGCAGATTGCTTCACGAGACTAATGGCGCCCCATAGCTCAAGAAAGCATCGACGGGCGTCTATTACTTGGTGGAATTCTCCGATTGGGATGGAGACGGCGGCTGACTTACGTAAACGGCATTTGACTATCTTGGCAGACTTTGCAGTTTTCTATTACTTGGACAAGGAAGTCCAGAGAGGTGGTTATGCTACCATACGTAGGGTTCGTATCGAAGGAAACCCGCAAATCCCACCGTACTGGGAGTTTGCTGAGAAACGGCCGCTCAATTGGTCTATGAGGCCGGATTTGGCACGTGTGGACCACAACAATGAATCTCTTGCGATAAGGATTCCCCATCCTGGTGTCATCCGCTTCCAGGCCATTCATCAGTTGGAACATGTGGGATTCATGTTCTGGTGGAACGGTGGGACCCTTCGAGCCATGCTACAGAGAGACAACGAGGCCCCGGGTGACCTCCCCATCGACTACATCTTCAGAGAGAATGCAGACAACAGTCCGATTCTAGGGAAGCGTCTCCAACTTTTCCGAAGTAAGCGTACAGAGCTTGCTTGGGCATTGTGTAACATCATAGATGCCGTACACAAATACGGTTACCTCCACAATGACTTGTCACCGGACAACATCCTACTTCACTTTCCGGAAGATGAGTCCAAGATCTACATCGGGGTTTGTGATTGGGGCTTGATGACGAAGATAGAGGAGAACAGAAGGTCGCCTTGGGTTTTTGAGAGTGTCCATCAGAAGGAGGAGACTATGAGGAGGCGATACTGGGTGGATCCTCGCGTGGTATACGTACACAAGGAAAACCAAGATATTCAAATCATTCCAGATTTGACGGTTGCATCGGAGGATTTCGCAGCTGCGAAGATAGCGGCGAAGATCAACAGGGGCAACATGTGCACGGCATACCACGAAGCCGAGCCAGTAGAAACACGCCATTTCCAGAATATCGGAGAACTCGCAATGGTTTTCGAAGGTTACCTTGAGAGAGTTTGCCAAAACAACAGAGGAACTATTGGTGGACTCGGACATCTTATTAACCGTTTCAGAGATACATACAACTGGCCCACTCCCATCGAGCACTATCGCGAGGGTTACTGATATGGAGTTACATATCTACCTTTCCGTATTCCTATAAAAGCATAATGTTTTTTTTGTTACCGGACGGCGGGCATAGCTCTTAGTAGTGAATAGTCATATTTACACTCTATATTATTATGAGATGTTGGAATCTCAATTTTTGTACACCGGTCAATATTTTGTTTATAAAGTTTACTTGCATTTGGTTCAAATATGGTCTCTGTACTAAGATTGGTCTATTTCTACCCCTTGTATTATGAGGAAAACGGATTGGCTCCACACATCTAGCTAAAAGTCGATACTCTCAATTCTAATTATGAAAATTATGCGATATGTGAATTGTAACCGTTATGCTTTGTAATTTTTATTCTTACAAATATTGGCAAGCGTATACTCAAGTTCTTTTCGTGAAGACGAAAGCGTAAGGGCCGCAAAACGTGATTGCTCATAATCCCCTGTACAAACAAATACCTTAGATATAAATATGCATCCATCAAAAAATATCATTCACGATATTCTTATTAATTTAGCCAAAAAAATAATTGAAAATTATTTTGCATACTTGTCTTGAGATTCATTATATTCTAGTGCTCGTAAGCCGTAGACTCGTAACCCATGTCAATAGGAAGTTGTCATTTTAAAAATAGTGATATTGATAGTACTGTGCACTTCGAATACGGCTACAAGAATATTAAAAAGGTAAATTCCTTTCAAATGTGAAGACAACTACAATATAAAAGATAACACAACTACACTCTAAAACACTAATTATATCTATTCTACTTGCAAAATGTGGCACGTGCCTGTATTCTTGAGTCCGTACATTTTAAACCTCCATCTACAAAACTGCAAACTACGTACATACTATGCTTGCATCTTTTACTTTCCGTTGTAAATTTGTAATATGCGAAGTCCACATTAAAGTCTCGGTACGCTCCGATGCTGTAGAAAGTACTACCATGCACCCCATTCTAATAGTCTCCCTTCCACCCTAATCCATTGTAGTCATATGGATGATAATAGTTCCCATCATTGGGGAGTTCGCTTGGACCTCCCCGATCGTACGTTTCTTGTGGCCCGTGCCTTGCAGAATTTGTGGAGGCTCTCAGAAGTCTCTCTCTCTCCTCCATCAATCTTCGATTATCCCGTCTAAGGTGAAACGCATGATTCTCCATCTGTAGTACGTAATTTTGCCTTGTTCGCTCCAACTCTAGTTCTTCCTCAAAATAGCTATCTCTTACAACTCGACCGGGAGGGTATCCAAAAGGAGGAGGTGGTACTCTGTCATCGCGATGAAGTACGTTGCGGTTGTCCCCGCTATTGTGATCAGTACCGTCGGTGTGATAACCTAGAGGTGGAGGAAATATTCCAGGCGGAGTCCGCGAAGATGATCTGTAATCATCTTCTGCAAATAGGGCAGATGGGGTACCATGACCACCATATCCGCGGTATGGAGGGGGAGTTGCGTAATCATCACGTCCCAGTCTCTGCGTATCTTCTTCGCGATCAGGGGAATAACCGTGAGGTACCTCTCTCGGAGGTGTTCGATGGCGCGGACTAGCACTCCTTGGAGGACTCGGTATTTCCGACCAGCCGTCGTCATAGTTACTAAAGTATCTTGATCCCGTTGCATAATCTGGCCACGGTCGTCCCCCATAGGGTCCATACGCACCATCTGCAAAGTCAAAGGGTAAATCAGCTCCTTCCGGTTCCCCGTGGCCATAGCCTTGTTCGTGGGGTCCCATGTCCTGACGATCTAGCGAACGGTGTCCCCCGTGGGCAGAGCTTTGTCCATACTCCTCATGGTTGGTACGTGATGACTCTCTGGCACGATGCCCTCTGCGATTCCTGGGATTTTCGTTTGAGCGACGCCCTCGATAGTTGTCTTCATCATCATAGCTTAAACGACGTCTCTCCTGTTCCTCATCATTATATTCGATGGCTAGAGTTTGTATTCCTGCATCTTGTGCCGGTGGACTCCGACGGTTTGAAATATGTAATGGGGGACAATCGCTATGTCCACTCCAGTCTGTTACAAGATCCATGCTGTCTCTGTTCAATTTATCTGTCCTCAGGCCCGAGACTGTGGTCCAGTCAACCCTCTTATGTAAGACTATCTCCGCCCACACCATTGCCATATTCGAATACAACATGATATGAGGTCGGGAGTTCTGGATTCGTGCTGCTCGAAAAACCTCGTTGTATCGAATTTTGAAATGATTACTTTCACAATTGTCGATCCTGATCTCTCCCCGTGTTGCTTGTTTCTCCGCAGCCTCGGTACGTAGATGTACTGGGATCAACTTCATGAGGTGCTTCATCTTGACATATTCCTTGCAAGTTACCATCCGCCATGGTGATGGTTCCCCCTCCCATCCAATCTCTGCTACACAATCAGGGTCATTCGTAGCGTATGGATCCAAGGGGTGTTTCCTTTTAGGAGTGGAGGGTCCTCCCCGGTCGTTACGAGGCATGGCGAAAGTCCGGTAAGCGAGTAGCTGTGAATACCGTGTATCGTACCAACCTCGTAACAATGCCTGTAACTTCTCCCCACCGTATAAAAGTTGATTTAATCTCGTATATATCTAGTGCATAAGGACTAAAACAAAACCCAGAACTCCTGCCAAAAAACCGTACGTATGAAGCACTATATTGTTGGTTTCATAATAACCAACAAACGGTGCTGACAACCCTAAACACAATCCCACGATAACCCGTGGGGAAGTAGTAAAAGCTTAGAGGAACGCAACTGAGCTGAAGTAAATCCAGCACATGTAGCCCGACCACCCAAGTGAAGAAAAAGGAAGAAGGGCCAGCCATTTATGCTGGCCCGAACCCCTACGCAGCCCGTTAGGTCAAACGACGGCCCCCCTACGGCCGTTGGATCTCCGGGAATGGAGAATCCAACGGCCGTAACAGGTCCGTCGCGGGAGCGGTCGCGGCCGTCCACGATCGCGGCCGCGACCGGTCGTGCGGCCGCGACCGCTCCCCAAAGGGTGCGTCGGTGGACCGCCGCCCCGCGGTCGGGACGGCCGACCACGTCGACGGGCGTCCCCGGGGTCGGCCGCGGCCCACCGCGGGGACGGCTGTGCTCCACCCCGCGGTCGGAGGCTGCAGCGGCGTGGTCGGCCACGGCCGACCACGCCGACGGCCCTTCCGACCGCGGGGTGGGCCGTGGCCGTACCCGGGGACGGCCGTGCTGAACCCCGCGGGGACGGCCTTGTCCGACCCCGCGGGGACGGCCGTGCTCCACCCCGCGGTCGGCCACGGCCGTCCCCGGGGACGGCCTTGTCCGACCCCGCGGGGACGGCCGCGGCCGACCCCGGGGTCGGGGGGCTGCGACCGCGGTGTCGACGACGGCCGTCCCCGCGTGGACGGCCGTCGTCCGCAGCCGTAGGATCTTCTCGTCGGAGAAGATCCGACGGCCGTGGGCGACGGCCGTCCACGCGGGGTCGGCCGTGGCCGTCCCCATGGACGGCCGGGGGGGAGGGAGGGTCGAAGGAACTCCCCTCCCCTTGTGTTTTCTCTCCTCTCCTCCCCCCTCTCCTCCCTTACTCTCCCCCCTCCTTCTTGTCCCAAACAATCCCACTTGGGATTGTTTGGACAGCATATCTCCTACAAATGGAAAATTCAGACATATCCCGGATATTGTGGGGAATGTCCTGAAGATCCTGTGATCGGGGAGGTGGGGTCGACGTTTGAAATTGGGATCCAATGAACTATGTGATATTTTGGTTCTTTGGGGGTAGATAACCCCCTAGGATCTACAAATAATGTGAACATGTTTATGAAGAAGAATATATATCCTATTGAATGGAAAGAACCGTAAACATTGTGGGTACACTTAAACAGTTTTTACCAATTGTCATTTAAAGAAACGAAGTTACTCATGTTTTAGCATACGGTAATGAATTAACATTTTATACTAACGAATCAAAAGAGTAAATGTCAACAACAATATGATAAGAGGAACATCGCGGAGAGAATGCACTAGAAGTAATTCAACGCATAAATTGATGTACACACTTGGTTTTTCATGCGGTGCACCTTACGTTTAAATGGTTAAGAGATTTGCATTTATATTTCACCGGTTTACGGTTTAGGGTAATCTCTTAGAAATATAGATCCAATTTCTTCTCGAATAGTGGTATACAATGAAAATATTTATATAGATTCTTTGACTCTAATTTTTAATGGAATGATTTACCCCAGTTTTATTTCTTTAATTTTACATACTCTCGTTCTTTAGTATTATGGTAGAATCAAAAATAAAACATAAATAGTAGTTTAGATTATGAGAGAAACTGGAGATAATAATAAAGTGAAATAAACCAAAACAAACATTCAATTCTCTTGGGATTATGCAATTCATGGGAGGAATAAAACTCAAATCATTGTTTTCATAACAAATGGTCCAATTCTAATTTCTCATGGCTGGTTTAGAGTTATATGAAATATAAAAACTCTCCTTGCTCTTTAATGTCTTTTATTTTACAAACTTCCATACCGTAGTACTGTGTTATCATTAAAAAAAAAAAAAAATCACTAGCTCACATTATGAGATGAGGAAGGGATAATAGTAAAAAACAAAATTAAAACAGAAAACATTCAACCGTCACTGAATAATGCCAATTTGTGAACGACTAAAATTGAAATCATTGTTTTTATAAACAATTCTAGTTTCCAACGCCCAGAATTGAGTTGTACCTTGCAACTTATATGAAATAAAATAAATAAATTAGGTAACACATTTACATTATACTCTATACAAATATATGTTTATTCATATACACTTTAACGTAAATATAAATATGGAATTGGATTCTAACTTGTACAATGTATAGTACATACGTACAAAAGTAATCACTTACTAATGACACAATGAGAGAATTTAACAAGCACGATAATTCATAGAGACACATAGACTATACTGTACCAAGGAAAAATTAAAAAGTCACGACGTGAAATACTTGGAGCTACAAGTACGGAAATAAAATTATTACACGAAAACGTATATTGACGGGACATAATTTTAGAAATATATATATATATTATTGGAATACTAAAAATACTGATGAACGATGTTTAGTAGGGTGGTATTGTTTCGGAATAGTAATTAATTAAATTAATGAACAACACAAAGAACAAGAGGTTTGAGGACGGATATGAATATTAGAACTATAACAACGACGGGTGTAATATTAAGAAATAACGTATCGATACACTTGGGGAAAGCTGTGAAGTAGAAGTATATTCATAAGTAAACAGATGAGTGAACCATCAAAATAATAGACGAATAAAGAATAGTTTGAGAGGGAAAGTATCGAAATTATAATTATTACAAGAAATAGAAGTCGGCCATGATGTAGTGATATATGGAGAGTTCAAAACGTATATATGAAAGAGGGGTACAGTACTCAATAAAAACTAAGCAGTAGGGTACATCTAGTAGAATATAATTCAAAACTAAAGCAGTAGGGTAGAATTAGTAAAATGGTGGAATAGTGGTCGAATTAGTAAAATATACTTTAACATGGGTCATGGAGGAAATAAATCGAAATACGAACGTTCAAAACGATATGAAAGGAAGAAATTCACGAAATGACATTTATGGAGCTTCGAGGGTTGAAGTTCTAAATTAGACAAATTAGACGTTAAAAAAAGGGCATAAACTAGAGGGGAATAAACATAGAGGAAAATAAAGAAGAGGTAAATGAAAACAATATTCGAAAGTGGAAATTGTATAGAGGGAGGAACGTTAAAAGTACATAAAGAGATGGTAACTCGAATTAAATTGATAATATGAAGCCGTTTAATGAAAGTATAATAGAAGCACTTATGTATTTAAAAAAACAAAAATTCAAAGCGGAGAATAAGAAGACGGAGAACTATTTAGATTACAATTTCTGAAACAAGTTTAGATGAGTTCCATTTCTGCAAGGAACTTTTGGAGTGCGATGATAGACCACCTTGAAATGCGTACGATAGAAACAACAGAACTAATGATTCGAATAAATGACACATACATTAACTTCGGTGGAGCGTACAGAATAATGACTCGTTGAAGAATTTAGATGCTTTGCATACCATGAAGTATTTTAATTCATGTTTACATTAACTGCTGTTCTCATTTTAATTGGTGAAAGAAATTAACAGGTTTAGTGTAATATGTGGTCGGAAGATGTAGCATTATATGTTTTTTTCATTTGTATTTTAAAAAAGGGGGGGAGGGAAATTTCCCGCGGCCGCGACGGCCTCGTCCCCACGGTCGGGGGCCGTTTCCACGGCCGTGGGCCGTCTCCGCGAGGGCCCGTCCGCGGGGACGGCCCTTCGATCGCGGCCGTGATCGAACGGCCGTCGCCTTGGAGACAGCCCCGATCGGACGGCCGCAGGCTGTCGCCGACGGTGCCGTCCCCGCGGCCGTCTCCAAGGCCGTCTACGCGGCCGTCCCCGCGCGGTCGGCCGCCATCGGACGGCGACGGCCGCGTTCGGAGGGCCGCAAGCCGCCCCCTCGGGGGCCGTCTCCAAGGCCGTCCCCTCAGCGACGGCCTTCATCGGACGGCCGTCGCCGAGGACACGGCCCGATCGGACGGCCGCGGAGGCACGGGCCTCCGCGGCCGTCGCCGTGGCCCCCGACCCGACGTCCCCCAACGGCCGTCGTCAGGTTCGGGACGACGGCCATTGGCTGCGGCCGTAGGATCGGGGGGCGACGGCACTAGGCTCGGGGGGACGGCCGTAGGGTTGGGGGCCGTCGCCCATATATGGCGACGGCCGTCCCCCACTTCCTCACTTCACTCTCCTCAATAGTCCCTCTCCTATTGCTACAGTTTCCCAATTCACTTGGGAGCTTGTTGGTACGTGGGGGTGAGGAGATGGGGGTCCCTTTTTATTGTGGGGGGGGGAGTTTTTGAATTTTCTGTATTCGTTATTTTGTAAACGTCATTTATCAACTCCTTGTTTTCTTTAAAACAAAACCATATCGTTTTTGTTTAAAACGAGGTTACTATGGCGGATCCGGAACATGATGAGATTGGAGGAACCGGGAAGAGGAACAGGCCGAAGGGAATGTGCCACAACTTTTCTTGGGAGATCCTAGACAACAAAAACATTGTAGCAGAAGAAGGCTGGGAATCTGTAGGGGAGATTTTCTGGACTTTCAAGGAGTGCAAGAAGTATGAGAAGATGTATCACATTGACAAGTTGTGGCCCCGAGAAGAACACGAGATGAACACACGGACTTTTAGTTGCAAGCCCTGGTCATGCATGGATGACCATTTCTTGCATCGGGCATATGAAGTCTGGACTACTATGTTTGGGCAACGGAAGCCCAGCAAAGGCCATTTCAATTATACCATTTGCAGTATGGTATATGCAGAGCTAATATTGAAGCGGAAGATTAGTTGGTGTACGTACCCCACTACGAAAGACAGGCCGTTGAAAATTGGATGGATGGTAAGAGACATTCCGGATTTATATCTGATTGATCCTTTGGAAGCAAAGAAGGTCGTAGCGGAGTTCCGAAAGCGGCAGTGGCCACATCTAAAGAGCTTTCCGAAGAATGAAGTAAAAAAATTACAGAATGAAACTCCGCATCGTCCAGAGGAAAAGAAGCCCGTTGCCATTGCCAATGTGATCGCTACGATGTTCCCCGTTGCCACAGAAACTAATGTCCCTACTATTCCTAGAGCAGACCTGGAAATCACGGTGAAATCTTCCAACGATACAAAGGGCAAGGCAGCCGTAGATGAGGTGGAAGTGGAGGTGGACAATGACTGCTCAACACATCTTACGGCTGCGGAAGCCGGATGCTCCAACCCTCGTTCAGTGGATGATGGTCCAAGTTCCTTGGCAATAGTACAAGTGCCTACCGAAGAGGATAGCACAAAGGATGCAGTTCATTCCATTTCGGAGATTATGGAGCTGGTGAAGTCGATGCCAAACAATGAATCATTGAAGGAGTTACTAGATTTTAGCATCAAATGACGGAGGTGTCCTCTGATGAACAGCGTGGGGGCTTAGAGAATACCACAGAGGGAGACGTCTGCAAGAAAAAACCACAGAGGAAGTGCAACAAATTCATAATGTGTTGAAGATTGCACACACCCTGAAAGAAGGGGGCTTCCGTTTTAGGCGCTATGGCACCAAGTCTCATAAATATGGCTCATGCATTTGGAAGTGTCACTCCGGGCATGATACAGGGTGCCCTTGGCTTTGACACTTTGGCATCTTCCATTAAGCCTCTTCTGGAAGACCGTGTGAAGTTAGGGCGAAGAGAACGTGGCCCTGAGTAAGGATTTAATGGATGCAACGGAACAAATCAAGAGTTGACAAGAAGGTTGGACCATGTGAAGATGAATTTTTATGCACAATTGGAAGAGTGCAAAATCTACCACCCGGTAGAGAAGGAGAGAAAACAAAACAAAAGAAGTGAGCTACGGTGAAGAAGGAAGTGGTGAAGGTGGAAGGAAAGGTTCGATCATTAAGTACTGAGCGATGTGAGGATTCCGATGACCTTGGCCTTTCTAAATTGTCAAATAAAATGTGGAGATGGGGCCACAACAAGGGATGGCGTCTCAGAAGTCTAAATGACATCTGGTCCAGTTCCATTGGACATTGGCTCTAGCCAAGCAAACAGGACATGAGGATAGAGGAAAAGGGCCAATGGATGATTCAATAGAATTAGACATTCTTTACGGGATTTGGAGGTGGCTAGAAGGGAAAGAGACGAGGCCCGTACGGAACTGGAAGGCTGAAGACCACCATAAAGATGGTAGATGATACACCATCTTCCATAAGGGCATTATCATGGCTTGGTTGGTCCACAAACTACGAGATAAGGAGACAATAGTCTAGAGCACAACAGGATATGAAGAAATGTGCAATTACTTCTATGGATGTCGAAGAAGCTATCAATCATCTTTACAGAAGTATAACGAGGCAGCAGCCAAGGGCGGCGAGGATGCTACAAAAATCACGATATGGCGCGATGTAGGAGAAATGATGGAGCGCACATTACATAGTTCCAAAAATAAAGAAGGGGTCATTGACTGGGCGCTAGAGGTCGAGGAGGGGTGGATGCCGTACGATGTACTATCATCTCATTTGGATGAATCGAAAACGTGTGGT